>OX453285.1:26137001-26512001 GCA_949710005.1 Ricordea florida
ATACACATACTTATAATATACATGCAAAAATTTCAACACCCTGATTGGATGAGAGTATGTGCAGAAAGTTAAAAGCGAGTGCAGAAATTGGAAATGAAATTTTTGAATGTTTATTATTAACAAGTATATAAATTATTTTGAGTGCAATTTTGTACAAATAAGCACTCGTGAATTTTTAAAGACAACAAACTGCACTCACCCTACAGGCTTATGCAATTTTTGTAGTCTTTGAAAAATTCACTTGTGCTCATTTATTCTAAATTGCACTCAAAACCATTGATTACCTATACAAATAACTCACTTTTAAATTCAATTTAGTCTTCAAAAGGAACAGGCAGGAACGGCCTTCGATCCCATGAACTCATAGATTCGGGTGTGATGCGCTGCCGGCTGAGCTACCAAGCCACCAACATTGGAAGTGGAATAATTATAGGCCAATTTATTTCCATGTTAGGATTGACATATTTTACCTTTAATTTCTCTGAAATCGTCTTAAACAGTAATTTATTTCATCAATGTTTTATACGGTTTTTTAGGTAATTACTCAACTCTAACAGCAACTTTCTCGTTTGAGCGTCGTATCGGCTACTACCTTATCCAAGTTTATTTTCCCGATATGTTTGTCGTGGCGCTGAGTTGGATCGTTTTCTGGATGGATAAAGACGACATGGGCAACAGAATGGCGCTTGGAATCACCACCATCTTAACCATCATGTTCCTCTTGGGTGCCCTGAATGGCACACTGCCTAAAGTCAGTTATCCAAAGGCTCTGGACTGGTATCTGTTAATTTCGTTTGCGTTCGTGTTCTTGGCTTTAGTAGAATGCTTTATTGTGTTCGTTTTCACACTCAGTGCCAAAGAAGATAAAGAGAAGATGAAATGTCAGGTATTGTGATCGCCCTTTACACTGAACCATTTATTCTCCTTGGTGTGTGCCATACACTTCTTTACATGTTTGTTTGAATCTGAAATTACATGTATATCAATCAATATATTAAGTTGATACTTTTCTCAGTTGTCATCATCTGTTGTTTGACAATTTATCGATATTGTAAGGAGAAATCTTGATCGCCTACTTACAGTGGTAAAACAATATCACAGTACAGTACTGTTCAGTAGCTTTACAAAGAATGGTCACACTGCATGGTTTGATCCACAGATGAAAAAGTTAGAACCACACTGTATAGTAAAACAAACAGTACCACAGTACAGTACTGTTCAGTAGCTTTACAAAGAATGATCACACTGCATGGTTTGATCCACTGATGAAAAAGTTAAAACCACACTGTATAGTAAAACAAACAGTACCACAGTACAGTACTGTTCAGTAGCTTTCCAAATGCGCACGCGGCATGTTTTGACCTTTACTTGAGAAAGGAAGTACCACACTATTTGGCAAATCTAACAGTTTCATATGAGAAATGATAGTAAACGTCATTCATTTTTTAAAAAACTGAAACCTTTGTTAAATAAGCAACCAGAAAACCAATGTGAAAGACCTGTGGTGTCTTCTTTCAGATAAATCAAGTTCCTCTGTCAAGAAAAATTGCCACGTCAGTCAAAAAAGCGTTCACGAAAAATGAAGAGAAATATCCTCACAACGACGATACTCACAGAATTGGCGCGACAAACGTGGCAGCCGAGAGCGACATTGAAATGTATGTGCGAAGCAAAGCAAACAAGGCTGTGGAGGACGACGGGACGCTAGATGACTTAGTTGGCACCAATCGCAAGGAACAGATCGCGGACGGTATTGACCGCGCATCCCGGGTCCTCTTCCCGCTCACTTTCGTGGTCTATAACTTTTTCTACTGGTTGTATTACTAATACAGCGGCTCTCACTCGTGTCTTGACATTCAGAAACCTGAGCCATACCATAAAATATCTTATCACTCATTAGACTAATTACTCGGGCTGTTGAGGTGATTGAGCGATGCGCGCGTTCGGATTGGACGATGTCTACTACTTTTTATCCCGTAACTGACAAAAATACCAAACCAGAAATTTTCAAACTAGCCGCTCTGTGATCTCGTGATTTCTCAGTACATAATATAGGTAGGAAATAAAACGCGCCGATCTGATGCCCCGATTATCACCTGAGAAATCGTACTTATTCCCCATCGAGAAGAGTTGTAACACCAGGACAAATGGGCTCTTGGTAACTCATTCACACTCGCTTATTGGAAGCAACACTATCCCCTTATGCTTAATATTAACCATATATTATATGCCTTATTTGTGAACCGAGTGATTTGAAGTTTAAAATTACAACGTAAATCGTTCATAACATAATTCTTGAATTTGATTGGTTATCACGAATCCTGATACCACTGAGTTAATAGCCGTTTACGCCACTTTGGCGCGCTGTTATTATTGCACAATTCTTTAAGTAAATCATTAGATTTTCTGGTATCCTCTATTTTCTTCGGAATTCAGTTGTGGAGAATTCCTCTTTAGTACTGTAACAATGACAGTGTAAACGTATGCGCCGTTGTTGGTAATGAGGCCCCTTTTTGTGCCACAAGGAGAGAGTGATTTGCGCTAATTGGGTGTACCTGAAAGTAGGCTATGCGAATGTTCATTTTCCAAACGCAGCTTTACATTTTCGGCTTATCTCTAGGATATCTAGGAAAGATCGAAGGGGCTCTGCTCGCGAGACAACGTGCCATAGGAAACTGGTTAATTAGTTCTTTTGTGACTTCGAACATCATTGTCGATAAGATGAGAGGTTTTCGAGAAGGCAAGAGCTTCAAATTATTATATCAGAGTTATGCGATGAAGTTTTTCAGCATTTCGGGGACTGGGTAGATTTCAAAACTCGTAGCTAACAGACAGTTTAATTTTTCGTTTTTTGCTACTTGGAGGCTATCAAAGACGATATAGAGAAAAAAAAATCGAGACGCACAAACATTGGGAACTATGAGCAGGAATGCCCTAACAGTTATTTTTCAATGAAGCGTGTCATTTCCATGTTTTGTGTTTCTAAATAAATAGGAAGTTAAGTTTTGTTTCTGACAGGATTTTGTTCCCTCGTTTTACTAATAAAAGATGTTTGCTTGCCAACGGTTCTTCGACGCGTGATTTTTTTCCTTCGCTGTAGGCTTAGCGGCAAAAAATAAACAGCTTCTTGTAATAGCGGCCATTGCCACCATCACTGCAAACAACAACAGCTTCATCGTAAATGGGTTGACCCCGAAACAGACCAATAACAACTGAGACTAACTTTACAGCCAATAACACCAAGGCCTTGCTGCCCAACAGCCAATACCATCAGGGTTTAAACGACTAACGTCGAACAGAAGACAGATACCACCACCTAACAACCTGTAAATCACTTGACTCTGATGATGACTTCCGCTCAGCTTGTCGAAATTAAAGTCAACATCATCAACAATAGTTCTTTTGAGAACTACCTACACCCGGACGATTAGCAATTATTTATTGACCACAATATTGTGCTTAAACTAACAGCTTTTGGTTAAATGTGGTTACTGACACAAGTTGCTAAAGTTTGCTTACACTCTAGCAAAGGAAACGTTTTCTGGGAAACGTTTAAAAAGAATTGAGCACTACTAAGGGGTAAAAAAACAAACGGTCCCCCGCTGTCAGCCTCGTCACATGAGTATTTGGCCCTCTGTGTTACTCGTATCTTTGTTGTGTCCAGCATTTTACTCAGCAGTAAGATTCCCTCTATTTGAATTCTGCTGAACTTCGTACCGCGTTTCCTTACCAGGTGGGATAAACAGGTGATTAGAATTCATGAAGTTATCAGATCGATCAAACATCAAATTCAAATTCTCCTAACTAGTATGCAAGAAAGTATGAGACTCGCTAAAGAGAATTACTTCTCAAATCTTAGAGCGCAATTGTTTATAAAGGACAGTGTTCCGGCTTAATTTCTCCGACAATCATAGAGTGATTTGATTGGCCACGGTGAATGCTAGTAGCGCAAATGAATTAACTCCATATAACATATTCCATGCGTCTCTACGTTTGATAGTTATAACGACACAAAGGGACTTTCATTAGTAGTGAATACAGAATAGCTTGCAGTCCCATGAGTCCAAAACGTATTACATGTAATCATAGATTTTTAGGACGTCATGTCGGTTTTTAATTTGTGATTTCAACGATTACACTAGATTACTTCTTCAACTTGTAACGTGTATAGTCCTTCTTCGTAAACGATAGAATCTTTAGACAACAAAATGGCAACTCCGAGTGAATAATTTACTGCGTTGTTTTAAGAGATTCAAATAACATACCTCGCCTTTCTGTTGTTGATCATTACGTCATAGTCTGTTGTCTTTATCTTTTCTGTTTTGCATACCGAAAATTTTCTAGATGGAGTCAACAAGCGTGACAAAAAAAAAAAAAACAGAACACATCCTAGCAGAAAGTATTCTTCCAAGCAAGCAATATCTACAGTACTGGTAAGTTCATATGCTTTGTATCACTTTATTATTTTCAAAATATTTAAGCCACAACTGTATGTGTGAACTACAAAATTTGGACTAGACGCTATTTATAGTCCTTATATTCTAATTAGCGCGTGCTGACGCTGCGGCAAAATATTGGTGTTTGATTTAGTGCCAAGTATAGAACAACGACTTGACTTGTTCTAGTTGGTCATAATAAATGATCATTTAATTTTACCACGCTTTTTAAATTAGTTACTATATAGGAATTGGTTCTACAGAAATTTGCGTTGCGTCGGTGGGGAATTAAAACGTTTATAAATGCAATTGTTAAACGTGGATATTCGCTCGGACAAGGTTTTAACACTTGGAAGGCAGCATGTCTGTTTCTTTAAGGCGTTATGACTTATGGTATGAATTTGTTTTACAACCTTAATTTTTGGAAGTTAACTAACCATTTGTTAAAGAGAAAACACAGAGAAGGTATGCATAATCGCTTGCAAATTTTTGCCGTTATGCAAATGACTGCGAAGGAGAAGCGAAGTAATAACAATTGTCTTCTAAAAACATGCTTCAAAAACATAAAGTTCACATCAAAACGCGCTTTATGCTCGCTTACAAATCTCAGTAGTTTTGCTTAGTTCCTCATTGGTTAGCTTTCGCACGGGAAACTTTTGTAAACACAACCATATACGAGTTCTGTAGAATTCTAGCCAAGACTTCAAATCGGTTGCCTTATTGATTTCTATACTATGTATTTGCTATTTCCTGTTTTTCTCTACCGTTTGCGGCATTTCAACATCTTATGGGGTGAAAAAAAGGCCCAAATTACTGTTTTGATTACGTTTATCGCGTAAGCCTGGCTCGTCGAGCTGATGTCATATTATAAATGTCGTATTGAAGCTGAATCTGTTATGATGAATCTATAAACAACAAAAATGAGAACCACGTTTGAATAGTAAAATATACAGTATAACAGTACACTGCATGGTTTGATCCACAGATGAATAAGTTAGAACCACGCTGTATAGTAAAATAAATAGTACAACAGAACGGTACTGTTCAGTAACTTTCTAGAGAACGTTTTAAAAAGTTCTTTGTTCCACTTATTTTAATTCGTTATGAAGCGAATGTAAAACAATGATAAATATTCAAACATTGATAATTTTTTTCTCAGCGAATGAACAGCTGTGTTAAGAGTTATAACGCTATTTTCGTTCTGCGTAAGACTGTCGATGGTAAGTCTTTTGATGTTTTCTTTGATGCTAAGGTTTGATCACATACAGACAGTAGATAGCTGGATGGCTACCCTGTTAACTTGGTTGCTTACAACGATAGAAAATGTATATAGATTTAGCAATTAATGAGTGAGGCTGAGTAGGATATGAAGAATTAAGCGGATCTCGGAAGGGTGTTATCCACCGAGGCCGTAGGCTTAATTCTTCATATCCTACGAAAGCCGATTCATTAATTGCTTTATTATTTATCAAAATATTTTCAAACACTTAAAGGAGAAAATGAGCTTTATTTTCACAAATTTCACACCCACCAGCAATATAACAAAACAACAAAATAACACAAGCTCGTCCCCAGGTCTTTTCGGTTAACGGTGCATTAACCTGCGAAAACGCTGCATTTTTGACGTTATTTCCTCGTTAAAGTCAAAATTCTTCCAAATTTGGTCATCAGTAACTGGTTATGGTGAAGTAAACGTGTGCTTTTAGCCAATCAGAATCGGGGAAATATTTTGAATGAATAATAATGACTGTTATATGAGACATCATGACGAACTTCAGTCATTGCGGGGGCCTTATCTCCAAAGATTATAGCTCGAAGCTTTTATTCCTGCAGGATGTTTATATAATGGTTACACCTCTTTCAGAGCTGATAAAATAGTGAATCTGGTCACACTGCATGGTTGATCCACCAAATCAGTTGGCTGCAGTGGAACATCAAAGGTTTTCGTGTTTGATCACAATGAAACGTAGTTGTTGAATGATGCCACTCTTTTCAATTCTGAAAAATTATTTTATGCGTTCTTCACTAAATGCTAGAGTAAACATGTTGAGGGTAGAACCCCCGATCGTGTGTACCACTTTAAAGCACATGATGTTTTGGGAACAGTGTGTATAATCTAGAGCGCAAGAAACAGACTGAGATATAGGAGGGTCTCAATGAGTGTGGTGACTTTTACGGCTAACGGTTAATAATATTTGACTGTTTTACAGCTAACGCTTAATACTTTTCACTGTTTTACGGCTAACGGTTGATATTTTTGGCTGTTTTACGGCTAACGGATAATACTTTTTACGGGTAACGGCTAAATGTTTCAATATTTACGCCTAACGACTAATTTTTTTACCCGTTTTACGGCTAACGGTTAACCCCATTGAGACCCTCATATAAAACATAGGTCGCTTTTATACGGATTGCGGGATTAAGAGAAATTGTGCCATTTTTGCTTTATTTCTACTTTGTTACAAGAGAGAACATTGTGTTAAGCCAGTACACACCGTGCAACACTGAAATCTGGGTGCAGTTTTAATTTTTGCATCATACCGGCATAATGAGGCGCGCATGAATTCAAACCAGCCGACTTTTGTGGTTCCTGTTGAACTGAGGCATAGGACTGATTCGTCTGATTCCCGTAACAGAATATTTTTGCAAAGTTGATCTCTGACAAAAACTATTGTCATTCCCACATGTTACTTGGTGCAGTGTGAAGATTTGTAAACCTTTTTGTGGTCTGCTGTTTCATGTATCTTGTTTTGATTCGTTTTTGATATAACTTACATTGTCATATTCGTTAGCTTTTTTTTCATTAATAACTCTGAACAGAATATGTCTGAACGCGTCTAGCGTGTGGAACACATGCTGAGGTAATTTCTAAAGGCGAGAGAACAATGAAATATAATTGATAAATTAAACTATCTGGGACTCAATAGGAAGGTGAAGCGCAGCTGGCTTCATTGAATAATACGTAGATAAATTTCTCATAAGTCATAATCAAAATTATACGGTCTAGATTCAGGCCAGTGTTGTCGTCAGTTTGTTGGACCGTCGATCAACACCATCCGGGACAGTAGGCAGTTCTTACAAGATCCCGGATCATTGTTCAAGGAACAATAAAGCACACGTATAAAGAAACAACACAAACAAAACCTCTGTTCCTAAAAACCAAGTTATGGCATGTGATGGTAGCATGAAATTGAAAGTTTGAGGAGGAACGCAGCTGTCAAGATCCCGGATCATTGTTCAAGGAACAATAAAGCACACGTATAAAGAAACAACACAAACAAAACCTCTGTTCCTAAAAACCAAGTTATGGCATGTGATGGTAGCATGAAACTGAAAGTTTGAGGAGGAACGCAGCTGTCAAGATCCCGGATCATTGTTCAAGGAACAATAAAGCACACGTATAAAGAAACAACACAAACAAAACCTCTGTTCCTAAAAACCAAGTTATGGCATGTGATGGTAGCATGAAACTGAAAGTTTGAGGAGGAACGCAGCTGTTACGGCATTCCGTATCACTGATCAATAAAACAACATATCAGACTTAGACAAGTTAGTCACACAATGCCTGTGAAGCTGAAAAGTCGATCCAAGTGTATCAATAGCACTGGCGAAATAACGCTGGAGCTAAAAAATCATTATAGACTAACACCCCACCCAGGCGGGATCAACAATACTCTAAATACGCTAATACACTAACCGGGGCAAGGTGGATCTCCTGTGACACCTGTGGGTCTCCTGTGGTACCTGTGATATAATGCTGAGAGTAATGAACCCTGTGGTAGACTAGCATCCCATCCAGGCGGTAATAACCACCTTCCGTAGTGCCTCATACTACATCTAGCGGGAAAATCTCTGGTTACATGGGCCTCATAGCTCACGGGTAGCTTTACTTAATGAGGCCATGTTTTTTATCCGCAGATGAATATGATGAAAGCAGTTTATTTTATAAAGTTTGGACGTGAGCGACCTCCGGCCATGTTGCTGACTGTGCTGTTGTTTACCTACATTCAACTGTGAGTTTTTAACATAATTTAATCTATGAATAACTTGAGAAATAGCTTTTCCTTTAACAAAAAGGGTGAAGATACGTCGCTATGTTCTCAGGATTATGTACGATCTATCACACGGTGATATTATAGTTGTATAATGTTGGTCAACTGTGCACACACAGAGTTAAACCGCGAGTCATTCATTGTGATTCTAAATTCAGTCACCCTTTCCATTGCTGAGTCAAACCATGAGCCATACAATGTAGTTCTAACTTTTAACCCTTTCATTCCCAGAGTCAAACCTTAAGTCGTGCAATATAGTTCTAGCTAACTTCTATTCTGTTCCTCCCAAGGCCAAATCCTGAGTTAAACGTTGTGGTTCTAACTTGAATCCTTTCTGTCCCAGCATTAAATCTCGAGTTGTATAGTGTGGTTATTAACAGTAACCCTTTCATTGCCACAGTCAAACTTTCGCTTATTACAGGATGGTTCTAACTTTTTTATTGCACATCAGACGACAGTATTCTTCGGGTTCGTAATTAAGATCCATTTTGACCTGATCAAACTGTTTCTAAGTGCGATGGTATTCACTGGTAATCCGTTAGGTTTGTCCCTCTGTATATTTAACAATTATTCGCCGAAGGCGAAGTGATTCTCGTTGAATATTCACCGAGACGAAGTCGAGGTGAATATTCAGCGAGAATCACTGAGCCTGAGGCGAATAATTGTTTTAGTATAAATACACAGATGATTATTTCAAAAAAGAAAAGAAAAGCATTGAACAACACGAAAAAATTTATTTCATCACAAGCGCGCGAAGGACTGGCAGCCATTTTGTTCGTCGAGGTGATTATCGGCTGATAATCCGAGATAGCGAACCAATCAGAGCGCGCGATTTTGTATAATCACCTGAGTATTTATACTAATGAGGGTTAAGTGAAGTCAGTCTAACAACATACTGTTTTTTTATTATATGAACATTTTAATTTGTCTCACGACGTAGTCACTTGAATGTGGATCGCGACGTTTCGACTACTCACTGCTGGCCTCCCTCAGGCGATGGGTTGACTGGTAACGGTGCATCGTTCTGTAAATTTGGTAGTACACTCTGAAAAAGCTTAAACAACAACTGCATAATCCAAGATGAGTAGCAATGTTTTCCATGACAACATTCTGTTTCTTTTCCCAAAGTGTCAAGAGTGAAGAAGTCGTCTCAAAGTTCTTCTCTGACTACGACAGAAGTGTAAGACCTGATTTTGGTACGTAGGAAGCTGAAGCCTTTACGCTTTTTTTGCATTTTCTTTCCTTTCGTTTGCCAATTAAAGAAGGTGCAGGCCCAAGTTTTTTCAAGAGTAGTTAGTGCAATTAGTTGTGATAGAGCAAGTATTCTTCTTGATGTTCGGTGCTTTTCGCCGATTTAAGCCCGGCTGGGATCAACTCAGTAGGAGATGACAAACGTTCACACATAAGAAAAATTGAAAGAGATTTTAAGTCGACGACAGGGTTATTTTCTAAGAAATGGAAGGGACAAACTGATTTCTCAAAGAAGTCGGATATTTTTCACGTTTTCTTGACCTTAAATGGTTAAATAACGTCATAGAGGATTGATAACGTAAGCTGTCACACTCAAGAGAAAATGAGGAAAGAGAACATAACCCCGTCTGATATGACAAGGGGACAGAATCTATTTTTAGCGCGGAATCTTATTTATATCTCATTCCATGGCTGCGCGGTTTCCCAATGTGTAAATTCGAGGTCAAACGAAACATGATCGCCATGGCGCATCGAAATTACAACCACGTGATGAAAAGGACATCAGCCATTAAGATAGTTTCCGAATCATAAAACAGGTTCTGTCCCCTCATCAAAGAAAGGGAACCCAGTATGTAAGCTACGTTCTCTTACCTCATTTTCTCTTGTTTCTGTTCCCTTATCATAGTAAGAGAACCCAGTATGGAAGATACGTTCTCTTACCTCATTTTCTCTTGATTCTGTCCCCTTATCATAGTAAGAGAACCCAGTAAGGAAGATACGTTCTCTTACCTCATTTTCTCTTGATTCTGTCCCCTTATCATAGTAAGAGAACCCAGTATGGAAGAGGCGTTGTCTTCCCTCATTTTCTCTTGATTCTGTCCCCTTATCATAGTAAGAGAACCCAGTATGGAAGATACGTTCTCTTACCTCATTTTCTCTTGATTCTGTCCCCTTATCATAGTAAGAGAACCCAGTATGGAAGATACGTTCTCTTACCTCATTTTCTCTTGATTCTGTCTCCGTATCATAGTAAGAGAACCCAGTATGGAAGATGCGTTCTCTTCCCTCATTTTCTCTTGATTCTATCGCCTTATCATAGTAAGAGAACCCAGTATGGAAGATGCGTTCTCCTCCCTCATTTTCTCTTGTCACACTACAAGGCAATAAGAAGGATGACCTTAAGTGCTGTCCATAGTTCTCTACCTCTATGCTATCTTTAGGTCACAACTTACACTTTTAACTCATTTGAAAATGTTAACTCTATATTTTTAAGTGATTTTCATTTCTTTTATATGTAGATCAAGGGATTCCTACAATCATTTGGTCAGATTTGTATGTCGAATCGTTTGGAAACATTGAAGAAGCAAATATGGTGAGTGCATCTTTTAATTAACTCCGCCTACGTTGTTTCTATAGCAAGCTGTTCTTTCTGAATGGCTGTTTAAGGTAGGGTTTTATTTTAGTGTTTTTATCTTGTAAATATAACTTCGTCCAGACGGATGGGTGAAAATGGCCGGGGGTGGGGTGCGGGAAAGGAATTGAAGTTCCGGGGATTCACTCTGCAAACTCCTCAGATACTCCAGTAGGTGGATAATGGTATCTCAACTAATATTCGCTTGCATTTGTGTTATCTTTTTTATCAGGAATACAGAGTGTACATTTACTTCCGTCAGAAGTGGAAAGACCCACGATTGGCTGGGAAGTTAAACCGATCACTGACCATAAACAAAGGCGATATCGAAAAAATGTGGGTTCCAGATCCCTACTGTTACAATGCGCGCGAGTCCAATATGATGATACCGGATGAGGAAATCCACAGCAGTATAAACATTGGTAAAGATGGAGACGTGTTTTACAGCAAAGGGTAAGGGTGAATTCCTTTGGTTTGATGTGGATTTAGATTCGTGATTCGAGATCACACGGATCATGGCATATCAGAAGAACCAAAGAACCACTCTGGGCAAGGATTTATGGGATCCTTTGATAACTAAGGCTTACGCTACAAACTAAAGGAATCTCTCTAAAATATCAAGTTGTTGTATGGGTGACCTAAATGGAGAAGTGAAAGAGCACTCTAGCTGGTTCTTTTAGAGATAAATTTTCTTTGACAGGCAGCTTAAATGGACCCCTTTTTGTTTGGATTTTCTTAACACGATGTTTCGAAAAATAGCTCAGAAGAAAGTTGGTGGTTATTTTGGATGGTTAAAAGAGTCAGTTTTAGGTCAGTTATTTTCCACGATTTGAATTGGTCAGTTTTGGTGGCTAGTTTTGATTGCTAGAAAGGAGCTGTTTCTGTTGCCTATTTTTGATGGTTAAATACGGGCAGGTTTTGAAGGTTATTTTAAGTGATAAAACGAGCATTTCGTGGATCAAAAAAATCTTTTGCGCCCGGCCTGAATATGAACGCGTAAACCTTACTTACTGCCTGATTCATTGTGACATAAGTGAACGTTCTTACCGCTCCTTGTCATTGTTGCTCTTTCGGTAGAGTCACTCTGCTTGCGTCCTGTTTGATGGATCTTCGCCATTTTCCACTTGATTCCCAGACTTGTTACCTCAAATTTGGAAGCTGTAAGTATCAAATAAAGTAATACTTGACAAAAAAATATATACCAAAAGATTGCTCATACTTTATTGACGAATGTAATTTAGCGCTATTAATTATATTCTATGTCGCTCGCTACGATATGTGATTGGCTAGTTTGAAAAGCTTGCACTTCTCTCAACCAATCAGGAATAAAACTGTCCCCTTTTTTGGCTCTCTCGTCGTCTGCATGATACCACCAAAAATGTTGGCAAGAAATGAAACACGAAGGCACTACCTCACCCTAGGTTTTTCATCATAGCAACGATTTCCTTCCAATACGAAACCTTGACACGGTGGCAGGGTGAAATGCTATGGCATTGTTTTAATGGTACAATGAATTTTGTCTTGAAGGACCCTTGGAGTTAAACTGTTAATGCTCTTAATCAATTCTGCAGACAGCTACTCAACAAGCGACCTGATCTTTAAGTGGAGTGAGACAGATATCAAAGTTGGAACCATGGAAATGGCACAGTTCAACTACAAAGGCGCCGAGTTAACGTCAGATGTAGATGTGTTTAGCGTGGGTGAGATTTGTAGCATCTTCAATTTTATAGCGTTTAGTAGGCCTGTCACTAAGTTAGTCAGTCACTTAGTCGGTCAGATAATTAGTCAATCAGAAATTCAGTAAGACAGTCGGCCGATCAGTCAGTCAATCAGCCAGTCATTCGTTCGTTCAATAAGTTAGTCATTCAGTGCATTATTCAATACGTCTGCTAGTCAAGTAGTCAGTCAATCAGTAATTTTCCTAGTCAGGTAATCGGTCAGTCAGCCAGTGAGTCAGTCAGTCAGCCAGTGAGTCAGCCAGTGAGTCAGCCAGTGAGTCAGCCAGTGAGTCAGCCAGTCTGTCAGTTGGTCAGTCAGCCAGTGAGTCAGTTGGTCAGTCATCCAGTGTGTCAGTTGGTCAGCCAGTGAGTCAGTCAGTCAGCCAGTCAGCCAGTGAGTCAGACGGTCAGTCAGCCAGCCTGTCAGTCAGTCAGCCAGCGAGTCAGTCAGTCAGCCAGTGAGTCAGCCAGTCAGCCAGTGGGTCAGTCAGTCAGCCAGTGAGTCAGTCGGTCAGTCAGTCAGTCAATCAGCCAGTGAGTCAGTCGGTCAGTCATCCAGTCTGTCAGTTGGTCAGTCAGCCCGTGAGTCAGTCAGTCAGCCAGTGAGTCAGTCGGTCAGTCAGCCAGTCTGTCGGTCAGTCGGCCAGTGAGTCAGTCGGTCAGTCAGCCAGTCTGTCGGTCAGTCGGCCAGTTAGTCAGTCGATCAGTCAGCCAGTCTGTCAGTTGGTCAGTCAGCCAGTCTGTCAGTTGGTCAGTCAGCCAGTGAGTCAGTCAGTCAGCCAGTCTGTGAGTTGGTCAGTCAGCCAGTGAGTCAGTCAGTCAATCAGCCAGTCATTCGTTCGTTCAATAAGTTAGTCATTCAGTGCATTATTCAATACGTCTGCTAGTCAAGTAGTCAGTCAATCAGTAATTTTCCTAGTCAGGTAATCGGTCAGTCAGCCAGTGAGTCAGTCGGTCAGCCAGTGAGTCAGTTGGTCAGTCAGCCAGTGAGTCAGCCAGTCAGCCAGTGAGTCAGTCAGTCAGTCAGCCAGTGAGTCAGACGGTCAGTCAGCCAGTGAGTCAGTCATTCCATCACACAGCCCTTACTCAGTTTGTTGTTCATTTAGCCAGTCAGCAAGTTGGCACTCCAACAAAGAAAAAAGACTCAAACGAGAGTTTTGCCATTTATCACGACCTATCGTAGCCTAAAGAAAATTTTTAATGGATAACTGGGTTGTAACACAAAACCAGCCGTTGTTGAAAAGCATCTATACAAAGCTTTCGATTACATCATACAAGAGAGGCAAATCTCTTAAAGATACGCTCGTTAGAGCGAATATTTAACTGAAGGCTAAAATGCATCGCCACCACAACTCACGAGGGGAGTCCGTGTAGGCCTGTCATTATCTTTTGTTTTCAGCAGCGAAATCAAACGGACACATTTAGGAAATCAAAGAATCATTTTAGAAATCAAAGAAGCAAATTTTGGAAATCAAAAACTGGCTTGAGAAATCAGACGGAGAAATTTTGGGAATCAAAAACTCATTTGAGAAATGAGACGGAGAAATTTTGGAAATGAAAAACTCATTTGAGAAATCAGACGGAGACATTTTGGAAATCAAAAACGTATTTTAGAAATCAAAAAGGAAACAAAATAAATCAAATAGTTCCTTTAAAAAAATCAAAATTACTTTTGAGAAATCAAAAGTCGCACAAAACAAATCAAGTCAAGAGGAGACAAGAATCAAAACAAATCCTTTCTTTGGTGATATTCCTCGAACACGGTAAAATGATTGGTCGACATGTATGAAGTTACTAATTAACCTCTTAACTCCCAAGATCTGAATAGCAATTCTTTTTAGCAACTGCCATACATTTAGCTTTAAGTTAGTTTGGTTTATTTGTTGTCAGATCATTTCATAATGTCTGAGTTGATCATTTCTGTGATTCTCATTAACAGTTAGCCATACATTGCTCTGTTCTTGTATGGAGAAGTTCCATGCTGATCACCTCTGGGAGTGAAAGGGTTAAGTCTTCTTTATCTTGTTGCAGGTAATTACTCCACCATAACTGTAACATTTAAGTTTCAACGTCGTATCGGTTACTACCTCATCCAAGTTTATTTTCCTGATATGTTTGTCGTGGCGCTGAGCTGGATCGTTTTCTGGATGGATAAAGACGACATGGGCAACAGAATGGCGCTTGGAATCACCACCATCTTAACCATCATGTTCCTCTTGGGGTCATTGAGTGGCACTCTACCAAAAGTCAGCTACGCCAAAGCTTTGGACTGGTACCTGATGATCTCATTTGCGTTTGTGTTCCTCTCATTGGTGGAATGTATGGTGGTGTTTGTATTCACAATTAGCGCCAAGAGTGAGAAGATCAAATGCAAGGCGAGTTTCTGATGTTGTATAGCAATGTGCGCAAAGGGAACACTGTATTGAAAACTTTGTATGAGACCGTGATCTAATTTGCCTTAGAAAGCTACTGAGCAGTACTGTTCTGTGGTACAATTTGTCACCTCTCTTTAAGCGCGAGTCTTCTTCACTGAACATCAAAACTCTTCCGTCCCCCCCTGCAATGAAACAGAAAACACGTGTAGGAAAGCTACCGAACAGTCCTGTACTGTGGTACTGTTTGTTTTACTATACAGTGTGGTTCCATCTCTTTCATCTGTGTATCAAACCATGCAGTGTGACCATTCTTTGAAAAGCTACTGAACAGTACTGTACTGTGGTACTGTTTGTTTTATTATACACTGTGGTTCTAACTTTTTCATCTGTGGATCAAACCATACAGTGTGACCATTCTTTGAAAAGCTACTGAACAGTACTGTACTGTGGTACTGTTTGGTTTACTATACAGTGTGGCTCTATCTTTTTCATCTGTTGATCAAACCATACAGTGTGACCATTCTCTGTAAAGCTACGGAACAGTCCTGTACTGTGGTACTGTTTGTTTCACTATACAGTGTGGTTCTATCATTTTTCATCTGTGTATCAAACCATGCATTGTGACCATTCTTTGTAAAGCTACTGAACAGTACTGTACTGTGGTACTGTTTGTTTTACTATACAGTGTGTTTCTAACTTTTTCATTCTGTGGATCAAACCATACAGTGTGACCATTCTCTGTAAAGCTACGGAACAGTCCTGTACTGTGGTACTGTTTGTTTCACTATACAGTGTGGTTCTATCATTTTTAACTCGTGGATACGCGAAGCGTATTTGCGAGTTTTTATGGGGACTTCGATATGCAAATTGTCACTTACTCACTCACTCACTCACTCACTCACTCCAGTGTAGACATCTTCGTAATTAGTCGGATAGAACTCGGGGGCACCGATATGAAGACGACAATTGTCGTGACCGAAGTCACGGAAGTCTGTTGATGAAAGTTCACGCTGAAAGTGTATCGTACCGTTGCCAGAGTTTGTAATGATTTTGTAGCTTAAGAGGACGATTAGCGAGGCCCTGTTAGGGGTAAATTTCGACAAGCGACGTGGCCTTGAAACGGCGACATAAAGGACCTGAAATGGCGACGAACGACGAGCCGCTCACGGGAAATTACGACAGCGACCTTCGACCTTCCGAAATTGCGACTTGAAAAGGTTTGAAACTCAGACGCGCGACATAAACAACCTCACTAACAGGGCCTCATTAGCGGTCTTACTAAAATCAAAAGGAGTTTAAATGTTTCCAGTTAGGACAATGACCAACTTGGAGACTGAATTTCGTGAGCCTTTTACTCGGCCAGGCGCTAAACGTGAACAGATGATAACTATTCGCTTTTCCGACATCGACCGCCATCGACCGCCCCCAAGATTACAAGCAGTATATGAATTTCAGTTGGCTCGAAAGTGATCTGAAGATGAGAAAATCTCTTGCTAATGTAGTAAGCTTTGATGAGAACTCATAGAGCGAAATTAGCACTTCAATGAGAATTTATTTGAGCGAAATGAGTACTCGTTATTGAACGAAACTACTACTGAAAACAGAATAAATTGACGAATCCATGATGTGAAACCGAAGAACTTCTGCGGCCAACCTGGATAAGAAACATCGCATGGAGGACTTTTCTACTGATTTAAGTGTTAGTACTAACAGGAATGGAGTTGGAAAAGTATTGGGACGGTCAAGAAGTATGTCAACGCTTACCATTAAATATAGAGGCGCATGCCGTGACGGAGAACCAGGGTTCGAAAACAGTAAGTCATGTAGAAAATGTATTAAGCGTTATATTATATACAATACACCACAAGCCGTTACAATGAAACGTTTTCTGTCTATTGATTTCCGAATTTACCTTGAAGTGAACTAGATTGTGTTGAAGTAGACATGTTGGAAAAATAGGCTTACCTGTTTTGCTTACTGTTGTGTGACTCATCATGTTTACATTGTAAAAACAAGAAGTTATAAGGATAAAAACAAAGATGTATTGCTGTATTAATGATGGCAAGTGTGATTTTTTTTAAGTGCAACACTGAATATATATACCACTGATAACCTAAAATGAGATGGTAATGTAAATAAACTAATTCAACTTGATAAAGGATTGAGAGTCTTAAGGATTTTAAGATCATCACGTCAGCTGGGCTATCCTACATGGTTTTGTTCATTATCAGCTGCAGAATCAAGGTGGATATTTCTGTTGCATACATTGAATAGACTTGTAGACAACAAAAACTATAATGATGATAAAATTGACAATGTCATGGCAACAAAATTCAGACCTTATTCAGAAGGACCCTGTTACTTTGAACACACAGACAGTGAGCAGCAGGATACCAGAACTACATTTGGTTTCGGTGCCATTTAATCCTGTACCCTTATGTTAAGTTATCAAATTTTTTAACAACTGTATGCTTGCCACCTGCCTTATAACTGATGCCTAGTGTAGTCAAATGATTGGCGTCATGTACTCACTGTATGTTTATTTCAAAAAGCTACTCTGCTCCCTGGTCACTTTTATGTTGTGATTATAAATTATTACTAGAAATACGACTCCCGCAAAAACCTCGCGAAGCTAGTTTTTGAAGAAGTCACAATGCTTTCATATTTTATTCTTTATTTTTTTTTATATTATATATTTTATTTTTTATATTAGCGTAATCCCCATTATTTTATTTCTTATGCTGTGTTTGGTACACAATTAGTGACACCTGGTGCAAATTACATGATCAGTATACCGCTCAACACAGTGCTTAAAAATTGACCTTCATTTAGCTCTTTCACTGCCACTGAGATTGCACCAGAGGGAATAGACGTAAAATTATTTATTATCTTGACAGGGAATACAGAGTCGATGAAGTATCACAATAATATTCACTTAACACAAATTGAAAATGATTGTAAATCTTTTGCAGGTGAAATCTTGAAGAGTTGATATGAATGCTTGTGTTTACCACGGTGTAAAAACCTGTGTTTTTTTTCTTTAGTTTTATTTTCTTAGTCTCTACTGCTTTGTCTTCTTTGTTGTACATCACTTTTGAACACAATATGTTCTTACACAGAGGATGAGCTGAACGCTCCAATTATTTTTTGTTTATGTTTTTTTGGTTATAATTGCATGAGATTCATTGTAAGAAGAATCTTCTGATTAGATATTTTATTGTCTACTGCAGTCATTATTTCATTCCCGGGTAACCACAATTGAGAGCATTATGAATAGTGCATGTTTTAATGTGTGTACTCTTTCCAGTTGCAATGGTACCCCCAGTGGTAGATAGAAAAATTCCTCTTCCCTCAAAAGAGATGCCATATCAACAAGTTGGGGGTAAAACAATTGGATTCTACAAAAGCTTTGAATAAAGGTTTGGTAATAGTGAGTGCCCACTGTATAGTATGTGGTTGTGCTATTTTTAGGTCATATCATAAAAACAATACATGTAAGAAAGAGTTATTGAAATCTTAATATGTTCAAAAAGATTGCTGCACTACGTACTCCTGTAAAAAAATAATGTGAAATCAACATCAATCAGTCAAAAGTATATACCACATGAAAGTTTAATTGTGCTGTTACAGAAACAGGCAAAATATCCATACCCAACCATAGAATAGTACATTATTTTGAATATATGAAAATTTCTATTATAAAAACTGCAGAAGAAAGATTTAATATAAGGATGGTATTTCATCGAAAAAGTCATGGCAGCCAGAGGTATTGAACTGTAACCAATGACATATAGTAACGAGAAGAACTATCATTATATTATTATCATTATTATTATCATTACTATTATTATTACTGGTATTGATATTATTATTGTTATATTTTTTATGTTAAACATAATATATTTTTATGGGGTGGGATTCATGTCTTAATCTTGGTAAAGTTATTGTTACTCTACTACTAAAAGCAATACAAAAATCTTCTTAATAGGCTTTCCATCAGAGGTGGTAGTAATCAAAACAGCTCCAAACAATACCATTTCTTCTAAAAGGCTTAGAATCTAGTGCAGTCATTTGTCTAGAAAGTTTGTGTGGAAAATCATTATTGAAAGCATAGGGCATTTAGGAAACTTGAAACACTTGTTACTACATACAGCACACTTGCAATGAATATATGAGAAAGATCATAAACATTTTGGCATTACAAAATTTATTTTCTTCTTTATAAAGTTTGTCCAGTGTAAAAGGTTAATTGCATGTTGTGGTTGTTATGAAATATTGATATTTGACATAAAAATAAAGTAAACGGCAGAAAGTAACAAAGTTAATATGTTATGTCTAACTTTGCAAATTAAGGCTTGAATTAACATTTCATTTGTGAAAAAAGGGCAGGGGTTCTAGATAGCAATATTATCAGGGGGGGGGGGGTCATTGCACTCTAAGGTAAAACTGACCCATTGTGAAAAGGCTATGAAACTTGTCTCTACACAATATTATTGAAACCTTTCAATCAGAGAATACATATATATATATATATATATAGCAAAGAGAAATACTACTCAGAATTCAGTAATCACATTTGCTTTATTTTAAAATGATCACATTGATCACTGATAATATTGCAGAACCAGTACTTTATAGTGACACAGGGTATACATTCTGTTGAAAATGTTTAACATAACTGCTAGATCAAGAAAATTTACAATATTTTCACTGTTGCAATGATATCAGGTCACATCGTTATAAATGATTGCTATAACAACTGCAACTCTCTGTGTTGGAAATTACTTCAAACTGGAAACGCTATCGTTTTATTATGAAAAATACCTATTTACATTCTCTTGTAATCTGTTGGTCGTCTTCCGATTCCGGTTTTAGACTAATAGAATTATTTTCCAGAGACATCTCCAATCGTTGAAGTCGTTCTTACTCGGTGTCCCTTCTAAGTCGTTTTGCTAAATGTAGTACACCAATATATTTCGTTATGTAATCGTTCACTCATGTCCTGTATTTCTATCAATAACACATTCAAATTCAAAACTAACTTGATTGAATTCCTGGTCCTTTTCCCTGCTGTTTCGTTTGCCTTTTTCTGGAGCGAGCAGTTGTTGTCTTGGCTGCGATTTCTGTTGTTATTCTCCTTGCTGTCGTTTCTCTATCCCTGCTTTGAGTCGTGCTTTCCTCGTGTTGATTTTCACGGTATTCGAACTTACTCGGCGACGATCTCGTGCTAATATTTCTTGAATATCTTGGAGATCACCTTGCTGGGATGTACTTCCAGGACGAGTGAAATCGGTTTCCACAAAATTTACATTACTTTCAAAAAGGCATCACCGAATAATGGCGGAAATTCAGCGTTCTCAAGTGCGTTACTATTGCCAGGTAACCTGGCCTGCGAACGGACACCTTTAAAATATAGATATATATAAACATATATATAAATATATATATATACATTTAGTATAAATCTACTAGTGTTCTATCACAAATGCCGCGCTCTGATTGGCTACGCTACTCACTATCTCTTCTGTGATAGATAGTGAGTAGCGTAATGGCGGCCGCTTCTTCACGTTTTCGAAGTGTCCGTGTAGAAGATTTAGGCAGTTTACTGGTCGAGGCTGTTCCAGAAAAGACAAAATTTTGAAGGACTAGTAGATTGATACTAAAACAATTAGACTAGAAATACGACTCTCGCAAAAACCTCGCGAAGCTAGTTTTTGAATAGGTCACAATACTTTTATATTTTATTTTATATTTCATTTTTTATATCAGCGTAATCCCCATTATTTAATTTGTTATGCTGTGTTTGGTACACAATTAGTGACACCTGGTGCAAATTACATGATCAGTATACTGCTCAGCACAGGGCTTAAGAATTGACCTTCATTTAGCTCTTTCACTGCCACTGAGATTGCACGAGAGGGAATAGAAGTAAAATTATTTGTTTTCTTGACAGGGAATACAGAGTCAATCAAGTATCACAATAATATTCAGTTAACACAAATTGAAAATTATTGTAAATATTTTGAAGGTGAAATCTTGAATGCTTGTGTTTACCAAGGTCTAAAAACCTGTTTTTTTTTAGTTGTATTTTCTTAGTCTTTATTGTGTTGTCTTCTTTGTTGTACATCACTTTTAAACACAATATGTTCTTCCACCGAGGATGAGTTGAATGCTCCAATTATTTTTTGTTTATGATTTTTTCTAATAATTGCATGAGATTCATTGTAAGAAGAATCTTCTGATTAGATATTTTATTGTCTACTGCAGTCATTATTTCATTCCTAGGTAACCAAAATTGAGAGCATTATGAATAGTGCATGTTACAATTTGTGTACTCTCTTCAGTTGCAATGGTACCCCTAGTGGTACATAGAAAAATTCCTCTTCCCTCAAAAGAGATGCCATGTCAACAGAAGTGTGAGATACAATGTCATTACATAAAAAATGGGGATAAAACAGTTGGATTCTACAAAAACTTTGAATAAAGGTTTCGTAATAGAAAATAATGTGAAATCAACATCAATCAGTCACAAGTATATATCACATGAAAGTTTAATTGTGCTGTTACAGAAACATGCAAAATATCCATACTCAACCAGAGAATAGTATGTTATTTTGAATATATGAAAACTTTTGTTCTAAAAACTGCAGAAGAAAGATTTATTATAAGGATGGTATTTCATCGAAAAAGTCATGGCAGCCAGAGTTATTGAACTTGCAACCAATGACATATAGTAACGAGACGAACTATCATTATATTATTATCATTATTATTATCATTACTATTATTATTATTTTTGGTATTGATATTATTATTATTATTGTTATATTTTTTACGTTAAACATAATATATTTTTATGGGGTGAGATGCATGTCCTAATCTTGGTATAAAGGTATTGTTACTCTACTACTACAAGCAATACAAAAATCTTCTTAATAGGCTTTCCATCAGAGGTGGTAGTAATCAAAACAGCTCCAAACAATACCATTTCTTCTTTAATGCTTAGAATCTAGTGCAGTCACTTGTCTATGTTTGTGTGGAAAATCATTATTGAAAGCATACTTTAGGGCATTTAGGAAACTTGAAACACTTGTTACTACATACAGCCACTTGCAATGAATATATGAGAAAGATTATAAACATTTTGGCATTACAAAATTTATTTTCTTCTTTATAAAGTTTTTCCAATGTAAAAGGTTAACTGTATGTTGTGGTTGTTATTAAAGATTGTTATTTGACAGCAGAAAGTAACAAGGTTAACATGTTATGTCTAACTTTGCAAATTAAGGCTTGAATTAGAATTTCATTTGTGCAATATTATCAGGGGGGTCATTGAACTCTAAGGTAAAACTTACCCATTGTGAAAAGGCTATGAAACTTGTTGTCTCTATGCAATATTATTAAAACCTTTCAATCAGAGAATACATACATATATATATAGCAAAGAGAAATACTACTCAGAAGTAAGTAATAACATTTGCTTTATTTTCAAATGATCGCATTGATCACTGATAATATTGCAGAACCAGTACTTTATATTGACACAGGGTACATATTCTGTTGAAAATGTTTAACATAACTGCTAGATCAAGAAAATTTACAATATTTTCACTGTTGCAATGATATCATATCACATCGTTATAAATGATTGCTATAACAACTGCAACTCTCTGTGTTGGGAATTACTTCAAACTGGAAACGCTATCGTTTTATTATGATAAATACCTATTTACATTCTCTTGTAATCTGTTGGTCGTCTTCCGATTCCGTTTTTAAACTAATAGAATTATTTTCCAGAGACATCTCCAATCGTTGAAGTCGTTCTTACTCGGTGTCCCTTCTAAGTCGTTTTGCTAAATGTGGTACGCCAATATATTTTGTTATGTAATCGTTCACTCATGTCCTGTATTTTTATCAATAACACATTCAAATTCAAAACTAACTTGGTTGAATTCCTTTTCCTTTTCCCTGCTGTTTCGTTTGCCTTTTTCTGGAGCGAGCGGTTGTTGTCTTTGCTGCGATTTCTGTTGTTATTCTCCCTGCTGTCGTTTCTCTATCCCTGCTTTGAGTCGTGCTTTCCTTGTGTTGATTTTCACGGTATTCGAACTTACTCGGCGACGATCTCGGGCTAATCTTTCTTGAATATCTCGGAGATGGGATGTACTTCCAGGACGAGTGAAATCGGTTTCCACAAAATTTACATTACTTTAAAAAAGGCATCACCGAATTCTCAATGGCGGAAATTCAACAGTTCTCTAGTGAGCTACTATTGCCAGGTAACCTGGCCTGCGAACGGACACCTTTAAAATATAGATATATATATATATATATATAAATATACATATATAAAAACTCTCGGCTCGATTTACTCGGGCTTGCGAGCCACGTGGTCTGACCGGAAGCGACACGATTAGTAACCTCGCTACGCTCGGCCTTCGGCCTCGCTTCGCGAGGAATTATTCGCTCTCGATTTCTATGCGTGATAGTTGACTCGGGCTGCGCCCTCGTCAACTATCGCGCGATAGAAATCTCGAGCTCATAATCTAATTGTTTAATATAAAAACTCTCGGCTCGATTTACTCGGGCTTGCGAGCCACGTGGTCTGACCGGAACCGACACGATTAGTAACCTCGCTACGCTCGGCCTTCGGCCTCGCTTCGCGAGGAAAAATTATCTTCAAGTTCATTCAATCACAACTCTGAAAAAACACCTCATTAATTTTTAAATTATTTCTTTTTTTCTCTGTTTTGTAAACATATCCACGAGTTCACCATAGTCCTACTTTGATTCATCTGTGTATCAAACCATGCATTGTGACCATTCTTTGTAAAGCTACTGAACAGTACTGTACTGTGGTACTGTTTGTTTTACTATACAGTGTGGTTCTAACGTTTTCATTCTGTGGATCAAACCATGCATGTAATGTGAGTATTCTTTGAAAATCTACTGAACAGTAATGTACTGTAAGGGACCGACCTTTATTGGGTGTTCATATCTATAAGTATAAGTTGCGGTTCCACTGCTCTTTTGCCCTCGGGAAAGTAGGACTTTACCCAAGGGGAGTGCCTGTTTTGTGTGTGACCGATATTCCCACAGTGAAACTACCCACGGGAAATGAGTATGGATACATCAAAGTGAACCAAATAATTACCCATGACAAAAGCTGTTCCACCAATCGTGAAACAGCAAATATCAATAACAGGAAACCGCAAGAGGAGCACAGGCCGGGCGCATTTTTCTTAATTGGCACTGAAGCAGCGTCACATTTACTCGTCTCATTAATAACAAGCATGGCAAACTTTCGAGCCTCCCTGTGAGTATTTTTCGTCGTTGCTTTTGAATGCTCTGTTCAATTTCCTCGACAAGGAAATACCCAGGCACGTCTCGGCTGACGACAACTAACATAAGGCGGTCTCTGTGAAGTAAATAGAGTAACTGGAGCAAATGAAGAAATCGTAATAGCCAGCACCTTCCTGCGCATTCTTGTCAAAACAAAATGCTGAATTGCTGGGTCAGTTTGAGAGCGTTGCTAAATTGCAGAATACCCCGCCACTTCATTAACATACTGATGAATAACAGTAGAGTCCATTGTAATATGCCTCGTTCTTCAAAAGGCTCCGACACATGTAACTGAAATGGCGGGCTATTCTGAAATTGCTCCGAGATCTCCGATTGTATGAGAAGCATAAGAATGACTGCTATCAATCTGTGCATCTTGCGGATGTGGATATCCATGATGAATTAATTTTCCCGCCAAATGCTTCTGGGTCAAACGTTCACCTCGGGTAACTATTTGTAATGTAACCTATATATCTGGCCTGACCGGAAACCCGAGCTGATCCCAACCCAAGCCAATTACCCAGGGGACACCTCGGGTAGAAGGTGTGTGTAACCACGACTATTGTATCTTTACTCTTTCACAGAGCGACGAGAAGACACTTTCGCGTAAGATCACCTCAAAAATCAAATCAGCCTTTGGTTCGAGGTACGATGTTGATTCACCGGAAGAGAGAAGCCAAAACAATGGAGTACCTAATATGGGATCCGACGACGACCTTGAAATGGCTTACCGCGCAGCTAAATCAGAAAAGATCGTGGTGGATGACTGGACATACGCAAATACTAACGTACCCAGTAAGAAAGAGAGAGTTGCGGACAGTATCGACAAAATGTCACGTGTATTGTTTCCGTTGGCATTTCTCATCTACAACATTTTTTACTGGTTTTATTATTAACAGGAATTTATCACTTGCAAAGGCGACACGTGATTCGTTTATGTCTGGTACAAAACGCCATACGAGGCCTCTTTGATAGAGATTAGCACAAACAAAAAAGATTTCTAGTGTAATAAAGATTTCGATAGTTCTATAACACGTCAAACCATAACTGATATCTTACGATATATCTATGGAAGATCATTGCTGAATTCTATTTAAACAAAATTTAGCTTGGAAGTGCTTGAAACTGATCAATAGATGGCGTAGTCTCCTTCGCAGCCGTTATTAGGGTCGCCACGCAACGCTCCTCCCCACTAACGGCTGCTCACGAGAGAGACACATTCCTTTCCCTTTATTTTTGAGAACCAATAGAATGCACGTTATTGTTATCGGCTACGCCAATCAAATTCCTCGTTATATTTGCTGGGCGCTTGCTGTGCGCGCGAAAACAAAACGACTTGGACCAGGTTTCCAGAATATGGAAGCCTGCTTCTTATTGGTCAGTTTTAGGGAAAGGAATGTGTCTCTCTCGTGAGCAGCCGTTAGTGGGGAGGAGCGTTGCGTTACGACCCTAATAACGGCTGCGAAGGAGACTATAGATGGCGGCAATCAAGGATATCTTGTAGCTGGTAAAGGTCGAGGTTATGTAAATATATTTATCTGACACTCTCAAGTTAAAATGCAATTATTAACTCCTGAATTATATGATGTAGTTCTAGCAATTTTATTTCCCGGAATTTAAGGTCTCAGTAGTTTATTCTTAAGTCTATTTTCATTGGGTGATTCAAGCCCTTCACAATTTATTATGATTTCCTAAAACAATTGCAGCAACTAAAAATAAACCGTTAAAGGAATGCCACTGCCGGCAGCTTACCTTAAAAATGTAACAACATTTAGTAGCTTAGTTACCAAAACTCAGTACTACTGCTTCTAATGCATAGTTAAAAAAAGTAAAACAGCTAAAACTTACAGAATACTACAACTTACTATGTAACAATCAGGCTAAATACTCTGTATTACAAAACTCACAAACTTTTAAGCATCCACATCCGCAAAATAAAAAAAGGAGATAAGAATACTTATTCTTGCTCATCAAAAAAGTCTATCCTTTATTGTCTATTGTCTGCCTATTCTCAAAATCAATTTTCCCATTTAAATTAACAGCTCTATTGTCCAAAGTGACATTTAATACTAATGAGGCTATTGTCCTTCTAGCGCACTTGGACTTCTTTGGCAAATCCTCTTTATTAGGTAAAAATTCACGCATGAATTTTTTAACAATAGAAATTGGTTAATGAGCTTAAAACTGCCCTGACCGATCGATTCAAAAACCTACTCAAAACGATCAATTTTTGCTCATTAACCAAAGTCTATTGTCTTAATATTTATAAGGCATTTTCCAACTCAAATTAACAGCTCTATTGTCCAAAGTGACACTTAATACTAATGAGGCTATTGTCTTTCTAGCGCACTTGGAGTTTTTTTGGCAAATCCTCTTTATTAGGTTAAAATTCACGCATGAATTTTTAAACAATAGAAATTGGTTAATGAGCTTAAAACTGCCCTGACCGATCGATTCAAAAACCTACTCGAAACGACCAATTTTTGCTCATTAACCAAATTCTATTGTCTTAATATTCATAAGGGATTTTCCGGCTCAAATTAACAGCTCTATTGTCCAAAGTGACACTTAATACTAACAAGGCTATTGTCTTTCTAGCGCACTTGGAGTTTCTTGGCAAATCCTCTTTATTAGGTTAAAATTCACGCATGAATTTTTAAACAATACAAATTGGTTAATGAGCTTAAAACTGCCCTGACCGATCGATTCAAAAACCTACTCGAAACGACCAATTTTTGCTCATTAACCAAAGTCTATTGTCTTAATATTCATAAGGGATTTTCCGGCTCAAATTAACAGCTCTATTGTCCAAAGTGAAACTTAATACTAATGAGGCTATTGCCTTTCTAGCGCACTTGGAGTTTCTTGGCAAATCCTCTTTATTAGGTTAAAATTCACGCATAAATTTTTAAACAATAGAAATTAGTTAATAACCTTAAAACTGCCATGATCGATCCATTCAAAAACCTACTCGAAACGACCACTTTTTGCTCATTAACCAAAGTCTATTGTCTTAATATTCATAAGGGATTTTCCGGCTCAAATTAACAGCTCTATTGTCCAAAGTGACACTTAATACTAATGAGGCTATTGTCTTTCTAGCGCACTTGGAGGTTTTTTGGCAAATCCTCTTTATTAGGTTAAAATTCACGCATGAATTTTTAAACAATAGAAATTGGTTAATGAGCTTAAAACTGCCCTGACCGATCGATTCAAAAACCTACTCGAAACGACCAATTTTTGCTCATTAACCAAAGTCTATTGTCTTAATATTCATAAGGGATTTTCCGGCTCAAATTAACAGCTCTATTGTCCAAAGTGACACTTAATACTAACAACGCTATTGTCTTTCTAGCGCACTTGGAGTTTCTTGGCAAATCCTCTTTATTAGGTTAAAATTCACGCATGAATTTTTAAACAATACAAATTGGTTAATGAGCTTAAAACTGCCCTGACCGATCGATTCAAAAACCTACCCGAAACGACCAATTTTTCCTAATTAACCAAAGTCTATTGTCTTAATATTCATAAGGGATTTTCCGGCTCAAATTAACAGCTCTATTGTCCAAAGTGACACTTAATACTAATGAGGCTATTGTCTGTCTAGCGCACTTGGAGTTTCTTGGCAAATCCTCCTTATTAGGTTAAAATTCACGCATAAATTTTTAAACAATAGAAATTAGTTAATGAGCTTAAAACTGCCATGATCGATCGATTCAAAAACCTACTCGAAACGACCAATTTTTGCCCATTAACCAAAGTCTATTGTCTTAATATTCATAAGGGATTTTCCGGCTCAAATTAACAGCTCTATTGTCCAAAGTGACACTTAATACTAATGAGGCTATTGTCTTTCTAGCGCACTTGGAGTTTTTTTGGCAAATCCTCTTTATTAGGTTAAAATTCACGCATGAATTTTTAAACAATAGAAATTGGTTAATGAGCTTAAAACTGCCCTGACCGATCGATTCTAAAACCTACTCGAAACGACCAATTTTTGCTCATTAACCAAAGTCTATTGTCTTAATATTCATAAGGGATTTTCCGGCTCAAATTGACAGCTCTATTGTCCAAAGTGACACTTAATACTAACGAGGCTATTGTCTTTCTAGCGCACTTGGAGTTTCTTTGCAAATCCTCTTTATTAGGTTAAAATTCACGCATGAATTTTTAAACAATACAAATTGGTTAATGAGCTTAAAACTGCTCTGACCGATCGATTCAAAAACCTACTCGAAACGACCAATTTTTCCTCATTAACCAAAGTCTATTGTCTTAATATTCATAAGGGATTTTCGTGCTCAAATTAACAGCTCTATTGTCCAAAGTGACACTTAATACTAATGAGGCTATTGTCTGTCTAGCGCACTTGGAGTTTCTTGGCAAATCCTCCTTATTAGGTTAAAATTCACGCATAAATTTTTAAACAATAGAAATTAGTTAATGAGCTTAAAACTGCCATGATCGATCGATTCAAAAACCTACTCGAAACGACCAATTTTTGCTCATTAACCAAAGTCTATTGTCTTAATATTCATAAGGGATTTTCCGGCTCAAATTAACAGCTCTATTGTCCAAAGTGACACCTAATACTAATGAGGCTATTGTCTTTCTAGCGCACTTGGAGTTTTTTTGGCAAATCCTCTTTATTAGGTTAAAATTAACGCATGAATTTTTAAACAATAGAAATTGGTTAATGAGCTTAAAACTGCCCTGACCGATCGATTAAGAAACCTACTCAAAACGACATATTTTTGCTCATTCACCAAAGTCTATTGTCTTAATATTCATAAGGGATTTTCCGGCTCAAATTAACAGCTCTATTGTCCAAAGTGACACTTAATACTAATGAGGCTATTGTCTTTCTAGCGCACTTGGAGTTTCTTGGCAAATCCTCTTTATTAGGTTAAAATTCGCGCATGAATTTTTAAACAATAGAAATTGGTTAATGAGCTTAAAACTGCCCTGACCGATCGATTCAAAAACCTACTCGAAACGACCAATTTTTGCTCATTAACCAAAGTCTATTGTCTTAATATTCATAAGGCATTTTCCGGCTCAAATTAACAGCTCTATTGTCCAAAGTGACACTTAATACTAACAAGGCTATTGTTGTTCTAGCGCACTTGGAGTTTCTTGGCAAATCCTCTTTATTAGGTTAAAATTCACGCATGAATTTTTAAACAATACAAATTGGTTAATGAGCTTAAAACTGCCCTGACCGATCGATTCAAAAACCTACTCGAAACGACCAATTTTTCCTCATTAACCAAAGTCTATTGTCTTAATATTCATAAGGGATTTTCCGGCTCAAATTAACAGCTCTATTGTCCAAGGTGACGCTTAATACTAATGAGGCTATTGTCTGTCTAGCGCACTTGGAGTTTCTTGGCAAATCCTCCTTATTAGGTTAAAATTCACGCATAAATTTTTAAACAATAGAAATTAGTTAATGAGCTTAAAACTGCCATGATCGATCGATTCAAAAACCTACTCGAAACGACCAATTTTTGCTCATTAACCAAAGTCTATTGTCTTAATATTCATAAGGGATTTTCCGGCCCAAATTAACAGCTCTATTGTCCAAAGTGACACTTAATACTAATGAGGCTATTGTCTTTCTAGCGCACTTGGAGTTTTTTTGGCAAATCCTCTTTATTAGGTTAAAATTCACGCATGAATTTTTAAACAATAGAAATTGGTTAATGAGCTTAAAACTGCCCTGACCGATCGATTCAAAAACCCACTCGAAACGACCAATTTTTTCTCATTAACCAAAGTCTATTGTCTTAATATTCATAAGGGATTTTCCGGCTCAAATTAACAGCTCTATTGTCCAAAGTGACACTTAATACTAACAAGGCTATTGTCTTTCTAGCGCACTTGGAGTTTCTTGGCAAATCCTCTTTATTTGGTTAAAATTCACGCATGAATTTTTAAACAATACAAATTGGTTAATGAGCTTAAAACTGCCCTGACCGATCGATTCAAAAACCTACTCGAAACGACCAATTTTTCCTCATTAACCAAAGTCTATTGTCTTAATATTCATAAGGGATTTTCCGGCTCAAATTAACAGCTCTATTGTCCAAAGTGACACTTAATACTAATGAGGCTATTGTCTGTCTAGCGCACTTGGAGTTTCTTGGCAAATCCTCCTTATTAGGTTAAAATTCACGCATAAATTTTTAAACAATAGAAATTAGTTAATGAGCTTAAAAGTGCCCTGACCCATCGATTAAAAAACCTACTGGAAACGACCAATATTTCCTCATTAACCAAAGTCTCTTGTCTTAATATTCATAAGGCATTTTCCAACTTAAATTAACAGCTCTATTGTCCAAAGTGACACTTAATACTAATGAGGCTATTGTCTTTCTAGCGCACTTGGAGTTTTTTTGGCAAATCCTCTTTATTAGGTTAAAATTCACGCATGAATTTTTAAACAATAGAAATTGGTTAATGAGCTTAAAACTGCCCTGACCGATCGATTCAAAAACCTACTCGAAACGACCAATTTTTGCTCATTAACCAAAGTCTATTGTCTTAATATTCATAAGGGATTTTCCGGCTCAAATTAACAGCTCTATTGTCCAAAGTGACACTTAATACTAATGAGGCTATTGTCTGTCTAGCGCACTTGGAGTTTCTTGGCAAATCCTCCTTATTAGGTTAAAATTCACGCATAAATTTTTAAACAATAGAAATTAGTTAATGAGCTTAAAACTGCCATGATCGATCGATTCAAAAACCTACTCGAAACGACCAATTTTTGCTCATTAACCAAAGTCTATTGTCTTAATATTCATAAGGGATTTTCCGGCTCAAATTAACAGCTCTATTGTCCAAAGTGACACTTAATACTAATGAGGCTATTGTCTTTCTATCGCACTTGGAGTTTTTTTGGCAAATCCTCTTTATTAGGTTAAAATTCACGCATGAATTTTTAAACAATAGAAATTGGTTAATGAGCTTAAAACTGCCCTGACCGATCGATTCAAAAACCTACTCGAAACGACCAATTTTTGCTCATTAACCAAAGTCTATTGTCTTAATATTCATAAGGGATTTTCCGGCTCAAATTAACAGCTCTATTGTCCAAAGTGACACTTAATACTAATGAGGCTATTGTCTGTCTAGCGCACTTGGAGTTTCTTGACAAATCCTCCTTATTAGGTTAAAATTCACGCATAAATTTTTAAACAATAGAAATTAGTTAATGAGCTTAAAACTGCCATGATCGATCGATTCAAAAACCTACTCGAAACGACCAATTTTTGCTCATTAACCAAAGTCTATTGTCTTAATATTCATAAGGGATTTTCCGGCTCAAATTAACAGCTCTATTGTCCAAAGTGACACTTAATACTAATGAGGCTATTGTCTTTCTAGCACACTTGGAGTTTCTTGGCAAATCCTCTTTATTAGGTTAAAATTAACGCATAAATTTTTAAACAATAGAAATTAGTTAATGAGCTTAGAACTGCCCTGACCGATCGATTAAAAAACCTACTCGAAACGACCAATTTTTCCTCATTAACCAAAGTCTATTGTCTTAATATTCATAAGGCATTTTCCAACTCAAATTAACAGCTCTATTGTCCAAAGTGACACTTAATACTAATGAGGCTATTGTCTTTCTAGCGCACTTGGATTTTTTTTGGCAAATCCTCTTTATTAGGTTAAAATTCACGCATGAATTTTTAAACAATAGAAATTGGTTAATGAGCTTAAAACTACCCTGACCGATCGATTCAAAAACCTACTCGAAACGACCAATTTTTGCTCATTAACCAAAGTCTATTGTCTTAATATTCATAAGGGATTTTCCGGCTCAAATTAACAGCTCTATTGTCCAAAGTGACACTTAATACTAACAAGGCTATTGTCTTTCTAGCGCAATTGGAGTTTCTTGGCAAATCCTCTTTATTAGGTTAAAATTCACGCATGAATTTTTAAACAATACAAATTGGTTAATGAGCTTAAAACTGCCCTGACCGATCGATTCAAAAACCTACTCGAAACGACCAATTTTTCCTCATTAACCAAAGTCTATTGTCTTAATATTCATAAGGGATTTTCCGGCTCAAATTAACAGCTCTATTGTCCAAAGTGACACTTAATACTAATGAGGCTATTGTCTGTCTAGCGCACTTGGAGTTTCTTGGCAAATCCTCCTTATTAGGTTAAAATTCACGCATAAATTTTTAAACAATAGAAATTAGTTAATGAGCTTAAAACTGCCATGATCGATCGATTCAAAAACCCACTCGAAACGACCAATTTTTGCTCATTAACAAAAGTCTATTGTCTTAATATTCATAAGGGATTTTCCGGCTCAAATTAACAGCTCTATTGTCCAAAGTGACACTTAATACTAATGAGGCTATTGTCTTTCTAGCGCACTTGGAGTTTCTTGGCAAATCATCTTTATTAGGTTAAAATTCGCGCATGAATTTTTAAACAATAGAAATTGGTTAATGAGCTTAAAACTGCCCTGACCGATCGATTCAAAAACCTTCTCGAAACGACCAATTTTTGCTCATTAACCAAAGTCTATTGTCTTAATATTCATAAGGGATTTTCCGGCTCAAATTAACAGCTCTATTGTCCAAAGTGACACTTAATACTAACAAGGCTATTGTCTTTCTAGCGCACTTGGAGTTTCTTGGCAAATCCTCTTTATTAGGTTAAAATTCACGCATGAATTTTTAAACAATACAAATTGGTTAATGAGCTTAAAACTGCCCTGACCGATCGATTCAAAAACCTACTCGAAACGACCAATTTTTGCTCATTAACCAAAGTCTATTGTCTTAATATTCATAAGGGATTTTCCGGCTCAAATTAACAGCTCTATTGTCCAAAGTGACACTTAATACTAATGAGGCTATTGTCTGTCTAGCGCACTTGGAGTTTCTTGGCAAATCCTCCTTATTAGGTTAAAATTCACGCATAAATTTTTAAACAATAGAAATTAGTTACTGAGCTTAAAACTGCCATGATCGATCGATTCAAAAACCTACTCGAAACGACCAATTTTTGCTCATTAACCAAAGTCTATTGTCTTAATATTCATAAGGGATTTTCCGGCTCAAATTAACAGCTCTATTGTCCAAAGTGACACTTAATACTAATGAGGCTATTGTCTTTCTATCGCACTTGGAGTTGTTTTGGCAAATCCTCTTTATTAGGTTAAAATTCACGCATGAATTTTTAAACAATAGAAATTGGTTAATGAGCTTAAAACTGCCCTGACCGATCGATTCAAAAACCTACTCGAAACGACCAATTTTTGCTCATTAACCAAAGTCTATTGTCTTAATATTCATAAGGGATTTTCCGGCTCAAATTAACAGCTCTATTGTCCAAAGTGACACTTAATACTAATGAGGCTATTGTCTGTCTAGCGCACTTGGAGTTTCTTGACAAATCCTCCTTATTAGGTTAAAATTCACGCATAAATTTTTAAACAATAGAAATTAGTTAATGAGCTTAAAACTGCCATGATCGATCGATTCAAAAACCTACTCGAAACGACCAATTTTTGCTCATTAACCAAAGTCTATTGTCTTAATATTCATAAGGGATTTTCCGGCTCAAATTAACAGCTCTATTGTCCAAAGTGACACTTAATACTAATGAGGCTATTGTCTGTCTAGCGCACTTGGAGTTTCTTAACAAATCCTCCTTATTAGGTTAAAATTCACGCATAAATTTTTAAACAATAGAAATTAGTTAATGAGCTTAAAACTGCCATGATCGATCGATTCAAAAACCTACTCGAAACGACCAATTTTTGCTCATTAACCAAAGTCTATTGTCTTAATATTCATAAGGGATTTTCCGGCTCAAATTAACAGCTCTATTGTCCAAAGTGACACTTAATACTAATAAGGCTATTGTCTTTCTAGCACACTTGGAGTTTCTTGGCAAATCCTCTTTATTAGGTTAAAATTAACGCATAAATTTTTAAACAATAGAAATTAGTTAATGAGCTTAGAACTGCCCTGACCGATCGATTAAAAAACCTACTCGAAACGACCAATTTTTCCTCATTAACCAAAGTCTATTGTCTTAATATTCATAAGGCATTTTCCAACTCAAATTAACAGCTCTATTGTCCAAAGTGACACTTAATACTAATGAGGCTATTGTCTTTCTAGCGCACTTGGAGTTTTTTTGGCAAATCCTCCTTATTAGGTTAAAATTCACGCATAAATTTTTAAACAATAGAAATTAGTTAATGAGCTTAAAACTGCCATGATCGATCGATTCAAAAACCTACTCGAAACGACCAATTTTTGCTCATTAACCAAAGTCTATTGTCTTAATATTCATAAGGGATTTTCCGGCTCAAATTAACAGCTCTATTGTCCAAAGTGACACTTAATACTAATAAGGCTATTGTCTTTCTAGCACACTTGGAGTTTCTTGGCAAATCCTCTTTATTAGGTTAAAATTAACGCATAAATTTTTAAACAATAGAAATTAGTTAATCAGCTTAGAACTGCCCTGACCGATCGATTAAAAAACCTACTCGAAACGACCAATTTTTCCTCATTAACCAAAGTCTATTGTCTTAATATTCATAAGGCATTTTCCAACTCAAATTAACAGCTCTATTGTCCAAAGTGACACTTAATACTAATGAGGCTATTGTCTTTCTAGCGCACTTGGAGTTTTTTTGGCAAATCCTCTTTATTAGGTTAAAATTCACGCATGAATTTTTAAACAATAGAAATTGGTTAATGAGCTTAAAACTGCCCTGACCGATCGATTCAAAAACCTACTCGAAACGACCAATTTTTGCTCATTAACCAAAGTCTATTGTCTTAATATTCATAAGGGATTTTCCGGCTCAAATTAACAGCTCTATTGTCCAAAGTGACACTTAATACTAACAAGGCTATTGTCTTTCTAGCGCAATTGGAGTTTCTTGGCAAATCCTCTTTATTAGGTTAAAATTCACGCATGAATTTTTAAACAATACAAATTGGTTAATGAGCTTAAAACTGCCCTGACCGATCGATTCAAAAACCTACTCGAAACGACCAATTTTTCCTCATTAACCAAAGTCTATTGTCTTAATATTCATAAGGGATTTTCCGGCTCAAATTAACAGCTCTATTGTCCAAAGTGACACTTAATACTAATGAGGCTATTGTCTGTCTAGCGCACTTGGAGTTTCTTGGCAAATCCTCCTTATTAGGTTAAAATTCACGCATAAATTTTTAAACAATAGAAATTAGTTAATGAGCTTAAAACTGCCATGATCGATCGATTCAAAAACCCACTCGAAATGACCAATTTTTGCTCATTAACAAAAGTCTATTGTCTTAATATTCATAAGGGATTTTCCGGCTCAAATTAACAGCTCTATTGTCCAAAGTGACACTTAATACTAATGAGGCTATTGTCTTTCTAGCGCACTTGGAGTTTCTTGGCAAATCATCTTTATTAGGTTAAAATTCGCGCATGAATTTTTAAACAATAGAAATTGGTTAATGAGCTTAAAACTGCCCTGACCGATCGATTCAAAAACCTTCTCGAAACGACCAATTTTTGCTCATTAACCAAAGTCTATTGTCTTAATATTCATAAGGGATTTTCCGGCTCAAATTAACAGCTCTATTGTCCAAAGTGACACTTAATACTAACAAGGCTATTGTCTTTCTAGCGCAATTGGAGTTTCTTGGCAAATTCTCTTTATTAGGTTAAAATTCACGCATGAATTTTTAAACAATACAAATTGGTTAATGAGCTTAAAACTGCCCTGACCGATCGATTCAAAAACCTACTCGAAACGACCAATTTTTCCTCATTAACCAAAGTCTATTGTCTTAATATTCATAAGGGATTTTCCGGCTCAAATTAACAGCTCTATTGTCCAAAGTGACACTTAATACTAATGAGGCTATTGTCTGTCTAGCGCACTTGGAGTTTCTTGGCAAATCCTCCTTATTAGGTTAAAATTCACGCATAAATTTTTAAACAATAGAAATTAGTTAATGAGCTTAAAACTGCCATGATTGATCGATTCAAAAACCCACTCGAAATGACCAATTTTTGCTCATTAACAAAAGTCTATTGTCTTAATATTCATAAGGGATTTTCCGGCTCAAATTAACAGCTCTATTGTCCAAAGTGACACTTAATACTAATGAGGCTATTGTCTTTCTAGCGCACTTGGAGTTTCTTGGCAAATCATCTTTATTAGGTTAAAATTCGCGCATGAATTTTTAAACAATAGAAATTGGTTAATGAGCTTAAAACTGCCCTGACCGATCGATTCAAAAACCTTCTCGAAACGACCAATTTTTGCTCATTAACCAAAGTCTATTGTCTTAATATTCATAAGGGATTTTCCGGCTCAAATTAACAGCTCTATTGTCCAAAGTGACACTTAATACTAACAAGGCTATTGTCTGTCTAGCGCACTTGGAGTTTCTTGGCAAATCCTCTTTATTAGGTTAAAATTCACGCATGAATTTTTAAACAATACAAATTGGTTAATGAGCTTAAAACTGCCCTGACCGATCGATTCAAAAACCTACTCGAAACGACCAATTTTTGCTCATTAACCAAAGTCTATTGTCTTAATATTCATAAGGGATTTTCCGGCTCAAATTAACAGCTCTATTGTCCAAAGTGACACTTAATACTAACAAGGCTATTGTCTGTCTAGCGCACTTGGAGTTTCTTGGCAAATCCTCTTTATTAGGTTAAAATTCACGCATGAATTTTTAAACAATACAAATTGGTTAATGAGCTTAAAACTGCCCTGACCGATCGATTAAAAAACCTACTCGAAACGACCAATTTTTCCTCATTAACCAAAGTCTATTGTCTTAATATTCATAAGGCATTTTCCAACTCAAATTAACAGCTCTATTGTCCAAAGTGACACTTAATACTAATGAGGCTATTGTCTTTCTAGCGCACTTGGAGTTTTTTTGGCAAATCCTCTTTATTAGGTTAAAATTCACGCATGAATTTTTAAACAATAGAAATTGGTTAATGAGCTTAAAACTGCCCTGACCGATCGATTCAAAAACCTACTCGAAACGACCAATTTTTGCTCATTAACCAAAGTCTATTGTCTTAATATTCATAAGGGATTTTCCGGCTCAAATTAACAGCTCTAATGTCCAAAGTGACACTTAATACTAACAAGGCTATTGTCTTTCTAGCGCAATTGGAGTTTCTTGGCAAATCCTCTTTATTTGGTTAAAATTCACGCATGAATTTTTAAACAATACAAATTGGTTAATGAGCTTAAAACTGCCCTGACCGATCGATTCAAAAACCTACTCGAAACGACCAATTTTTGCTCATTAACCAAAGTCTATTGTCTTAATATTCATAAGGGATTTTCCGGCTCAAATTAACAGCTCTATTGTCCAAAGTGACACTTAATACTAATGAGGCTATTTTCTTTCTAGCGCACTTGGAGTTTTTTTGGCAAATCCTCTTTATTAGGTTAAAATTCACGCATGAATTTTTAAACAATAGAAATTGGTTAATGAGCTTAAAACTGCCCTGACCGATCGATTCAAAAACCTACTCGAAACGACCAATTTTTGCTCATTAACCAAAGTCTATTGTCTTAATATTCATAAGGGATTTTCCGGCTCAAATTAACAGCTCTATTGTCCAAAGTGACACTTAATACTAACAAGGCTATTGTCTTTCTAGCGCAATTGGAGTTTCTTGGCAAATCCTCTTTATTAGGTTAAAATTCACGCATGAATTCTTAAACAATACAAATTGGTTAATGAGCTTAAAACTGCCCTGACCGATCGATTCAAAAACCTACTCGAAACGACCAATTTTTCCTCATTAACCAAAGTCTATTGTCTTAATATTCATAAGGGATTTTCCGGCTCAAATTAACAGCTCTATTGTCCAAAGTGACACTTAATACTAATGAGGCTATTGTCTGTCTAGCGCACTTGGAGTTTCTTGGCAAATCCTCCTTATTAGGTTAAAATTCACGCATAAATTTTTAAACAATAGAAATTAGTTAATGAGCTTAAAACTGCCATGATCGATCGATTCAAAAACCCACTCGAAACGACCAATTTTTGCTCATTAACCAAAGTCTATTGTCTTAATATTCATAAGGGATTTTCCGGCTCAAATTAACAGCTCTATTGTCCAAAGTGACACTTAATACTAATGAGGCTATTGTCTTTCTAGCGCACTTGGAGTTTCTTCACAAATCATCTTTATTAGGTTAAAATTCGCGCATGAATTTTTAAACAATAGAAATTGGTTAATGAGCTTAAAACTGCCCTGACCGATCGATTTAAAAACCTACTCAAAACGATCAATTTTTGCTCATTAACCAAAGTCTATTATCTAAATATTCATAAGGGATTTTCCGGCTCAAATTAACAGCTCTATTGTCCAAAGTGACACTTAATACTAATGAGGCTATTGTCTTTCTAGCGCACTTGGAGTTTCTTGGCAAATCCTCTTTATTAGGTTAAAATTCACGCATAAATTTTTAAACAATAAAAATTAGTTAATGAGCTTAAAACTGCCCAGACCGATCGATTAAAAAACCTACTCGAAACGACCAATTTTTCCTCATTAACCAAAGTCTATTGTCTTAATATTCATAAGGCATTTTCCAACTCAAATTAACAGCTCTATTGTCCAAAGTGACACTTAATACTAACAAGGCTATTGTCTTTCTAGCGCACTTGGAGTTTTTTTGGTAAATCCTCTTTATTAGGTTAAAATTCACGCATGAATTTTTAAACAATAGAAATTGGTTAATGAGCTTAAAACTGCCCTGACCGATCGATTCAAAAACCTACTCGAAACGACCAATTTTTGCTCATTAACCAAAGTCTATTGTCTTAATATTCATAAGGGATTTTCCGGCTCAAATTAACAGCTCTATTGTCCAAAGTGACACTTAATACTAACAAGGCTATTGTCTTTCTAGCGCACTTGGAGTTTCTTGGCAAATCCTCTTTATTAGGTTAAAATTCACGCATGAATTTTTAAACAATACAAATTGGTTAATGAGCTTAAAACTGCCCTGACCGATCGATTCAAAAACCTACTCGAAACGACCAATTTTTCCTCATTAACCAAAGTCTATTGTCTTAATATTCATAAGGGATTTTCCGGCTCAAATTAACAGCTCTATTGTCCAAAGTGACACTTAATACTAATGAGGCTATTGTCTGTCTAGCGCACTTGGAGTTTCTTGGCAAATCCTCCTTATTAGGTTAAAATTCACGCATGAATTTTTAAACAATAGAAATTAGTTAATGAGCTTAAAACTGCCCTGACCGATCGATTAAGAAACCTACTCAAAACGACATATTTTTGCTTATTCACCAAAGTCTATTGTCTTAATATTCATAAGGGATTTTCCGGCTCAAATTAACAGCTCTATTGTCCAAAGTGACACTTAATACTAATGAGGCTATTGTCTTTCTAGCGCACTTGGAGTTTTTTTGGCAAATCCTCTTTATTAGGTTAAAATTCGCGCATGAATTTTTAAACAATAGAAATTGGTTAATGAGCTTAAAAATGCCCTGACCGATCGATTCAAAAACCTACTCAAAACGACATATTTTTGCTCATTAACCAAAGTCTATTGTCTTAATATTCATAAGGGATTTTCCGGCTCAAATTAACAGCTCTATTGTCCAAAGTGACACTTAATACTAATGAGGCTATTGTCTGTCTAGCGCACTTGGAGTTTCTTGGCAAATCCTCTTTATTAGTTTAAAATTCGCGCATGAATTTTTAAACAATAGAAATTGATTAATGAGCTTAAAACTGCCCTGACCGATCGATTAAAAAATCTACTCGAATCGACCAATTTTTGCTCATTAACCAAAGTCTATTGTCTTAATATTCATAAGGGATTTTCCGGCTCAAATTAACAGCTCTATCGTCCAAAGTGACACTTAATACTAATGAGGCTATTGTCTTTCTAGCGCACTTGGAGTTTCTTGGCAAATCCTCTTTATTAGGTTAAAATTCACGCATGAATTTTTAAACAATAGAAATTAGTTAATGAGCTTAAAACTGCCCTGACCGATCGATTAAAAAACCTACTCGAAACGACCAATTTTTCCTCATTAACCAAAGTCTATTGTCTTAATATTCATAAGGCATTTTCCAACTCAAATTAACAGCTCTATTGTCCAAAGTGACACTTAATACTAATGAGGCTATTGTCTTTCTAGCGCACTTGGAGTTTTTTTGGCAAATCCTCTTTGTTAGGTTAAAATTCACGCATGAATTTTTAAACAATAGAAATTGGTTAATGAGCTTAAAACTGCCCTGACCGATCGATTCAAAAACCTACTCGAAACGACCAATTTTTGCTCATTAACCAAAGTCTATTGTCTTAATATTCATAAGGGATTTTCCGGCTCAAATTAACAGCTCTATTGTCCAAAGTGACACTTAATACTAACAAGGCTATTGTTTTTCTAGCGCAATTGGAGTTTCTTGGCAAATCCTCTTTATTAGGTTAAAATTCACGCATGAATTTTTAAACAATACAAATTGGTTAATGAGCTTAAAACTGCCCTGACCGATCGATTCAAAAACCTACTCGAAACGACCAATTTTTCCTCATTAACCAAAGTCTATTGTCTTAATATTCATAAGGGATTTTCCGGCTCAAATTAACAGCTCTATTGTCCAAAGTGACACTTAATACTAACAAGGCTATTGTCTTTCTAGCGCAATTGGAGTTTCTTGGCAAATTCTCTTTATTAGGTTAAAATTCACGCATGAATTTTTAAACAATACAAATTGGTTAATGAGCTTAAAACTGCCCTGACCGATCGATTCAAAAACCTACTCGAAACGACCAATTTTTCCTCATTAACCAAAGTCTATTGTCTTAATATTCATAAGGGATTTTCCGGCTCAAATTAACAGCTCTATTGTCCAAAGTGACACTTAATACTAATGAGGCTATTGTCTGTCTAGCGCACTTGGAGTTTCTTGGCAAATCCTCCTTATTAGGTTAAAATTCACGCATAAATTTTTAAACAATAGAAATTAGTTAATGAGCTTAAAACTGCCATGATCGATCGATTCAAAAACCCACTCGAAATGACCAATTTTTGCTCATTAACAAAAGTCTATTGTCTTAATATTCATAAGGGATTTTCCGGCTCAAATTAACAGCTCTATTGTCCAAAGTGACACTTAATACTAATGAGGCTATTGTCTTTCTAGCGCACTTGGAGTTTCTTGGCAAATCATCTTTATTAGGTTAAAATTCGCGGATGAATTTTTAAACAATAGAAATTGGTTAATGAGCTTAAAACTGCCCTGACCGATCGATTCAAAAACCTTCTCGAAACGACCAATTTTTGCTCATTAACCAAAGTCTATTGTCTTAATATTCATAAGGGATTTTCCGGCTCAAATTAACAGCTCTATTGTCCAAAGTGACACTTAATACTAACAAGGCTATTGTCTGTCTAGCGCACTTGGAGTTTCTTGGCAAATCCTCTTTATTAGGTTAAAATTCACGCATGAATTTTTAAACAATACAAATTGGTTAATGAGCTTAAAACTGCCCTGACCGATCGATTCAAAAACCTACTCGAAACGACCAATTTTTGCTCATTAACCAAAGTCTATTGTCTTAATATTCATAAGGGATTTTCCGGCTCAAATTAACAGCTCTATTGTCCAAAGTGACACTTAATACTAATGAGGCTATTGTCTGTCTAGCGCACTTGGAGTTTCTTGGCAAATCCTCCTTATTAGGTTAAAATTCACGCATAAATTTTTAAACAATAGAAATTAGTTACTGAGCTTAAAACTGCCATGATCGATCGATTCAAAAACCTACTCGAAACGACCAATTTTTGCTCATTAACCAAAGTCTATTGTCTTAATATTCATAAGGGATTTTCCGGCTCAAATTAACAGCTCTATTGTCCAAAGTGACACTTAATACTAATGAGGCTATTGTCTTTCTAGCGCACTTGGAGTTTCTTGGCAAATCCTCTTTATTAGGTTAAAATTCACGCATGAATTTTTAAACAATAGAAATTGGTTAATGAGCTTAAAACTGCCCTGACCGATCGATTCAAAAACCTACTCGAAACGACCAATTTTTGCTCATTAACCAAAGTCTATTGTCTTAATATTCATAAGGGATTTTCCGGCTCAAATTAACAGCTCTATTGTCCAAAGTGACACTTAATACTAACAAGGCTATTGTCTTTCTAGCGCAATTGGAGTTTCTTGGCAAATCCTCTTTATTTGGTTAAAATTCACGCATGAATTTTTAAACAATACAAATTGGTTAATGAGCTTAAAACTGCCCTGACCGATCGATTCAAAAACCTACTCGAAACGACCAATTTTTGCTCATTAACCAAAGTCTATTGTCTTAATATTCATAAGGGATTTTCCGGCTCAAATTAACAGCTCTATTGTCCAAAGTGACACTTAATACTAATGAGGCTATTTTCTTTCTAGCGCACTTGAAGTTTTTTTGGCAAATCCTCTTTATTAGGTTAAAATTCACGCATGAATTTTTAAAAAATAGAAATTGGTTAATGAGCTTAAAACTGCCCTGACCGATCGATTCAAAAACCTACTCGAAACGACCAATTTTTGCTCATTAACCAAAGTCTATTGTCTTAATATTCATAAGGGATTTTCCGGCTCAAATTAACAGCTCTATTGTCCAAAGTGACACTTAATACTAACAAGGCTATTGTCTTTCTAGCGCAATTGGAGTTTCTTGGCAAATCCTCTTTATTAGGTTAAAATTCACGCATGAATTTTTAAACAATACAAATTGGTTAATGAGCTTAAAACTGCCCTGACCGATCGATTCAAAAACCTACTCGAAACGACCAATTTTTCCTCATTAACCAAAGTCTATTGTCTTAATATTCATAAGGGATTTTCCGGCTCAAATTAACAGCTCTATTGTCCAAAGTGACACTTAATACTAATGAGGCTATTGTCTGTCTAGCGCACTTGGAGTTTCTTGGCAAATCCTCCTTATTAGGTTAAAATTCACGCATGAATTTTTAAACAATAGAAATTAGTTAATGAGCTTAAAACTGCCCTGACCGATCGATTAAGAAACCTACTCAAAACGACATATTTTTGCTTATTCACCAAAGTCTATTGTCTTAATATTCATAAGGGATTTTCCGGCTCAAATTAACAGCTCTATTGTCCAAAGTGACACTTAATACTAATGAGGCTATTGTCTTTCTAGCGCACTTGGAGTTTTTTTGGCAAATCCTCTTTATTAGGTTAAAATTCGCGCATGAATTTTTAAACAATAGAAATTGGTTAATGAGCTTAAAAATGCCCTGACCGATCGATTCAAAAACCTACTCAAAACGACATATTTTTGCTCATTAACCAAAGTCTATTGTCTTAATATTCATAAGGGATTTTCCGGCTCAAATTAACAGCTCTATTGTCCAAAGTGACACTTAATACTAACGAGGCTATTGTCTGTCTAGCGCACTTGGAGTTTCTTGGCAAATCCTCTTTATTAGTTTAAAATTCGCGCATGAATTTTTAAACAATAGAAATTGATTAATGAGCTTAAAACTGCCCTGACCGATCGATTAAAAAATCTACTCGAATCGACCAATTTTTGCTCATTAACCAAAGTCTATTGTCTTAATATTCATAAGGGATTTTCCGGCTCAAATTAACAGCTCTATCGTCCAAAGTGACACTTAATACTAATGAGGCTATTGTCTTTCTAGCGCACTTGGAGTTTCTTGGCAAATCCTCTTTATTAGGTTAAAATTCACGCATGAATTTTTAAACAATAGAAATTAGTTAATGAGCTTAAAACTGCCCTGACCGATCGATTAAAAAACCTACTCGAAACGACCAATTTTTCCTCATTAACCAAAGTCTATTGTCTTAATATTCATAAGGCATTTTCCAACTCAAATTAACAGCTCTATTGTCCAAAGTGACACTTAATACTAATGAGGCTATTGTCTTTCTAGCGCACTTGGAGTTTTTTTGGCAAATCCTCTTTGTTAGGTTAAAATTCACGCATGAATTTTTAAACAATAGAAATTGGTTAATGAGCTTAAAACTGCCCTGACCGATCGATTCAAAAACCTACTCGAAACGACCAATTTTTGCTCATTAACCAAAGTCTATTGTCTTAATATTCATAAGGGATTTTCCGGCTCAAATTAACAGCTCTATTGTCCAAAGTGACACTTAATACTAACAAGGCTATTGTTTTTCTAGCGCAATTGGAGTTTCTTGGCAAATCCTCTTTATTAGGTTAAAATTCACGCATGAATTTTTAAACAATACAAATTGGTTAATGAGCTTAAAACTGCCCTGACCGATCGATTCAAAAACCTACTCGAAACGACCAATTTTTCCTCATTAACCAAAGTCTATTGTCTTAATATTCATAAGGGATTTTCCGGCTCAAATTAACAGCTCTATTGTCCAAAGTGACACTTAATACTAACAAGGCTATTGTCTTTCTAGCGCAATTGGAGTTTCTTGGCAAATTCTCTTTATTAGGTTAAAATTCACGCATGAATTTTTAAACAATACAAATTGGTTAATGAGCTTAAAACTGCCCTGACCGATCGATTCAAAAACCTACTCGAAACGACCAATTTTTCCTCATTAACCAAAGTCTATTGTCTTAATATTCATAAGGGATTTTCCGGCTCAAATTAACAGCTCTATTGTCCAAAGTGACACTTAATACTAATGAGGCTATTGTCTGTCTAGCGCACTTGGAGTTTCTTGGCAAATCCTCCTTATTAGGTTAAAATTCACGCATAAATTTTTAAACAATAGAAATTAGTTAATGAGCTTAAAACTGCCATGATCGATCGATTCAAAAACCCACTCGAAATGACCAATTTTTGCTCATTAACAAAAGTCTATTGTCTTAATATTCATAAGGGATTTTCCGGCTCAAATTAACAGCTCTATTGTCCAAAGTGACACTTAATACTAATGAGGCTATTGTCTTTCTAGCGCACTTGGAGTTTCTTGGCAAATCATCTTTATTAGGTTAAAATTCGCGGATGAATTTTTAAACAATAGAAATTGGTTAATGAGCTTAAAACTGCCCTGACCGATCGATTCAAAAACCTTCTCGAAACGACCAATTTTTGCTCATTAACCAAAGTCTATTGTCTTAATATTCATAAGGGATTTTCCGGCTCAAATTAACAGCTCTATTGTCCAAAGTGACACTTAATACTAACAAGGCTATTGTCTGTCTAGCGCACTTGGAGTTTCTTGGCAAATCCTCTTTATTAGGTTAAAATTCACGCATGAATTTTTAAACAATACAAATTGGTTAATGAGCTTAAAACTGCCCTGACCGATCGATTCAAAAACCTACTCGAAACGACCAATTTTTGCTCATTAACCAAAGTCTATTGTCTTAATATTCATAAGGGATTTTCCGGCTCAAATTAACAGCTCTATTGTCCAAAGTGACACTTAATACTAATGAGGCTATTGTCTGTCTAGCGCACTTGGAGTTTCTTGGCAAATCCTCCTTATTAGGTTAAAATTCACGCATAAATTTTTAAACAATAGAAATTAGTTACTGAGCTTAAAACTGCCATGATCGATCGATTCAAAAACCTACTCGAAACGACCAATTTTTGCTCATTAACCAAAGTCTATTGTCTTAATATTCATAAGGGATTTTCCGGCTCAAATTAACAGCTCTATTGTCCAAAGTGACACTTAATACTAATGAGGCTATTGTCTTTCTAGCGCACTTGGAGTTTCTTGGCAAATCCTCTTTATTAGGTTAAAATTCACGCATGAATTTTTAAACAATAGAAATTGGTTAATGAGCTTAAAACTGCCCTGACCGATCGATTCAAAAACCTACTCGAAACGACCAATTTTTGCTCATTAACCAAAGTCTATTGTCTTAATATTCATAAGGGATTTTCCGGCTCAAATTAACAGCTCTATTGTCCAAAGTGACACTTAATACTAACAAGGCTATTGTCTTTCTAGCGCAATTGGAGTTTCTTGGCAAATCCTCTTTATTTGGTTAAAATTCACGCATGAATTTTTAAACAATACAAATTGGTTAATGAGCTTAAAACTGCCCTGACCGATCGATTCAAAAACCTACTCGAAACGACCAATTTTTGCTCATTAACCAAAGTCTATTGTCTTAATATTCATAAGGGATTTTCCGGCTCAAATTAACAGCTCTATTGTCCAAAGTGACACTTAATACTAATGAGGCTATTTTCTTTCTAGCGCACTTGGAGTTTTTTTGGCAAATCCTCTTTATTAGGTTAAAATTCACGCATGAATTTTTAAAAAATAGAAATTGGTTAATGAGCTTAAAACTGCCCTGACCGATCGATTCAAAAACCTACTCGAAACGACCAATTTTTGCTCATTAACCAAAGTCTATTGTCTTAATATTCATAAGGGATTTTCCGGCTCAAATTAACAGCTCTATTGTCCAAAGTGACACTTAATACTAACAAGGCTATTGTCTTTCTAGCGCAATTGGAGTTTCTTGGCAAATCCTCTTTATTAGGTTAAAATTCACGCATGAATTTTTAAACAATACAAATTGGTTAATGAGCTTAAAACTGCCCTGACCGATCGATTCAAAAACCTACTCGAAACGACCAATTTTTCCTCATTAACCAAAGTCTATTGTCTTAATATTCATAAGGGATTTTTCGGCTCAAATTAACAGCTCTATTGTCCAAAGTGACACTTAATACTAATGAGGCTATTGTCTGTCTAGCGCACTTGGAGTTTCTTGGCAAATCCTCCTTATTAGGTTAAAATTCACGCATGAATTTTTAAACAATAGAAATTAGTTAATGAGCTTAAAACTGCCCTGACCGATCGATTAAGAAACCTACTCAAAACGACATATTTTTGCTTATTCACCAAAGTCTATTGTCTTAATATTCATAAGGGATTTTCCGGCTCAAATTAACAGCTCTATTGTCCAAAGTGACACTTAATACTAATGAGGCTATTGTCTTTCTAGCGCACTTGGAGTTTTTTTGGCAAATCCTCTTTATTAGGTTAAAATTCGCGCATGAATTTTTAAACAATAGAAATTGGTTAATGAGCTTAAAAATGCCCTGACCGATCGATTCAAAAACCTACTCAAAACGACATATTTTTGCTCATTAACCAAAGTCTATTGTCTTAATATTCATAAGGGATTTTCCGGCTCAAATTAACAGCTCTATTGTCCAAAGTGACACTTAATACTAACGAGGCTATTGTCTGTCTAGCGCACTTGGAGTTTCTTGGCAAATCCTCTTTATTAGTTTAAAATTCGCGCATGAATTTTTAAACAATAGAAATTGATTAATGAGCTTAAAACTGCCCTGACCGATCGATTAAAAAATCTACTCGAATCGACCAATTTTTGCTCATTAACCAAAGTCTATTGTCTTAATATTCATAAGGGATTTTCCGGCTCAAATTAACAGCTCTATCGTCCAAAGTGACACTTAATACTAATGAGGCTATTGTCTTTCTAGCGCACTTGGAGTTTCTTGGCAAATCCTCTTTATTAGGTTAAAATTCACGCATGAATTTTTAAACAATAGAAATTAGTTAATGAGCTTAAAACTGCCCTGACCGATCGATTAAAAAACCTACTCGAAACGACCAATTTTTCCTCATTAACCAAAGTCTATTGTCGTAATATTCATAAGGCATTTTCCAACTCAAATTAACAGCTCTATTGTCCAAAGTGACACTTAATACTAATGAGGCTATTGTCTTTCTAGCGCACTTGGAGTTTTTTTGGCAAATCCTCTTTATTAGGTTAAAATTCACGCATGAATTTTTAAACAATAGAAATTGGTTAATGAGCTTAAAACTGCCCTGACCGATCGATTCAAAAACCTACTCGAAACGACCAATTTTTGCTCATTAACCAAAGTCTATTGTCTTAATATTCATAAGGGATTTTCCGGCTCAAATTAACAGCTCTAATGTCCAAAGTGACACTTAATACTAACAAGGCTATTGTCTTTCTAGCGCAATTGGAGTTTCTTGGCAAATCCTCTTTATTTGGTTAAAATTCACGCATGAATTTTTAAACAATACAAATTGGTTAATGAGCTTAAAACTGCCCTGACCGATCGATTCAAAAACCTACTCGAAACGACCAATTTTTGCTCATTAACCAAAGTCTATTGTCTTAATATTCATAAGGGATTTTCCGGCTCAAATTAACAGCTCTATTGTCCAAAGTGACACTTAATACTAATGAGGCTATTTTCTTTCTAGCGCACTTGGAGTTTTTTTGGCAAATCCTCTTTATTAGGTTAAAATTCACGCATGAATTTTTAAACAATAGAAATTGGTTAATGAGCTTAAAACTGCCCTGACCGATCGATTCAAAAACCTACTCGAAACGACCAATTTTTGCTCATTAACCAAAGTCTATTGTCTTAATATTCATAAGGGATTTTCCGGCTCAAATTAACAGCTCTATTGTCCAAAGTGACACTTAATACTAACAAGGCTATTGTCTTTCTAGCGCAATTGGAGTTTCTTGGCAAATCCTCTTTATTAGGTTAAAATTCACGCATGAATTCTTAAACAATACAAATTGGTTAATGAGCTTAAAACTGCCCTGACCGATCGATTCAAAAACCTACTCGAAACGACCAATTTTTCCTCATTAACCAAAGTCTATTGTCTTAATATTCATAAGGGATTTTCCGGCTCAAATTAACAGCTCTATTGTCCAAAGTGACACTTAATACTAATGAGGCTATTGTCTGTCTAGCGCACTTGGAGTTTCTTGGCAAATCCTCCTTATTAGGTTAAAATTCACGCATAAATTTTTAAACAATAGAAATTAGTTAATGAGCTTAAAACTGCCATGATCGATCGATTCAAAAACCCACTCGAAACGACCAATTTTTGCTCATTAACCAAAGTCTATTGTCTTAATATTCATAAGGGATTTTCCGGCTCAAATTAACAGCTCTATTGTCCAAAGTGACACTTAATACTAATGAGGCTATTGTCTTTCTAGCGCACTTGGAGTTTCTTCACAAATCATCTTTATTAGGTTAAAATTCGCGCATGAATTTTTAAACAATAGAAATTGGTTAATGAGCTTAAAACTGCCCTGACCGATCGATTTAAAAACCTACTCAAAACGATCAATTTTTGCTCATTAACCAAAGTCTATTATCTAAATATTCATAAGGGATTTTCCGGCTCAAATTAACAGCTCTATTGTCCAAAGTGACACTTAATACTAATGAGGCTATTGTCTTTCTAGCGCACTTGGAGTTTCTTGGCAAATCCTCTTTATTAGGTTAAAATTCACGCATAAATTTTTAAACAATAAAAATTAGTTAATGAGCTTAAAACTGCCCAGACCGATCGATTAAAAAACCTACTCGAAACGACCAATTTTTCCTCATTAACCAAAGTCTATTGTCTTAATATTCATAAGGCATTTTCCAACTCAAATTAACAGCTCTATTGTCCAAAGTGACACTTAATACTAATGAGGCTATTGTCTTTCTAGCGCACTTGGAGTTTTTTTGGCAAATCCTCTTTATTAGGTTAAAATGCACGCATGAATTTTTAAACAATAGAAATTGGTTAATGAGCTTAAAACTGCCCTGACCGATCGATTCAAAAAGCTACTCGAAACGACCAATTTTTGCTCATTAACCAAAGTCTATTGTCTTAATATTCATAAGGGATTTTCCGGCTCAAATTAACAGCTCTATTGTCCAAAGTGACACTTAATACTAACAAGGCTATTGTCTTTCTAGCGCACTTGGAGTTTCTTGGCAAATCCTCTTTATTAGGTTAAAATTCGCGCATGAATTTTTAAACAATACAAATTGGTTAATGAGCTTAAAACTGCCCTGACCGATCGATTCAAAAACCTACTCGAAACGACCAATTTTTCCTCATTAACCAAAGTCTATTGTCTTAATATTCATAAGGGATTTTCCGGCTCAAATTAACAGCTCTATTGTCCAAAGTGACACTTAATACTAATGAGGCTATTGTCTGTCTAGCGCACTTGGAGTTTCTTGGCAAATCCTCCTTATTAGGTTAAAATTCACGCATAAATTTTTAAACAATAGAAATTAGTTAATGAGCTTAAAACTGCCCTGACCGATCGATTCAAAAACCTACTCGAAACGACCAATTTTTGCTCATTAACCAAAGTCTATTGTCTTAATATTCATAAGGGATTTTCCGGCTCAAATTAACAGCTCTATTGTCCAAAGTGACACTTAATACTAATGAGGCCATTGTCTGTCTAGTGCACTTGGAGTTTCTTGGCAAATCCTCCTTATTAGGTTAAAATTCACGCATAAATTTTTAAACAATAGAAATTAGTTAATGAGCTTAAAACTGCCATGATCGATCGATTCAAAAACCTACTCGAAACGACCAATTTTTGCTCATTAACCAAAGTCTATTGTCTTAATATTCATAAGGGATTTTCCGGCTCAAATTAACAGCTCTATTGTCCAAAGTGACACTTAATACTAATGAGGCTATTGTCTTTCTAGCGCACTTGGAGTTTTTTTGGCAAATCCTCTTTATTAGGTTAAAATTCACGCATGAATTTTTAAACAATAGAAATTGGTTAATGAGCTTAAAACTGCCCTGACCGATCGATTCAAAAACCTACTCGAAACGACCAATTTTTGCTCATTAACCAAAGTCTATTGTCTTAATATTCATAAGGGATTTTCCGGCTCAAATTAACAGCTCTATTGTCCAAAGTGACACTTAATACTAATGAGGCTATTGTCTTTCTAGCGCACTTGGAGTTTCTTGGCAAATCCTCTTTATTAGGTTAAAATTCACGCATAAATTATGAAACAATAGAAATTAGTTAATGAGCTTAAAACTTCCCTGACCGATCGATTAAAAAACCTACTCGAAACGACCAATTTTTCCTCATTAACCAAAGTCTATTGTCTTAATATTCATAACGCATTTTCCAACTCAAATTAACAGCTCTATTGTCCAAAGTGACACTTAATACTAATGAGGCTATTGTCTGTCTAGCGCACTTGGAGTTTCTTGGCAAATCCTCTTTATTAGTTTAAAATTCGCGCATGAATTTTTAAACAATAGAAATTGATTAATGAGCTTAAAACTGCCCTGACCGATCGATTAAAAAATCTACTCGAATCGACCAATTTTTGCTCATTAACCAAAGTCTATTGTCTTAATATTCATAAGGGATTTTCCGGCTCAAATTAACAGCTCTATCGTCCAAAGTGACACTTAATACTAATGAGGCTATTGTCTTTCTAGCGCACTTGGAGTTTCTTGGCAAATCCTCTTTATTAGGTTAAAATTCACGCATGAGTTTTTAAACAATAGAAATTAGTTAATGAGCTTAAAACTGCCCTGACCGATCGATTAAAAAACCTACTCGAAACGACCAATTTTTCCTCATTAACCAAAGTCTATTGTCTTAATATTCATAAGGCATTTTCCAACTCAAATTAACAGCTCTATTGTCCAAAGTGACACTTAATACTAATGAGGCTATTGTCTTTCTAGCGCACTTGGAGTTTTTTTGGCAAATCCTCTTTATTAGGTTAAAATTCACGCATGAATTTTTAAACAATAGAAATTGGTTAATGAGCTTAAAACTGCCCTGACCGATCGATTCAAAAAGCTACTCGAAACGACCAATTTTTGCTCATTAACCAAAGTCTATTGTCTTAATATTCATAAGGGATTTTCCGGCTCAAATTAACAGCTCTATTGTCCAAAGTGACACTTAATACTAACAAGGCTATTGTTTTTCTAGCGCAATTGGAGTTTCTTGGCAAATCCTCTTTATTAGGTTAAAATTCACGCATGAATTTTTAAACAATACAAATTGGTTAATGAGCTTAAAACTGCCCTGACCGATCGATTCAAAAACCTACTCGAAACGACCAATTTTTCCTCATTAACCAAAGTCTATTGTCTTAATATTCATAAGGGATTTTCCGGCTCAAATTAACAGCTCTATTGTCCAAAGTGACACTTAATACTAATGAGGCCATTGTCTGTCTAGTGCACTTGGAGTTTCTTGGCAAATCCTCCTTATTAGGTTAAAATTCACGCATAAATTTTTAAACAATAGAAATTAGTTAATGAGCTTAAAACTGCCATGATCGATCGATTAAAAAACCTACTCGAAACGACCAATTTTTGCTCATTAACCAAAGTCTATTGTCTTAATATTCATAAGGGATTTTCCGGCTCAAATTAACAGCTCTATTGTCCAAAGTGACACTTAATACTAATGAGGCTATTGTCTTTCTAGCGCACTTGGAGTTTCTTGGCAAATCCTCTTTATTAGGTTAAAATTCACGCATAAATTATGAAACAATAGAAATTAGTTAATGAGCTTAAAACTTCCCTGACCGATCGATTAAAAAACCTACTCGAAACGACCAATTTTTCCTCATTAACCAAAGTCTATTGTCTTAATATTCATAACGCATTTTCCAACTCAAATTAACAGCTCTATTGTCCAAAGTGACACTTAATACTAATGAGGCTATTGTCTTTCTAGCGCACTTGGAGTTTTTTTGGCAAATCCTCTTTATTAGGTTAAAATTCACGCATGAATTTTTAAACAATAGAAATTGGTTAATGAGCTTAAAACTGCCCTGACCGATCGATTCAAAAACCTACTCGAAACGACCAATTTTTGCTCATTAACCAAAGTCTATTGTCTTAATATTCATAAGGGATTTTCCGGCTCAAATTAACAGCTCTATTGTCCAAAGTGACACTTAATACTAATGAGGCTATTGTCTTTCTAGCGCACTTTGAGTTTCTTGGCAAATCCTTTTTATTAGGTTAAAATTCGCGCATGAATTTTTAAACAATACAAATTGGTTAATGAGCTTAAAACTGCCCTGACCGATCGATTCAAAAACCTACTCGAAACGACCAATTTTTGCTCATTAACCAAAGTCTATTGTCTTAATATTCATAAGGGATTTTCCGGCTCAAATTAACAGCTCTATTGTCCAAAGTGACACTTAATACTAATGAGGCTATTGTCTGTCTAGCGCACTTGGAGTTTATTGACAAATCCTCCTTATTAGGTTACAATTCACGCATAAATTTTTAAACAATAGAAATTAGTTAATGAGCTTAAAACTGCCATGATCGATCGATTCAAAAACCTACTCGAAACGACCAATTTTTGCTCATTAACCAAAGTCTATTGTCTTAATATTCATAAGGGATTTTCCGGCTCAAATTAACAGCTCTATTGTCCAAAGTGACACTTAATACTAATGAGGCTATTGTCTTTCCAGCACACTTGGAGTTTCTTGGCAAATCCTCCTTATTAGGTTAAAATTCACGCATAAATTTTTAAACAATAGAAATTAGTTAATGAGCTTAAAACTGCCCTGACCGATCGATTAAAAAACCCACTCGAAACGGCCAATTTTTCCTCATTAACCAAAGTCTATTGTCTTAATATTCATAAGGCATTTTCCAACTCAAATTAACAGCTCTATTGTCCAAAGTGACACTTAATACTAATGAGGCTATTGTCTTTCTAGCGCACTTGGAGTTTTTTTGGCAAATCCTCTTTATTAGGTTAAAATTCACGCATGAATTTTTAAACAATAGAAATTGGTTAATGAGCTTAAAACTGCCCTGACCGATCGATTCAAAAACCTACTCGAAACGACCAATTTTTGCTCATTAACCAAAGTCTATTGTCTTAATATTCATAAGGGATTTTCCGGCTCAAATTAACAGCTCTATTGTCCAAAGTGACACTTAATACTAATGAGGCTATTGTCTGTCTAGCGCACTTGGAGTTTCTTGGCAAATCCTCTTTATTAGTTTAAAATTCGCGCATGAATTTTTAAACAATAGAAATTGATTAATGAGCTTAAAACTGCCATGACCGATCGATTAAAAAATCTACTCGAATCGACCAATTTTTGCTCATTAACCAAAGTCTATTGTCTTAATATTCATAAGGGATTTTCCGGCTCAAATTAACAGCTCTATCGTCCTAAGTGACACTTAATACTAATGAGGCTATTGTCTTTCTAGCGCACTTGGAGTTTCTTGGCAAATCCTCTTTATTAGGTTAAAATTCACGCATGAATTTTTAAACAATAGAAATTAGTTAATGAGCTTAAAACTGCCCTGACCGATCGATTAAAAAACCTACTCGAAACGACCAATTTTTCCTCATTAACCAAAGTCTATTGTCTTAATATTCATAAGGCATTTTCCAACTCAAATTAACAGCTCTATTGTCCAAAGTGACACTTAATACTAATGAGGCTATTGTCTTTCTAGCGCACTTGGAGTTTTTTTGGCAAATCCTCTTTATTAGGTTAAAATTCACGCATGAATTTTTAAACAATAGAAATTGGTTAATGAGCTTAAAACTGCCCTGACCGATCGATTCAAAAACCTACTCGAAACGACCAATTTTTGCTCATTAACCAAAGTCTATTGTCTTAATATTCATAAGGGATTTTCCGGCTCAAATTAACAGCTCTATTGTCCAAAGTGACACTTAATACTAACAAGGCTATTGTTTTTCTAGCGCAATTGGAGTTTCTTGGCAAATCCTCTTTATTAGGTTAAAATTCACGCATGAATTTTTAAACAATACAAATTGGTTAATGAGCTTAAAACTGCCCTGACCGATCGATTCAAAAACCTACTCGAAACGACCAATTTTTGCTCATTAACCAAAGTCTATTGTCTTAATATTCATAAGGGATTTTCCGGCTCAAATTAACAGCTCTATTGTCCAAAGTGACACTTAATACTAATGAGGCTATTGTCTGTCTAGCGCACTTGGAAATTCTTGGCAAATCCTCCTTATTAGGTTAAAATTCACGCATAAATTTTTAAACAATAGAAATTAGTTAATGAGCTTAAAACTGCCCTGACCGATCGATTCAAAAACCTACTCGAAACGACCAATTTTTGCTCATTAACCAAAGTCTATTGTCTTAATATTCATAAGGGATTTTCCGGCTCAAATTAACAGCTCTATTGTCCAAAGTGACACTTAATACTAATGAGGCTATTGTCTGTCTAGTGCACTTGGAGTTTCTTGGCAAATCCTCTTTATTAGGTTAAAATTAACGCATAAATTTTTAAACAATAGAAATTAGTTAATGAGCTTACAACTGCCCAGACCGATCGATTAAAAAACCTACTCGAAACGGCCAATTTTTCCTCATTAACCAAAGTCTATTGTCTTAATATTCATAACGCATTTTCCAACTCAAATTAACAGCTCTATTGTCCAAAGTGACACTTAATACTAATGAGGCTATTGTCTTTCTAGCGCACTTGGAGTTTTTTTGGCAAATCCTCTTTATTAGGTTAAAATTCACGCATGAATTTTTAAACAATAGAAATTGGTTAATGAGCTTAAAACTGCCCTGACCGATCGATTCAAAAACCTACTCGAAACGACCAATTTTTCCTCATTAACCAAAGTCTATTGTCTTAATATTCATAAGGGATTTTCCGGCTCAAATTAACAGCTCTATTGTCCAAAGTGACACTTAATACTAACAAGGCTATTGTCTTTCTAGCGCACTTGGAGTTTCTTGGCCAATCCTCTTTATTAGGTTAAAATTCACGCATGAATTTTTAAACAATACAAATTGGTTAATGAGCTTAAAACTGCCCTGACCGATCGATTCAAAAACCTACTCGAAACGACCAATTTTTCCTCATTAACCAAAGTCTATTGTCTTAATATTCATAAGGGATTTTCCGGCTCAAATTAACAGCTCTATTGTCCAAAGTGACACTTAATACTAATGAGGCTATTGTCTGTCTAGCGCACTTGGAGTTTCTTGGCAAATCCTCCTTATTAGGTTAAAATTCACGCATAAATTTTTAAACAATAGAAATTAGTTAATGAGCTTAAAACTGCCCTGACCGATCGATTCAAAAACCTACTCGAAACGACCAATTTTTGCTCATTAACCAAAGTCTATTGTCTTAATATTCATAAGGGATTTTCCGGCTCAAATTAACAGCTCTATTGTCCAAAGTGACACTTAATACTAATGAGGCTATTGTCTTTCTAGCGCACTTGGAGTTTCTTGGCAAATCCTCTTTATTAGGTTAAAATTAACGCATGAATTTTTAAACAATACAAATTGGTTAATGATCTTAAAACTGCCCTGACCGATCGATTAAAAAACCTACTCAAAACGACCAATTTTTGCTCTTTAACCAAAGTCTATTGTCTTAATATTCATAAGGGATTTTCCGGCTCAAATTAACAGCTCTATTGTCCAAAGTGACACATAATACTAATGAGGCTATTGTCTTTCTAGCGCACTTGGAGTTTCTTGGCAAATCCTCTTTATTAGGTTAAAATTCACGCATAAATTTTTAAACAATAAAAATTAGTTAATGAGCTTAAAACTGCCCAGACCGATCGATTAAAAAACCTACTCGAAACGACCAATTTTTCCTCATTAACCAAAGTCTATTGTCTTAATATTCATAAGGCATTTTCCAACTCAAATTAACAGCTCTATTGTCCAAAGTGACACTTAATACTAACAAGGCTATTGTCTTTCTAGCGCACTTGGAGTTTTTTTGGTAAATCCTCTTTATTAGGTTAAAATTCACGCATGAATTTTTAAACAATAGAAATTGGTTAATGAGCTTAAAACTGCCCTGACCGATCGATTCAAAAACCTACTCGAAACGACCAATTTTTGCTCATTAACCAAAGTCTATTGTCTTAATATTCATAAGGGATTTTCCGGCTCAAATTAACAGCTCTATTGTCCAAAGTGACACTTAATACTAACAAGGCTATTGTCTTTCTAGCGCACTTGGAGTTTCTTGGCAAATCCTCTTTATTAGGTTAAAATTCACGCATGAATTTTTAAACAATACAAATTGGTTAATGAGCTTAAAACTGCCCTGACCGATCGATTCAAAAACCTACTCGAAACGACCAATTTTTCCTCATTAACCAAAGTCTATTGTCTTAATATTCATAAGGGATTTTCCGGCTCAAATTAACAGCTCTATTGTCCAAAGTGACACTTAATACTAATGAGGCTATTGTCTGTCTAGCGCACTTGGAGTTTCTTGGCAAATCCTCCTTATTAGGTTAAAATTCACGCATGAATTTTTAAACAATAGAAATTAGTTAATGAGCTTAAAACTGCCCTGACCGATCGATTAAGAAACCTACTCAAAACGACATATTTTTGCTTATTCACCAAAGTCTATTGTCTTAATATTCATAAGGGATTTTCCGGCTCAAATTAACAGCTCTATTGTCCAAAGTGACACTTAATACTAATGAGGCTATTGTCTTTCTAGCGCACTTGGAGTTTTTTTGGCAAATCCTCTTTATTAGGTTAAAATTCGCGCATGAATTTTTAAACAAAAGAAATTGGTTAATGAGCTTAAAAATGCCCTGACCGATCGATTCAAAAACCTACTCAAAACGACATATTTTTGCTCATTAACCAAAGTCTATTGTCTTAATATTCATAAGGGATTTTCCGGCTCAAATTAACAGCTCTATTGTCCAAAGTGACACTTAATACTAATGAGGCTATTGTCTGTCTAGCGCACTTGGAGTTTCTTGGCAAATCCTCTTTATTAGTTTAAAATTCGCGCATGAATTTTTAAACAATAGAAATTGATTAATGAGCTTAAAACTGCCCTGACCGATCGATTAAAAAATCTACTCGAATCGACCAATTTTTGCTCATTAACCAAAGTCTATTGTCTTAATATTCATAAGGGATTTTCCGGCTCAAATTAACAGCTCTATCGTCCAAAGTGACACTTAATACTAATGAGGCTATTGTCTTTCTAGCGCACTTGGAGTTTCTTGGCAAATCCTCTTTATTAGGTTAAAATTCACGCATGAATTTTTAAACAATAGAAATTAGTTAATGAGCTTAAAACTGCCCTGACCGATCGATTAAAAAACCTACTCGAAACGACCAATTTTTCCTCATTAACCAAAGTCTATTGTCTTAATATTCATAAGGCATTTTCCAACTCAAATTAACAGCTCTATTGTCCAAAGTGACACTTAATACTAATGAGGCTATTGTCTTTCTAGCGCACTTGGAGTTTTTTTGGCAAATCCTCTTTATTAGGTTAAAATTCACGCATGAATTTTTAAACAATAGAAATTGGTTAATGAGCTTAAAACTGCCCTGACCGATCGATTCAAAAACCTACTCGAAACGACCAATTTTTGCTCATTAACCAAAGTCTATTGTCTTAATATTCATAAGGGATTTTCCGGCTCAAATTAACAGCTCTATTGTCCAAAGTGACACTTAATACTAACAAGGCTATTGTTTTTCTAGCGCACTTGGAGTTTCTTGGCAAATCCTCTTTATTAGGTTAAAATTCACGCATAAATTTTTAAACAATACAAATTGGTTAATGAGCGTAAAACTGCCCTGACCGATCGATTCAAAAACCTACTCGAAACGACCAATTTTTCCTCATTAACCAAAGTCTATTGTCTTAATATTCATAAGGGATTTTCCGGCTCAAATTAACAGCTCTATTGTCCAAAGTGACACTTAATACTAATGAGGCTATTGTCTGTCTAGCGCACTTGGAGTTTCTTGGCAAATCCTCCTTATTAGGTTAAAATTCACGCATAAATTTTTAAACAATAGAAATTAGTTAATGAGCTTAAAACTGCCCTGACCGATCGATTCAAAAACCTACTCGAAACGACCAATTTTTGCTCATTAACCAAAGTCTATTGTCTTAATATTCATAAGGGATTTTCCGGCTCAAATTAACAGCTCTATTGTCCAAAGTGACACTTAATACTAATGAGGCCATTGTCTGTCTAGTGCACTTGGAGTTTCTTGGCAAATCCTCCTTATTAGGTTAAAATTCACGCATAAATTTTTAAACAATAGAAATTAGTTAATGAGCTTAAAACTGCCATGATCGATCGATTCAAAAACCTACTCGAAACGACCAATTTTTGCTCATTAACCAAAGTCTATTGTCTTAATATTCATAAGGGATTTTCCGGCTCAAATTAACAGCTCTATTGTCCAAAGTGACACTTAATACTAATGAGGCTATTGTCTTTCTAGCGCACTTGGAGTTTCTTGGCAAATCCTCTTTATTAGGTTAAAATTCACGCATAAATTATGAAACAATAGAAATTAGTTAATGAGCTTAAAACTTCCCTGACCGATCGATTAAAAAACCTACTCGAAACGACCAATTTTTCCTCATTAACCAAAGTCTATTGTCTTAATATTCATAACGCATTTTCCAACTCAAATTAACAGCTCTATTGTCCAAAGTGACACTTAATACTAATGAGGCTATTGTCTTTCTAGCGCACTTGGAGTTTTTTTGGCAAATCCTCTTTATTAGGTTAAAATTCACGCATGAATTTTTAAACAATAGAAATTGGTTAATGAGCTTAAAACTGCCCTGACCGATCGATTCAAAAACCTACTCGAAACGACCAATTTTTGCTCATTAACCAAAGTCTATTGTCTTAATATTCATAAGGGATTTTCCGGCTCAAATTAACAGCTCTATTGTCCAAAGTGACACTTAATACTAATGAGGCTATTGTCTTTCTAGCGCACTTTGAGTTTCTTGGCAAATCCTTTTTATTAGGTTAAAATTCGCGCATGAATTTTTAAACAATACAAATTGGTTAATGAGCTTAAAACTGCCCTGACCGATCGATTCAAAAACCTACTCGAAACGACCAATTTTTCCTCATTAACCAAAGTCTATTGTCTTAATATTCATAAGGGATTTTCCGGCTCAAATTAACAGCTCTATTGTCCAAAGTGACACTTAATACTAATGAGGCTATTGTCTGTCTAGCGCACTTGGAGTTTCTTGGCAAATCCTCCTTATTAGGTTAAAATTCACGCATAAATTTTTAAACAATAGAAATTAGTTAATGAGCTTAAAACTGCCCTGACCGATCGATTCAAAAACCTACTCGAAACGACCAATTTTTGCTCATTAACCAAAGTCTATTGTCTTAATATTCATAAGGGATTTTCCGGCTCAAATTAACAGCTCTATTGTCCAAAGTGACACTTAATACTAATGAGGCTATTGTCTTTCTAGCGCACTTGGAGTTTCTTGGCAAATCCTCTTTATTAGGTTAAAATTAACGCATGAATTTTTAAACAATACAAATTGGTTAATGATCTTAAAACTGCCCTGACCGATCGATTAAAAAACCTACTCAAAACGACCAATTTTTGCTCATTAACCAAAGTCTATTGTCTTAATATTCATAAGGGATTTTCCGGCTCAAATTAACAGCTCTATTGTCCAAAGTGACACATAATACTAATGAGGCTATTGTCTTTCTAGCGCACTTGGAGTTTCTTGGCAAATCCTCTTTATTAGGTTAAAATTCACGCATAAATTTTTAAACAATAAAAATTAGTTAATGAGCTTAAAACTGCCCAGACCGATCGATTAAAAAACCTACTCGAAACGACCAATTTTTCCTCATTAACCAAAGTCTATTGTCTTAATATTCATAAGGCATTTTCCAACTCAAATTAACAGCTCTATTGTCCAAAGTGACACTTAATACTAACAAGGCTATTGTCTTTCTAGCGCACTTGGAGTTTTTTTGGTAAATCCTCTTTATTAGGTTAAAATTCACGCATGAATTTTTAAACAATAGAAATTGGTTAATGAGCTTAAAACTGCCCTGACCGATCGATTCAAAAACCTACTCGAAACGACCAATTTTTGCTCATTAACCAAAGTCTATTGTCTTAATATTCATAAGGGATTTTCCGGCTCAAATTAACAGCTCTATTGTCCAAAGTGACACTTAATACTAACAAGGCTATTGTCTTTCTAGCGCACTTGGAGTTTCTTGGCAAATCCTCTTTATTAGGTTAAAATTCACGCATGAATTTTTAAACAATACAAATTGGTTAATGAGCTTAAAACTGCCCTGACCGATCGATTCAAAAACCTACTCGAAACGACCAATTTTTCCTCATTAACCAAAGTCTATTGTCTTAATATTCATAAGGGATTTTCCGGCTCAAATTAACAGCTCTATTGTCCAAAGTGACACTTAATACTAATGAGGCTATTGTCTGTCTAGCGCACTTGGAGTTTCTTGGCAAATCCTCCTTATTAGGTTAAAATTCACGCATGAATTTTTAAACAATAGAAATTAGTTAATGAGCTTAAAACTGCCCTGACCGATCGATTAAGAAACCTACTCAAAACGACATATTTTTGCTTATTCACCAAAGTCTATTGTCTTAATATTCATAAGGGATTTTCCGGCTCAAATTAACAGCTCTATTGTCCAAAGTGACACTTAATACTAATGAGGCTATTGTCTTTCTAGCGCACTTGGAGTTTTTTTGGCAAATCCTCTTTATTAGGTTAAAATTCACGCATGAATTTTTAAACAATAGAAATTGGTTAATGAGCTTAAAACTGCCCTGACCGATCGATTCAAAAACCTACTCGAAACGACCAATTTTTGCTCATTAACCAAAGTCTATTGTCTTAATATTCATAAGGGATTTTCCGGCTCAAATTAACAGCTCTATTGTCCAAAGTGACACTTAATACTAACAAGGCTATTGTTTTTCTAGCGCAATTGGAGTTTCTTGGCAAATCCTCTTTATTAGGTTAAAATTCACGCATGAATTTTTAAACAATACAAATTGGTTAATGAGCTTAAAACTGCCCTGACCGATCGATTCAAAAACCTACTCGAAACGACCAATTTTTCCTCATTAACCAAAGTCTATTGTCTTAATATTCATAAGGGATTTTCCGGCTCAAATTAACAGCTCTATTGTCCAAAGTGACACTTAATACTAATGAGGCTATTGTCTGTCTAGCGCACTTGGAGTTTCTTGGCAAATCCTCCTTATTAGGTTAAAATTCACGCATAAATTTTTAAACAATAGAAATTAGTTAATGAGCTTAAAACTGCCCTGACCGATCGATTCAAAAACCTACTCGAAACGACCAATTTTTGCTCATTAACCAAAGTCTATTGTCTTAATATTCATAAGGGATTTTCCGGCTCAAATTAACAGCTCTATTGTCCAAAGTGACACTTAATACTAATGAGGCCATTGTCTGTCTAGTGCACTTGGAGTTTCTTGGCAAATCCTCCTTATTAGGTTAAAATTCACGCATAAATTTTTAAACAATAGAAATTAGTTAATGAGCTTAAAACTGCCATGATCGATCGATTCAAAAACCTACTCGAAACGACCAATTTTTGCTCATTAACCAAAGTCTATTGTCTTAATATTCATAAGGGATTTTCCGGCTCAAATTAACAGCTCTATTGTCCAAAGTGACACTTAATACTAATGAGGCTATTGTCTTTGTAGCGCACTTGGAGTTTCTTGGCAAATCCTCTTTATTAGGTTAAAATTCACGCATAAATTATGAAACAATAGAAATTAGTTAATGAGCTTAAAACTTCCCTGACCGATCGATTAAAAAACCTACTCGAAACGACCAATTTTTCCTCATTAACCAAAGTCTATTGTCTTAATATTCATAACGCATTTTCCAACTCAAATTAACAGCTCTATTGTCCAAAGTGACACTTAATACTAATGAGGCTATTGTCTTTCTAGCGCACTTGGAGTTTTTTTGGCAAATCCTCTTTATTAGGTTAAAATTCACGCATGAATTTTTAAACAATAGAAATTGGTTAATGAGCTTAAAACTGCCCTGACCGATCGATTCAAAAACCTACTCGAAACGACCAATTTTTGCTCATTAACCAAAGTCTATTGTCTTAATATTCATAAGGGATTTTCCGGCTCAAATTAACAGCTCTATTGTCCAAAGTGACACTTAATACTAATGAGGCTATTGTCTTTCTAGCGCACTTTGAGTTTCTTGGCAAATCCTTTTTATTAGGTTAAAATTCGCGCATGAATTTTTAAACAATACAAATTGGTTAATGAGCTTAAAACTGCCCTGACCGATCGATTCAAAAACCTACTCGAAACGACCAATTTTTCCTCATTAACCAAAGTCTATTGTCTTAATATTCATAAGGGATTTTCCGGCTCAAATTAACAGCTCTATTGTCCAAAGTGACACTTAATACTAATGAGGCTATTGTCTGTCTAGCGCACTTGGAGTTTATTGACAAATCCTCCTTATTAGGTTAAAATTCACGCATAAATTTTTAAACAATAGAAATTAGTTAATGAGCTTAAAACTGCCATGATCGATCGATTCAAAAACCTACTCGAAACGACCAATTTTTGCTCATTAACCAAAGTCTATTGTCTTAATATTCATAAGGGATTTTCCGGCTCAAATTAACAGCTCTATTGTCCAAAGTGACACTTAATACTAATGAGGCTATTGTCTTTCCAGCACACTTGGAGTTTCTTGGCAAATCCTCTTTATTAGGTTAAAATTAACGCATAAATTTTTAAACAATAGAAATTAGTTAATGAGCTTAAAACTGCCCTGACCGATCGATTAAAAAACCTACTCGAAACGGCCAATTTTTCCTCATTAACCAAAGTCTATTGTCTTAATATTCATAAGGCATTTTCCAACTCAAATTAACAGCTCTATTGTCCAAAGTGACACTTAATACTAATGAGGCTATTGTCTTTCTAGCGCACTTGGAGTTTTTTTGGCAAATCCTCTTTATTAGGTTAAAATTCACGCATGAATTTTTAAACAATAGAAATTGGTTAATGAGCTTAAAACTGCCCTGACCGATCGATTCAAAAACCTACTCGAAACGACCAATTTTTGCTCATTAACCAAAGTCTATTGTCTTAATATTCATAAGGGATTTTCCGGCTCAAATTAACAGCTCTATTGTCCAAAGTGACACTTAATACTAACAAGGCTATTGTCTTTCTAGCGCACTTGGAGTTTCTTGGCCAATCCTCTTTATTAGGTTAAAATTCACGCATGAATTTTTAAACAATACAAATTGGTTAATGAGCTTAAAACTGCCCTGACCGATCGATTCAAAAACCTACTCGAAACGACCAATTTTTGCTCATTAACCAAAGTCTATTGTCTTAATATTCATAAGGGATTTTCCGGCTCAAATTAACAGCTCTATTGTCCAAAGTGACACATAATACTAATGAGGCTATTGTCTTTCTAGCGCACTTGGAGTTTCTTGGCAAATCCTCTTTATTAGGTTAAAATTCACGCATAAATTTTTAAACAATAAAAATTAGTTAATGAGCTTAAAACTGCCCAGACCGATCGATTAAAAAACCTACTCGAAACGACCAATTTTTCCTCATTAACCAAAGTCTATTGTCTTAATATTCATAAGGCATTTTCCAACTCAAATTAACAGCTCTATTGTCCAAAGTGACACTTAATACTAACAAGGCTATTGTCTTTCTAGCGCACTTGGAGTTTTTTTGGTAAATCCTCTTTATTAGGTTAAAATTCACGCATGAATTTTTAAACAATAGAAATTGGTTAATGAGCTTAAAACTGCCCTGACCGATCGATTCAAAAACCTACTCGAAACGACCAATTTTTGCTCATTAACCAAAGTCTATTGTCTTAATATTCATAAGGGATTTTCCGGCTCAAATTAACAGCTCTATTGTCCAAGGTGACACTTAATACTAATGAGGCTATTGTCTGTCTAGCGCACTTGGAGTTTCTTGGCAAATCCTCTTTATTAGTTTAAAATTCGCGCATGAATTTTTAAACAATAGAAATTGATTAATGAGCTTAAAACTGCCCTGACCGATCGATTAAAAAATCTACTCGAATCGACCAATTTTTGCTCATTAACCAAAGTCTATTGTCTTAATATTCATAAGGGATTTTCCGGCTCAAATTAACAGCTCTATCGTCCAAAGTGACACTTAATACTAATGAGGCTATTGTCTTTCTAGCGCACTTGGAGTTTCTTGGCAAATCCTCTTTATTAGGTTAAAATTCACGCATGAATTTTTAAACAATAGAAATTAGTTAATGAGCTTAAAACTGCCCTGACCGATCGATTAAAAAACCTACTCGAAACGACCAATTTTTCCTCATTAACCAAAGTCTATTGTCTTAATATTCATAAGGCATTTTCCAACTCAAATTAACAGCTCTATTGTCCAAAGTGACACTTAATACTAATGAGGCTATTGTCTTTCTAGCGCACTTGGAGTTTTTTTGGCAAATCCTCTTTATTAAGTTAAAATTCACGCATGAATTTTTAAACAATAGAAATTGGTTAATGAGCTTAAAACTGCCCTGACCGATCGATTCAAAAACCTACTCGAAACGACCAATTTTTGCTCATTAACCAAAGTCTATTGTCTTAATATTCATAAGGGATTTTCCGGCTCAAATTAACAGCTCTATTGTCCAAAGTGACACTTAATACTAACAAGGCTATTGTTTTTCTAGCGCAATTGGAGTTTCTTGGCAAATCCTCTTTATTAGGTTAAAATTCACGCATGAATTTTTAAACAATACAAATTGGTTAATGAGCTTAAAACTGCCCTGACCGATCGATTCAAAAACCTACTCGAAACGACCAATTTTTCCTCATTAACCAAAGTCTATTGTCTTAATATTCATAAGGGATTTTCCGGCTCAAATTAACAGCTCTATTGTCCAAAGTGACACTTAATACTAATGAGGCTATTGTCTGTCTAGCGCACTTGGAGTTTCTTGGCAAATCCTCCTTATTAGGTTAAAATTCACGCATAAATTTTTAAACAATAGAAATTAGTTAATGAGCTTAAAACTGCCCTGACCGATCGATTCAAAAACCTACTCGAAACGACCAATTTTTGCTCATTAACCAAAGTCTATTGTCTTAATATTCATAAGGGATTTTCCGGCTCAAATTAACAGCTCTATTGTCCAAAGTGACACTTAATACTAATGAGGCTATTGTCTGTCTAGTGCACTTGGAGTTTCTTGGCAAATCCTCTTTATTAGGTTAAAATTAACGCATAAATTTTTAAACAATAGAAATTAGTTAATGAGCTTACAACTGCCCTGACCGATCGATTAAAAAACCTACTCGAAACGGCCAATTTTTCCTCATTAACCAAAGTCTATTGTCTTAATATTCATAAGGCATTTTCCAACTCAAATTAACAGCTCTATTGTCCAAAGTGACACTTAATACTAATGAGGCTATTGTCTTTCTAGCGCACTTGGAGTTTTTTTGGCAAATCCTCTTTATTAGGTTAAAATTCACGCATGAATTTTTAAACAATAGAAATTGGTTAATGAGCTTAAAACTGCCCTGACCGATCGATTCAAAAACCTACTCGAAACGACCAATTTTTGCTCATTAACCAAAGTCTATTGTCTTAATATTCATAAGGGATTTTCCGGCTCAAATTAACAGCTCTATTGTCCAAAGTGACACTTAATACTAACAAGGCTATTGTCTTTCTAGCGCACTTGGAGTTTCTTGGCCAATCCTCTTTATTAGGTTAAAATTCACGCATGAATTTTTAAACAATACAAATTGGTTAATGAGCTTAAAACTGCCCTGACCGATCGATTCAAAAACCTACTCGAAACGACCAATTTTTGCTCATTAACCAAAGTCTATTGTCTTAATATTCATAAGGGATTTTCCGGCTCAAATTAACAGCTCTATTGTCCAAAGTGACACTTAATACTAATGAGGCTATTGTCTGTCTAGCGCACTTGGAGTTTCTTGGCAAATCCTCCTTATTAGGTTAAAATTCACGCATAAATTTTTAAACAATAGAAATTAGTTAATGAGCTTAAAACTGCCATGATCGATCGATTCAAAAACCTACTCGAAACGACCAATTTTTTCTCATTAACCAAAGTCTATTGTCTTAATATTCATAAGGGATTTTCCGGCTCAAATTAACAGCTCTATTGTCCAAAGTGACACTTAATACTAATGAGGCTATTGTCTTTCTAGCGCACTTGGAGTTTTTTTGGCAAATCCTCTTTATTAGGTTAAAATTCACGCATAAATTTTTAAACAATAGAAATTGGATAATGAGCTTAAAACTGCCCTGACCGATCGATTCAAAAACCTACTCGAAACGACCAATTTTTGCTCATTAACCAAAGTCTATTGTCTTAATATTCATAAGGGATTTTCCGGCTCAAATTAACAGCTCTATTGTCCAAAGTGACACTTAATACTAATGAGGCTATTGTCTTTCGAGCACACTTGGAGTTTCTTGGCAAATCCTCTTTATTAGGTTAAAATTAACGCATGAATTTTTAAACAATACAAATTGGTTAATGAGCTTAAAACTGCCCTGACCGATCGATTCAAAAACCTACTCGAAACGACCAATTTTTGCTCATTAACCAAAGTCTATTGTCTTAATATTCATAAGGGATTTTCCGGCTCAAATTAACAGCTCTATTGTCCAAAGTGACACTTAATACTAACGAGGCTATTGTCTTTCTAGCGCACTTGGAGTTTCTTGGCCAATCCTCTTTATTAGGTTAAAATTCACGCATGAATTTTTAAACAATACAAATTGGTTAATGAGCTTAAAACTGCCCTGACCGATCGATTCAAAAACCTACTCGAAACGACCAATTTTTCCTCATTAACCAAAGTCTATTGTCTTAATATTCATAAGGGATTTTCCGGCTCAAATTAACAGCTCTATTGTCCAAAGTGACACTTAATACTAATGAGGCTATTGTCTGTCTAGCGCACTTGGAGTTTTTTTGGCAAATCCTCTTTATTAGGTTAAAATTAACGCATGAATTTTTAAACAATAGAAATTGGTTAATGAGCTTAAAACTGCCATGACCGATCGATTCAAAAACCTACTCGAAACGACCAATTTTTGCTCATTAACCAAAGTCTATTGTCTTAATATTCATAAGGGATTTTCCGGCTCAAATTAACAGCTCTATTGTCCAAAGTGACACTTAATACTAATGAGGCTATTGTCTTTCTAGCGCACTTGGAGTTTTTTTGGCAAATCCTCTTTATTAGGTTAAAATTCACGCATGAATTTTTAAACAATAGATATTGGATAATGAGCTTAAAACTGCCCTGACCGATCGATTCAAAAACCTACTCGAAACGACCAATTTTTGCTCATTAACCAAAGTCTATTGTCTTAATATTCATAAGGGATTTTCCGGCTCAAATTAACAGCTCTATTGTCCAAAGTGACACTTAATACTAACAAGGCTATTGTCTTTCTAGCGCACTTGGAGTTTCTTGGCAAATCCTCTTTATTAGGTTAAAATTCACGCATGAATTTTTAAACAATACAAATTGGTTAATGAGCTTAAAACTGCCCTGACCGATCGATTCAAAAACCTACTCGAAACGACCAATTTTTCCTCATTAACCAAAGTCTATTGTCTTAATATTCATAAGGGATTTTCCGGCTCAAATTAACAGCTCTATTGTCCAAAGTGACACTTAATACTAATGAGGCTATTGTCTGTCTAGCGCACTTGGAGTTTCTTGGCAAATCCTCTTTATTAGGTTAAAATTCACGCATAAATTTTTAAACAATAGAAATTAGTTAATGAGCTTAAAACTGCCATGATCGATCGATTCAAAAACCTACTCGAAACGACCAATTTTTGCTCATTAACCAAAGTCTATTGTCTTAATATTCATAAGGGATTTTCCGGCTCAAATTAACAGCTCTATTGTCCAAAGTGACACTTAATACTAATGAGGCTATTGTCTTTCTAGCGCACTTGGAGTTTCTTGGCAAATCCTCTTTATTAGGTTAAAATTCACGCATGAATTTTTAAACAATAGAAATTAGTTAATGAGCTTAAAACTGCCCTGACCGATCGATTAAAAAACCTACTCGAAACGACCAATTTTTCCTCATTAACCAAAGTCTATTGTCTTAATATTCATAAGGCATTTTCATACTCAAATTAACAGCTCTATTGTCCAAAGTGACACTTAATACTACTGAGGCTATTGTCTTTCTAGCGCACTTGGAGTTTTTTTGGCAAATCCTCTTTATTAGGTTAAAATTAACGCATGAATTTTTAAACAATAGAAATTGGTTAATGAGCTTAAAACTGCCCTGACCGATCGATTCAAAAACCTACTCGAAACGACCAATTTTTGCTCATTAACCAAAGTCTATTGTCTTAATATTCATAAGGGATTTTCCGGCTCAAATTAACAGCTCTATTGTCCAAAGTGACACTTAATACTAATAAGGCCATTGTCTGTCTAGCGCACTTGGAGTTTCTTGGCAAATCCTCCTTATTAGGTTAAAATTCACGCATAAATTTTTAAACAATAGAAATTAGTTAATGAGCTTAAAACTGCCATGATCGATCGATTCAAAAACCTACTCGAAACGACCAATTTTTGCTCATTAACCAAAGTCTATTGTCTTAATATTCATAAGGGATTTTCCGGCTCAAATTAACAGCTCTATTGTCCAAAGTGACACTTAATACTAATGAGGCTATTGTCTTTCTAGCGCACTTGGAGTTTCTTGGCAAATCCTCTTTATTAGGTTAAAATTCACGCATGAATTTTTAAACAATACAAATTGGTTAATGAGGTTAAAACTGCCCTGACCGATCGATTAAGAAACCTACTCAAAACGACCAATTTTTGCTCATTAACCAAAGTCTATTGTCTTAATATTCATAAGGGATTATCCGGCTCAAATTAACAGCTCTATTTTCCAAAGTGACACTTAATACTAACGAGGCTATTGTCTTTCTAGCGCACTTGGAGTTTTTTGGCAAATCCTCTTTATTAGGTTAAAATTCACGCATGAATTTTTAAACAATAGAAATTGGTTAATGAGCTTAAAACTGCCCTGACCGATCGATTAAAAAACCTACTCAACACGACCAATTTTTGCTCATTAACCAAAGTCTATTGTCTTAATATTCATAAGGGATTTTCCGGCTCAAATTAACAGCTCTATTGTCCAACGTGACACTTAATACTAATGAGGCTATTGTCTTTCTAGCGCACTTGGAGTTTCTTGGCAAATCCTCTTTATAAGGTTAAAATTCACGCATGAATTTTTAAACAATAGAAATTAGTTAATGAGCTTAAAACTGCCCTGACCGATCGATTAAGAAACCTACTCGAAACGACCAATTTTTCCTCATTAACCAAAGTCTATTGTCTTAATATTCATAAGGCATTTTCCAACTCAAATTAACAGCTCTATTGTCCAAAGTGACACTTAATACTAATGAGGCTATTGTCTTTCTAGCGCACTTGGAGTTTTTTTGGCAAATCCTCTTTATTAGGTTAAAATTCACGCATGAATTTTTAAACAATAGAAATTGGTTAATGAGCTTAAAACTGCCCTGACCGATCGATTCAAAAACCTACTCGAAACGACCAATTTTTGCTCATTAACCAAAGTCTATTGTCTTAATATTCATAAGGGATTTTCCGGCTCAAGTTAACAGCTCTATTGTCTAAGGTGACACTAAATATTGAGGCTTTTTTTCTAACGTATTAAGAGTGGTCGGGAAACTCTTTTTAAGTAGGTTATAATTTGCGCATAAATTTTAAAACGGAAAATTGTTTTTCTTTATTTTGGATTTGCATGATAATATTTTTTGATAGAGGGTATTTTCTCTCTTGTTTTAAGAGGGTTCGAGGTACAACGGTCTTATTAGTGTCTAAAGATTAATAGGCGATTTTCAATTGTGTTGATGGAAGTGACGGAAAAATTTGTTTGATTCTTTTTTAGGCAGTTAGAGTAATAGTAGTGGGGAGGATAGTGTTGATATTAGATGTATTTGGAGAGGAGATAGTAGTTGCTGTAAAGGTGATAATTTGTTAAGATAATTTTTTGAGTTGGTGGCAAATTGGAGCACAAACACAAGAAATGTGTCAATCTAGCAAGTTGATAAAAGGAAGCTCTCCTTTTATCTTATGGCGGTACAACTCAGGGATCGGTGATTTTTTTATGAGGGAGGGGGAGCTGGTGTGATTGGAGAAGCACCATTTAAAAATTGCATTACCCATTCTCCCCCCCCCCCCACCCCCTCAGCTTGCCAATTTCTTCACATGACCCCACCCTCAATCGAAAAAAAAGAGAAGTCAATTTCGGATTAAAACATGACATAAAAGGATTGCCAAAATATTTCACGTGCCCCTCCTCCCTAATTTACTTTTGCATGACCCCCAAATCCCACCAGCCCCCCCGCTCCCTCGTATAAATATAAATGGTCCCTTGCATTTATCAACTTGTTTGATAAATCCGTTTTTGTGTACTTGGAGTGGCTGTAATAACGACAGCTACGTTGGTTGTGACATCTTGCAGCAGTTCAAGCAGGTAAGTTAAAGCGTACTTTTTTTTTTTATTTGATGAATCATCTGATACTGCTCTCAAACAGAAAAAAAAACTGTTTTATTAAAAGAATAACTTTAATTCTAGTTAGTTGTGTTGCCTACCCAACACAAACTGTTTCTACAGTTTTTCAAAAGGAAGAGTCAATCCACAGGAACAGGATTTTCTCCATTCCCCCGTTACAGAATCTTGCGTGTAGTCACTTTCAAGAAAAACATGACAGTGCCCATCACTAGCCAGAGTTCCTCTACCCTCTGAAACACAATAATAAACAAGACAATACAAAACACTAATAGAAAAATAAAATATAGAATAATATTTGACAGTAATAACAGTCAATAACAAAGAAATATTGTGTACATAATGCAAGGATAAAATCTTGAATGTTTTGACATGTTTTAAAGGGTTGTTCGTCGTGTTTGATAATAATTTTCTTAATAAATTACATGGTGAGTAATAGTATGGCCACCTGCTTGCCCAGTGATTCCAGGTATCAACACAAAATGGGTTTATGTTCAGTGTAAAACACACCACTGACGAAACAAAAGATTACAAAGAAACTTCAAACAATGCAGACCACAAGAACAATGGTCCAAAACAAAGAAAATCTTCACACCGTTTTACACAGAACATGAACCACAGATTGGATGGCACAATCATAGAAAAAAACACCAAGTGAACCTTATTTCTAGCTTCAATAGGATTACCAATCAGATATTGCAGTGAAAGGCTAAGCTTGTAACAATACAATGCCAATTTTACAATAACTGAGCGAATTCTCGCGCGCTGATTGGCTAATTTTTATCATCAATAAGAGTACAGACACATAAAATTTTAATTTAAGTCTTCATTTGACCTTTTTCGCGTTTTGTTATTGTAAAAAACAAATTGACGTCAGTTTTTTTAGTCAGTCAGTTTTTGACGTCAGTTTTTTGTCAAAGTTTGTTGTAGATCCACTCGCCCATCGGCTCGTGGATCTACAACACTTTGACAATGTTATGACGCAATTTATCATCAATAAGAGGACAGACGCATAAAAAGCTGACGTCAATTTGTTAAAATTACAGTTGGTGACACATTGCAGTGGGAGTACCTTGTATATTGAGAGGCCATGAAACTGATGCACTTGCAACAGCATCACTGCCTTCTTCATTTGTGATTTTGTCATCCATTTGTGTCTCCTAATATAATTCATACAGAAAACAAAGATCCCATTTCAAACCATTGCATGATCATAACTCATCAGATGCATAATTGTAATACACATACACTACACTACACATACACTAACATTTTTTGTCAGGGTACTTGTTTAATAGTTACTTGCTGTAATATCAAAAGTTCCCTAAATTCTAAATGTAACTCGGTTTTTAAAAGGTTGGTACTTGAAATGGAAAAAAAAGAAAAGCCACGAGGAAACAAATGAAGGAAGGGAAGAACGAACAGAAAAGCAGGCCATTTTCTAACAATGAGTCAGGACAAGAAACTCGGGCCACACTGATGGGAGTTTGAGTGCTTCTCCTACTATAACACCCCTCCCACTTAAATAATTTTTTTGCGTAGATGGCTGAAAAGTTGAGCACTGAACAGACAAATTTAGTTTACTTCAATAGAGAGAAGACAACTTGATAGTGAGAGTAGCCATTGTAGGGCTGCCAACCAGGGCTGGGTTGTTCGAAGCAGGGTTAAGGTAACCCAGGGTTAGCGCGAAATTTAAATGCAGATATGAGAGCTTAAAAAACACATTCAGTATAATTCGTTTTGAATGCAATTTGATGATTGAATGCTCTGAAAAAAATAGAGATAGTTATTGGAGATAATGTTTTTCAACAAGAGGAAACGAAACCCGGGTTAAAATTTAATCCTAAGTTAGCGCTAATCGGCCTTCGAACAACCGGCCCCAGATATTTAAGTTTATCAGGAATTTTCACAAAGCCAGTGAAAATACAAACTTATCAAACACATTTACGGTAACATGTGACACCTACTTGAGTGTTGTATCGTTTTTTGAGCCTTTCCCTTATTAGTAGCGATCTGGTTAATAGTTTCCAGTTACCAAGCACACGCTTTTCTTGCTTCTACCCAAAACAAAAAATGTTCCACAAATCAAAAATGATATTAGCAAAGTAGAGCCCAGCAACCAAGAAACCAAACCCGCTTGTGAAATTATAGCATTAAGTAAAAAGGAAACTGTCAGGCAAAGAGGATTGACTTTAAATTCACCTCAGCTCTCTTCCTGTCTGCTTCTTCTTCCTCTTCTCTCCATGCATCAAGCAGAACATTTTCAAATTCCTCACAGACAACTACACCATCAATTCTGTGTATAAAGTACACAAATAAGGCTTAAAAGGCTTATAAGGCATACATCAAAATCTGAAAGGTTGTGTGAAAAAAAACCCTCACTGACAAACTGCTTGATTCTCTTTCAAATGCACTTACTTTTAAAACAGAACAGATTTACTTTCCATATTACACTTAAGGTGACTTCCATAAACACGCTCAACTAAAGCATGTACAGCACCATGAATACAAGTTGACACATAGGGAACCTATCCTCAATACAGTACTTGACACTTGTAACAATACTAAAACCAGTACACTATATACACTGTACAGTATGACTTGTATATATGTATGTGTTGCAGTTCAATTTTACCGGTCAAATTTAATTTTCCTTTGTTTCAAACTCATTATCATATATTAACATAACAGAAAACAAAGGAAAATAAAATTTGAACCAAAGAAAAAATTGAACTACAACATGTGCATTCAGAATTATCATACTAATCTGCTCTATTTTAGACGCATTTTAAGAAAGTTTACATACATTGTTACTTTTACTTGCTATGGTCTTTATTTGGTGATGTAACAAAAGATGTGACCACAGGAGTATCAACACAATTTTTGGTGAGTAGTGACAGCGACTATTAAGTGCCAACAGTTAGAACTGTAATGCTACAGTACTTACACAGGGTGACTAAATCCACAATGAAAGTCAAACCCAACTACTGCCTGTGCACAATCAATCCCAAGCTTTTTTGCCACACGCTGGATGCCAGAAACTGTAGTGAAGAAACCAGGTATTAAATGTAATTACAATCATTACTGTCACACTGTCAAAACAGCGAGCAATTAGACAGATTTTATTGGTCATTTTTCGCGGTTAAAAATAAATGCTTTTTAGCGGTCATTTTAAGGGGATTGAAATAGGCCGATTGTAGCAGTCATTTTAACAATTTAAAAATAGGCTAATTTTGGTGCTCATATTAAGGGGTCCAAAATAAGCTAAATTTCAGGTCATTTTAAGAGGTTAAAATTAACTAAACTTACCAGTCGTTTTAACAGCTTAAAAAAAGGTTCATTTTAACAGTGATTTCCGGGGGTTAAAAGTAGGACTAAGTTCTGCACCTCAAAATCACCTCTAAAAAAGCCTGTTATTAACCCCTCTAAACGACCTCTAAAAAAAGCCTATTTTTAACCCCTCTGAATGACCTCTAAGAACAGCCAATTTTTAACCTCTCTGGATGACCTCTAAAAACAACCTATTTTCAACCTCTCTAAATGACCTCTATAAACAGCCTATTTTTAACCCCTCTAACTGACCTCTAAAACAGCCTACTTTGAACCCTGCCAAATGACCTCAAAAAAGAGCCTATTTTAAACCTTTCTAAATGACCTCTAATAACGGCCTATTTTTAACTCCTCCAAATGACCTCTAAAAACAGCCTATTTTCAACCCCCCAAAATGACCTCAAAAAAGAGCCTATAATAAACCCCTCTAAATGACCTCTAAAATAGCCAATTTTTAACCACTTTGAATGACCTCTAAGAACAGCCTATATTTAACCTCTCTGAATGACCTCTAAAAACAGCCTATTTTTAACCTCTCTAAATAACCTCTAAAAACATCCTATTCTCAACCCCTCCAAATGACCTCAAAAAAGAGCCTATTTTTAACTCACCTGAAGAACCTCTAAAATCAGACTATCTTCAACCCCCCTAAAAGGACCTCTAATAACAGCCTATTTTTAACCCCTGTGAATGACTTCTAAAAAGAGCCTATTTTTAAACTCCCAGAATGACCGCTAAAAACAGAAATTTTAAACCCCTCTAAATGACCTCTAATAACAGCCTATTTTCAACCCCCCAAAATGACCTCTAAAATCAGCCTATTGTTAACCCCTCTGAATAACCTGTAAGAACAGCCTATTTTCGACCACCCTAAATGACCTCTAAAAACAGCCTATTTTTAACCCCTCCGAATGAACTCTAAAAACAGCCTATTTTTAACCCCTCTAAATGACCTCTAAAAACAGCCTATTTTAACCCCTCTGAATGACCTCTAAGAACAACTATTTTTAACCCCTTTGAAAAACTTCTAAAAACAGCCTATTTTTAACCTCTCTGAATGACCTCTAAAATCAGCCTTTTTTTAACCCCCCTAAATAACCTCTAATAACAGCCTATTTTCAACCCCTCTAAATGACCTCTAAAAACAGGCTATTTTTAACCTCTCTGAATGAAATCTAAAAAAAGCCTATTTTTAACCCCTCTAAATGACCTCAAAGAACAGCCTATTTTTAACCCCTCTGAATAACCTCTTATAACAGCCTATTTTCAACCCCTCTGAATGACCTCTAGTAACAGCCTATTTAAAACTCCTCTGAATGTCCATTAAAAACAGCCTATTTTTAACCCCTCTGAATAACCTCTAAGAACAGCCTATTTTTAACCCCTCTGAATAACCTCTAATAACAGCCTATTTTCAACCCCTCTAAATGACCTCTAAAAACAGACTATTTTTTACCCCTGTGAATGACCTCTAAGAACAGCCTATTTCTAACCCCTTTGAATGACCTGTAAAAACAGCCTATTTTAAACCCAACTAAATGATCTCTAAAACCAGACTATTTTAAACCCATCTAAATCACCTCTAAAAACAGCCTATTTTTAACCCCTCTGAATGACCTCTCAAAACAACCTATTTTTGATCCCTCTGAATGACCTCTAAAGACACCCTATTTTCAACCCCTCTGAATGACCTCTAATAACAGCCTATTTTTCAACCCCTCTGAATGACCTCTAATAACACCCTATTTTTCAACCCCTCTGAATGACCTCTAATAACACCCTATTTTTCAACCCCTCTGAATCATCTCAAAAGAGCCTATTTTTAACTCACCTGAAGGACCTCTAAAATCAGACTATCTTCAACCCCCCTAAAAGGACCTCTAATAAAAGCCTATTTTCAACCCATCTAAATGACCTTAAAAAAGGCCTACTTTAGACCCCTCTAAATGACCTCTAAAAACAGCCTAACTTAAATCCCTCTCAATGACCTCTAAAAACAGCCTATTTTTAACCTCTGCGAATGACCTCTAAAAACAGCCTATTTTAACCCCCTCTCAATGACCTCTTGAAACAGCCTATTTTAACCCCCTCTCAATGACCTATTGAAACAGCCTATTTTCAACCCCTCTAAATGACCTCTAAAAACAGCCTATTTTTAACCCCTCTGAATAACCTCTAAAAACAGCCTATTTTTAACCCCTCTGAATGACCTCTAAAAAATGCCTATTTTTAACCTCTCTGAATGACCTATAAAAACAGCCTTTTTTTAACCCCTCAGAATGACCTCTAAAACCAGGCTATTTTAAACCCCTCTATATGACCTCTAAAAACAGCCTATTTTTAACCCCTCTGAATGACCTATAAAAACAGCCTATTTTAAACCCCTCTAAATGACCTCTAAAAACAGCCTATTTTCAACCCCTCTGAATTACCTGTAAAAACAGCCTTTTTTAAAAACCTCTATATGACCTCTTGAAAAAGGCCTATTTTCAAACCCTGTGAATGACCTCTAAAAAAAGCCTATTTTTAACCCCCCTGAATAACCTCTAATAACAGCCTATTTTCAACCCCTCTGAATGACCTCTAAGAACAGCCTATTTTTAACCCATCTAATTGACCTCTAAAAACAGTCTATTTTCAACCAATCTGAATAACCTCTAATAACAGCCTATTTTCAACCCCTCTAAATGACCTCTAAAAACAGCCTATTTTCAACCCCTCCGAATTACCTGTAAAAACAGCCTTTTTTAAAAACCTCTATATTGACCTCTTGAAAAAGGCCTATTTTCAAACCCTGTGAATGACCTCTAAAAAAAGCCTATTTTTAACCCCCCTGAATAACCTCTAATAACAGCCTATTTTTAACCCCTCTAAATGACCTCTAAGAAAAGCCTATTTTTAACCCTCTAAATAACCACTTGTAACAGTCCATTTTCAACCCCTTGAAATGACCTCTAAAAACAGCCTCTTTTTAACGCCTCTAACTGATCCCAAAAAACAGCCTATTTTTAACCTCTCTGAATGACCTCTAAAAACAGCCTATTTTTAACCCCTCTGAATGACCTCTCATAACAGCCTATTTTAAACCCCTCTCAATGACCTCTTGAAATAGCCTATTTTCAAACCCTCTGAATGACCTCTAAAAACAGCCTATTTTTTTCCAAATGACCTCAAAAAAGAGCCTATTTTCAACCCCTCTAAATGACGTCTAAGAACAGCCTATTTTTACCCCCTCTGAATGACCTCTGAGAACAGCCTATTTTTAACCCCTCGGAATCACCTCTAAAAAGAGCCTATTTTAAACCTTTCTGAATGACCTCTAAAAACAGCCTATTTTGAACCCCTCTCAATGACCTCTTGAAACAGCCTATTTTCAAACCCTCCGAATGACCTCTAAAAACAACCTATTTTAAACCGCTCTAACTGACCTCTAAAAACAGCCTATTCTAAACCTCTCTCAATGACCCCTAAAAACAGCCTATTTTTTCCGAATGACCTCTAAAAAGAGCCTATTTTAAACCCCTCTAAATGACCTGTGAAAAAAGCCTATTTTTAACTCCTCTGAATGACCTCTAAAAACAGCCTATTTTAAACCCCCCAAAATGACCTCTAAAGTCAGCCTATTATTAACCCCTCTGAATGACCTCTTAGAACAGCCTATTTTTAACCCCTCTAAATGACCTCTAAGAACAGCCTATTTTTAACCCCTCTGAATAACCTCTAATAACAGCCTATTTTGCACCCCTCTAAATGACCTCTAAGAACAGCCTATTTTCAACCCCTCTGAATAACCTCTAATAACATCCTATTTTCAACCCCTCTGAATGACCACTAGTAACAGACTATTTTAAACTCCTCTGAATGCCCTCAAAAAAGAGCCTATTTTTAACTCACCTGAATGACCACTAAAATCAGACTATCTTCAACCCCCTAAAAGGACCTCTAATAGAACCCTATTGTTAAAGCCTTTAAATGACCTCTAAAAACAGCCTATTTGTAACCCCTCGGAATCACCTCTAAAAAGAGCCTATTTTAAACCTTTCTGAATGACCTCTAAAAACAGCCTATTTTGAACCCCTCTCAATGACCTCTTGAAACAGCCTATTTTCAAACCCTCCGAATGACCTCTAAAAACAACCTATTTTAAACCGCTCTAACTGACCTCTAAAAACAGCCTATTCTAAACCTCTCTCAATGACCCCTAAAAACAGCCTATTTTTTCCGAATGACCTCTAAAAAGAGCCTATTTTAAACCCCTCTAAATGACCTGTGAAAAAAGCCTATTTTTAACTCCTCTGAATGACCTCTAAAAACAGCCTATTTTAAACCCCCCAAAATGACCTCTAAAGTCAGCCTATTATTAACCCCTCTGAATGACCTCTTAGAACAGCCTATTTTTAACCCCTCTAAATGACCTCTAAGAACAGCCTATTTTTAACCCCTCTGAATAACCTCTAATAACAGCCTATTTTGCACCCCTCTAAATGACCTCTAAGAACAGCCTATTTTCAACCCCTCTGAATAACCTCTAATAACATCCTATTTTCAACCCCTCTGAATGACCACTAGTAACAGACTATTTTAAACTCCTCTGAATGCCCTCAAAAAAGAGCCTATTTTTAACTCACCTGAATGACCACTAAAATCAGACTATCTTCAACCCCCTAAAAGGACCTCTAATAGAACCCTATTGTTAAAGCCTTTAAATGACCTCTAAAAACAGCCTATTTGTAACCCCTCGGAATCACCTCTAAAAAGAGCCTATTTTAAACCTTTCTGAATGACCTCTAAAAATAGCCTATTTTGAACCCCTCTCAATGACCTCTTGAAACAGCCTATTTTCAAACCCTCCGAATGACCTCTAAAAACAACCTATTTTCAACCGCTCTAACTGACCTCTAAAAACAGCCTATTCTAAACCCCTCTAAATGATCTCTAACAACAGCCTATTTTCAACCCCTCTAAATGACCTCTAAAAACAGCCTATTTTCAACCCCTCTAAATGACCTCTAAAAATAGCCTATTTTTAACCCCTCTGAATCACCTCTAAAAACAGCCTATTTTTAACCTCTCTGAATGACCTCTAAAAAATGCCTATTTTTAACCTATCTGAATGACCTCTAAAAAATGCCTATTTTAGCACCCTGTGAATGACCTCTAAAAACATCCTATTTTTAACCCCTCTGAATGACCTCTAATAACAGCCTATTTTCAACCCCTTTGAATAACCTTTTATAACAGCCTATTTACAACCCGACTGAATGACCTCTAATAACAGTCTATTCTAAACCCCTCTGAATCATCTCAAAAAAGAGCCTATTTTTAACTCACCTGAAGGACCTCTAAAATCAGACTATCTTCAACCCCTTTAAAAGGACCTCTAATAAAAGCCTATTTTTACCCCATCTAAATGACCTTAAAAAAGGCCTACTTTAGACCCCTCTAAATGACCTCTAAAAACAGCCTATTTTCAACCCCTCTAAATGACCTCTAAAAACAGCCTTTCTTTAACCTCTCTGAATGACCTCTAAGAACAGCCTATTTTTTACCCATCTGAATGACCTCTAAAAAATGCCTATTTTTAACCTATCTGAATGACCTCTAAAAATAGCCTTTTTTTAACCCCTCTGAATTACCTTTAAAAACAGCCTATTTTCAACCCCTCTAAATGACCTCTAAAAACAGCCTATTTTTAACCCCTCTTAATAACCTCTAATAACAGCCTATTTTCAACCCCTCTAAATGACCTCTAAAAAGGCATATTTTTAACCCCTCTCAATGACCTCTAATAACAGCCTAATTTCAACCCGTCTAAATGACCTCTAAAAACAGCCTATTTTTAACGCGTTTAACTGACCTCTAAAAGCAGCCTATTTTTAACCTGTCTGAATAACCTCTAAAAAAGGCCTATTTTTAACCCCTCTGAATTACCTGTAAAACAGCCTTTTTTAAAAACCTCTATATGACCTCTTGAAAAAGGCCTATTTTAGCACCCTGTAAATGACCTCTAAAAAAAGCCTATTTTTAACCCCCCTGAATAACCTCTAATAACAGCCTATTTTCAACCCCTCTGAATGACCTCTAAGAACAGCCTATTTTTAACCCATCTAATTGACCTCTAAAAACAGTCTATTTTCAACCAATCTGAATAACCTCTAATAACAGCCTATTTTCAACCCCTCTAAATGACCTCTAAAAACAGCGTATTTTTAACCTCTCTAAATGAAATCTAAAAACAGCCTATTTTAAACCCCTCTAAATGACCTCTAAGAAAAGCCTATTTTTAACCCTCTAAATAACCACTTGTAACAGTCCATTTTAAACCCCTTGAAATGACCTCTAAAAACAGCCTCTTTTTAACGCCTCTAACTGATCCCAAAAAACAGCCTATTTTTAACCTCTCTGAATGACCTCTAAAAACAGCCTATTTTTAACCCCTCTGAATGACCTCTCATAACAGCCTATTTTAAACCCCTCTCAATGACCTCTTGAAATAGCCTATTTTCAAACCCTCTGAATGACCTCTAAAAACAGCCTATTTTTTTCCAAATGACCTCAAAAAAGAGCCTATTTTCAAACCCTCTAAATGACGTCTAAGAACAGCCTATTTTTACCCCCTCTGAATGACCTCTGAGAACAGCCTATTTTTAACCCCTCGGAATCACCTCTAAAAAGAGCCTATTTTAAACCTTTCTGAATGACCTCTAAAAATAGCCTATTTTGAACCCCTCTCAATGACCTCTTGAAACAGCCTATTTTCAAACCCTCCGAATGACCTCTAAAAACAACCTATTTTAAACCGCTCTAACTGACCTCTAAAAACAGCCTATTCTAAACCTCTCTCAATGACCCCTAAAAACAGCCTATTTTTAACCCCTCTGAATGACCTCTCATAACAGCCTATTTTAAACCCCTCTCAATGACCTCTTGAAATAGCCTATTTTCAAACCCTCTGAATGACCTCTAAAAACAGCCTATTTTTTTCCAAATGACCTCAAAAAAGAGCCTATTTTCAACCCCTCTAAATGATGTCTAAGAACAGCCTTTTTTTACCCCCTCTGAATGACAACTGAGAACAGCCTATTTTAAACCCCTCGGAATCACCTCTAAAAAGAGCCTATTTTAAACCTTTCTGAATGAACTCTAAAAACAGCCTATTTTGAACCCCTCTCAATGACCTCTTGAAACAGCCTATTTTCAAACCCTCCGAATGACCTCTAAAAACAACCTATTTTCAACCGCTCTAACTGACCTCTAAAAACAGCCTATTCTAAACCCCTCTAAATGATCTCTAACAACAGCCTATTTTCAACCCCTCTAAATGACCTCTAAAAACAGCCTATTTTCAACCCCTCTAAATGACCTCTAAAAACAGCCTATTTTTAACCCCTCTGAATCACCTCTAAAAACAGCCTTTTTTAAACCCCTCTCAATGACCTCTTGAAACAGCCTATTTTTAAACCCCCTGAATGACCTCTAAAAACAGCCTATTTTTAACCCCTCTAAATAACCTCTTATAACAGCCTATTTTCAACCACCCTAAATGACCTCTAAAAAGGCCTATTTTTAACCCCCCAAAATGACCTCTAAAATCAGCCTATTATTAACCCCTCTGAATAACCTCTAATAAAAGCCTATTTTCAACCACCCTAAATGACCTCTAAAAACAGCCTATTTTCAACCCCTATCAATGACCTCTAAAACACCCTATTTTAAACCCCTTTAAATGACCTCTAAAAACAGCCCATTTTAACCCCTCTAAATGACGTCTAAGAACAGCATATTTTTAACCCCTCTGAATAACCTCTAATAACAGCCTATTTTCAACCCCTCTAAATGACCTCTTAAAACAGCCTATTTTTAACCCCTCTAAATGACCTCTAAAAACAGCCTATTTTCAACCCCTCTAAATGACCTCTAAAAACAGCCTATTTTTAACCTCTCTGAATGACCTATAAAAACAGCCTATTTTTAACCTCTCTGAATGACCTATAAAAACAGCCTATTTTTAACCCCTCTGAATAACCTCTAATAACAGCCTATTTTTAACCCCTCTAAATGACCTCTAAAACCAGCCTATTTTTAACCCCTCTGAATGACCACTAAGAACAGCCTATTTCTAACCCCTCTTAATGACCTCTAAAAACAGCCTATTTTCAACCCCTCTAAATGACCTCTAAAAACAGCCTATTTTTAAGCCCTCTATATGACCTCTAAAAACAACCTATTTTTAACCCCTCTGAAAGACCTCTAAAATCAGACTAGCATCAACCCCCTCAAAAAGGATCTCTAATAACAGCCTATTTTTAACCTTTGTAAATGATCTCTAAAAACAGCCTATTTTCAACCCCTTTAAATGACCTCTAAAAACAGCCTATTTTCAACCCCTGTAAATGACCTCTAAAAACGGCCTATTTTTAACCCCTCTTATTGACCTCTTAGAACAGCCTATTTTTAACCCCTCTGAATAACCGCTAAAAACAGCCTATTTTTAACCTCTCTGAATGACCTCTAAAAACAGCCTATTTTAAACCCCTCTGAATGACCTTTAAAAACAGCCTATTTTCAACCCCTCTAAATGACCTCTAAAAACAGCCTATTTTTAAGCCCTCTATATGACCTCTAAAAACAACCTATTTTTAACCCCTCTGAAAGACCTCTAAAATCAGACTAGCATCAACCCCCTCAAAAAGGATCTCTAATAACAGCCTATTTTTAACCTTTGTAAATGATCTCTAAAAACAGCCTATTTTCAACCCCTTTAAATGACCTCTAAAAACAGCCTATTTTCAACCCCTCTCAATGACCTCTTGAAACAGCCTATTTTTAACCGCTCTAAATGACCTCTAAAAACAGCCTATTTTTAACCCCTCTGAATAACCTTTAATAACAGCCTATTTTCAACCCCTCTAAATGACCTCTAAAAACAGCCTATTTTAAACCCCTCTGAATGACCTTTAAAAACAGCCTATTTTCAACCCCTCTAAATGACTTCTAGAAACAGCCTATTTTGAACCTCTCTGAATGACCTCTAAAAACAGCCTATTTTTAACCTCTCTGAACGACCTCTAATAACAGCCTATTTTTAACCCTTCTAAATGACCTCTAAAAACAGCCTATTTTTAGGCGCTCAAAATGACCTGTAAAATCATCCCATTTTTGTCCCGTGAAATTACCATAAGCCTATTTTTTACCCCATTAAAATAAGCATTAAAAAGAGCCTATTTTTAACCCCTCTGAATGACCTCTGAAAACAGCCTATTTTCAAACGCTTTAAATGACCTGTAAAACAGCCTTTTTTCAACCGCTCTAAATGACCTCTAAATACAGCCTATTTTCAAGCCCTCTAAATGAGCTCTAAAAACAGCCTATTTTTGTCTCTCGAAATGACCACCAAAATTAGCCTATTTCTTACCCCTCAAATTAAGCATTTAAATCAGCTTCTTTTTAAACTGCAAAAATGACCATAAGAATGAGCCTCTTTTTAACCTCTAAAAGAACTACTAAGTTTAGCCCACTTTGAGCCCCTAAAAATGACACCTGAATCAGCTTTTTTGACCCCTGAAAATTACAATTATATAGATGTACCTCTAAAAATCAGCTTGTTTTTAACCCCCTAAGATGACTAGCAAAATCAACCTCTTTTAACAACTTAAAGATTGCTAAATGTGTGCTATTCGTAACCCTTCAAAACAACCAGAATTGGCCCATTTTTTTGACACCTTAAACTGACTGCTAAAATCAATCTTCTTTTTACCCATTATAATGACCACCAAAATCACCCTATTTTCAACGCCTTGCACAACAGATAAAATTAGCCAATTTTTAACCATTCAAAATGACTGCTAAAAGCAGCCTATTTTTGACTGTTCAAATGACTGCTGAAATCTGTATCACCCATAAATGTAATAAAAACCATCAATGTAATAACAACCATAAATGTAATAAAAATTAACCATAAATGTAATACTAACCATAAATGTAATAACTTTTAACCACAAATGTAATAAATCCACTAACCATAAATGTAATAAAATTTGCCCATAAATGTAATAAACTGAACAACCATAAATGTAATAAGGCTTAACCATAAATGTAATAAACTGGCTATGACTTCCAAATCAAGGGGCTACAAACTTGTTATTCTCTTTGTGTACCTCTTACTTCAGGACACGGGACTGGTGCATCAAGTTAGTATTTTAATTAACTCAGAAACCAATACCCAAGAAGCTATAATTATGGTCTGCGAACATTAAGGGAGTACACAAGTATGATTAGAAAGTCTATATACCAGAGCGTCTGAAGTGCTGGTGGTTGATGATATTTCATTTATTTTAAAGAAATTGTGGTTCTCTTTGAGTTAAGACGAATTCAAAAATCAATTTATAAAGAACACGCCTGTTTTAATTTTTCAAACTTTCCTATATATCCACCCGGATTTGCAAACTTGTGTTCTCCTTTTCCGTGTGCACATGCTTCCCTGCCGACGTTATTCGGCCCTAAAACCAATTTCAAGCAAGGTGGTAGGGTGGGGAAGGGGGTTGGATGTTCCCTATTGGAGCCAGAACAATCTACAGAGATGGGACTCTCGGGCTAGAAGTGCTGACTTGCAGGTTGGTTGGGTAGGGCAGGTGATCCAAGTTCCATACTAAGTGTTAAACAGAGAAGATATGCTAGACATTGCTTGAGGCACATGGGAACAAAAGCAGCAAGTAATTATTAACTATATTGCGTTAAGAGTCAGGTTTGCATTGTCATTATACCTGTTATTGTTGATTGCGAATATATAAAATAACCTTAACATATATTTTTACATTTCCTACTAATATATAAAAACCTAGTGCTTCCGTTCTATGTCCTGGAAAGTAAAAGTCATGTAGCTTTCAATTGCTACTTCTTTCCTTTTTTTCCCTACTTCTTTCCTTTTTTCCAAAAGATGGCTGTTACATACATCCATGGTCCAACCCCAGTGAAAAGAACATTAATCCAAGCATTTATCCACTGGGGACTGTTTATGATTTCTTTTAACGCCAACACGAGCCCGCTACCTCTTCCATACTGTTTTAGAATCTGTCTCATGCTGTGGAGACCGGGATACATGTCTCTGCTAGCCCTTATTTTTGGTAGTCTTCGAATGTATCGAGAAACTAATCTTTTCAATGTGGTTGATGTGTGGCTTAGGGCATCATATGTATCAATGATTGTTCGATTATGTCCTGTCATGGATAGGTTTACTATCATATCAAGGATCTCCTCTGGCAGCTGCGATTCCAGTTTAACTTCCTCTGCAACTTCTTCTCCTTGCTGTTCTTTTTCTTGTTGTTCTTCTTCATGTTATGCAGGCCTTGGCTGCCTATTTTTTAAATTGGTAAATGGAACACGAGATGGCAGAGCCCTACAGGCCTTTCTTGATTAAATTATTTGAATGAGTTCTGAAATCTAAAATTCTCCTCATGTGTCACCGAATGCATTCATGAGTTTGTTCAAAGGAGCCTTTGATTAACTCCTTGTACACTTCTCTTATTGAACACAACTGACACTTCAAACTAAAATGGATTGACAAGACAGTTTCAAAAGATTGAGCCGTTTGCATACTAAGGGTTCACAAAGGCAACCCAGTGAAGGCTTTTGAAGCCTCTTGTTGTTTCTTTAAGGAGTCAGGCCTTTAAGGGTCTAATTGAGAATTTCAAGTCAATTTCACGAAGAATGAAAATGGCAACGTTTGTAGCCCCTTGATTTGGAAGTCATAGCCAGTTTATTACATTTATGGTTAAGCCTTATTACATTTATTGTTGTTCAGTTTATTACATTTATGGGCAAATTTTATTACATTTATGGTTAGTGGATTTATTACATTTGTGGTTAAAAGTTATTACATTTATGGTTAGTATTACATTTATGGTTAATTTTTATTTCATTTATGGTTGTTATTACATTTATGGTTTTTATTACACTTATGGGTGATACAAAATCAGCCTATTTTTAACCCCCCAAACTGATTAAAATCTGCCTTTTTTCAACCCCTTAAAATGCCCATTAAAATAAAGATAATTTTAACCCTTTGAAATGACCACCAAAATTGGTATTTTTAACCCTTCAAAATAAATTGTGTCTTCCTAACCGGTCACAATGACTGCTAAAATCAGTCCATTTTTTGAGGGAGATCATTAAAATCAACCTCTTGTCAAAAGGACTGCTAAATGTATGCAGTAGCTTATTTTTAACCCCTTACAATGACAACCGGAATCAGGCTTTAAAATGACCTCTAAAATCAGCCTATTTTTCATCCTTCAAAATAGGCCAATTGTTACCCTTTTATAATGACCACCAAAATAACCCTGTTTTCAACAGCCCTTAAAATGACTGCTAAAATTAGTTTATTTTTGACCCCCTTGAAATGACCTCTCAAGTCCCTCAAAATAACAACCAAAATCAGCCTATTTTTAAGTACTTAAAATGAACTCAAAAATCAGCCCATTTTTAACCTCTCCAAATGAACATGGAATTTTTCATATTTTTAGCCCCTCAAAATTACATCTAAAATCAGCCTATTATTAAGGGGTTAAAAATAGGCTGACTTTGGTGCTCACTTCAAACGGGTTGAAATTAGCTTAATTTTGGTAGTCATTTTGAAGGGCTAAAAATAGACTGATGTTGGTGGTCATTTCAATGTGATAAAAATAAGCTCATTTTAGGTCATTTTAAGGGGTTCAAAATAGGCTGATTTTAGATGCCATTTTCAGCCAATTTTGGTTGTCGTTTTGAGCTGTTAACAACAGCCTAATTTTGTTGGTTGTTTTAATGGTTAACAATAGGCCGATTTTGATAGTGATTTTCAGGGGTTTAAAAGGACACTGTAGGTTGATTTTGGCACTCATTTCTTGGGCTTAAGAATAGGCTGATTTCTGTTGTCATTTTGAGGGACTAAAAAATTAATAGGCTCACTTTAGAAATCATTTTTGAAGGGTCAAAAAGGAATAATTTCAGCAATCGTTTCATGGGTTAAAAATAGGCTGATTTTAGTTGTCACATTCAGGGGTTGAAAACAGGGTTATTTTGGTGGTCATTGTTAGAGGGTAAAAATTGTCAGTACGAGGGGTTCAAAATCGGCTGATTTTGGTCATTGTTTTAAGCTATTTGAAACAGGCTAATTTTTATGGTCATTTTCAGGGGTTAAAAATAGGCTGATTTTTGATGTCATTTTTAGGGGTTAAAATAGGCTGCTTTGGTGGTCATCTTATGGGTTATAAATAGCCTAACTTTAGTCGTTATTAATTTTCAGGGATCAAAATTAGGCTGATCTTAGATGTCATTTTCTGGGATTCAAAATAGGCCATAGTTAGTTTAAAAGGAGCTCATTTTGATGGTCATTTTGGGGGGCTAAAAAGATGCTGATTTTAATGTTTAATTTGAGGGGTAAAAATAGGCTGATTTTGGTGGTCCTTTTTAAAGGGGTTGAAAATAGGCTGATTTTAGTGGTCATTTTGAGGGACTAAAAATAGGTTGATTTTAGGAGTCATTTTTGGGGTTTAAAAAGAGTCTGATTTTAGTGGTTATTTTGAGAGGTTGAAAACGATGCTCATTGTAATATTTAGAGAGGTTAATAATAGGTTGATTTTGCAGGGGTTTCAATAAGTTCTGAAGTAAGCGGCTGACCATATTAAAGAAGGCGGCTGTAACAGGTGAGAAATTCTGTGACTCAAGAAACTCAAGGGACCAAAAAGAAATTTAATGTTAGAAAGTAGGCGGCGATGATTTGGGAAGTAGGTGGCGAAATTCGCCGGTTGCCGGCTTCTATTGAAACTCCTGTTTTGGTGGTCATTTTGAAAGGTTGAAAAATAATAGGCTGATTGTCCTGGTCATTTTAATGTTTCAAGGGGCTAAGAAGAGACTGATTTTGATGATCATTTTAAGGTGTTAAAAACAGGCTTAGAGCAGACATTTTTAGGGATTACATAGGCTGATTTTAGTACAGGGGTTAAAAATAGTCTGATTTTGGTGGTCATTTTGATAGGCTAATTTAAGTGGTCATTTTGAGGGGTTAAAATAGACTGGTTTTGGTGGTCATTTTTGGGGATCAACATAGGCTGAATTTGGTGATCATTTTAAGAGGTTACAATAGGCTCATTTTAATTGTCATTTTTTGTGGTTAAAAAATAGATTGTTTTTGGTAGTCATTTTTTGGGGGGTAAAAATAATTAACTCACTTCAATAGAATATTGTGAATGCTCAAGCCTAATTGTTGAACATGGTTAAAAGACTAGTGTCTGATCAACATGACTTTTTCCATTACAATAGCAATATGAGAATTGAGGGGAATATCAGCCGAATTTGTAGTAACTTGGTTTTACACCGAGTCCTCCAAACATAATTACATGAAAGAGAGTGTAAGGCAGACATTACAGAGAATTATGTATCAGAACTAGAGACTGAAAAGGTTAACAAGCCTAAAACAATTTCATGTCAATAAAGCTGTGGCCTGGTGTGAAGGGACATCTTGATTATTCTATACAGCTGTATGACAAAACATTTAAACATGTAGACGAAAAGTGAGAAATTAATTCCAAAGCAAATTTTAACATACTTTTAATGTGTTTTGTTCCTGGAGGAAGCATGCATTCCTTAAACAACTCCACATTCCCATACTCATTTCTTGGAACCTTGCCCTGTGACAAAAAGTAAAATTGCATTCTCAAGGTAAAACTTCCTCCTCTTACTGATATTAAGGTATTGTTGAATACAATGTCATGACATCCTAACCACATGCTTACCTGCAGTTATATATAAGCACATGCAGCTTCTATACCTGGATATTATGCAAAAGCCACCCAGGAAATTTCTTTAGAACTGTGTGACCAATTTACTCAAAAAATGTACCTTTATTATAACCTTAGATCCTTTTTAGACATAGTTAACTGTATAATTTAAGCAAGTGCAGAACTAAATAAAATCAGTTGTTACTCCTACTTATGTGATGGATAATATTATGTTCTCAGAGTGAACATAATGATGTCCATAAACCTACTGTAACAGGAATAAGATTTACCTTTCAACGGTTTAGCAGAACAAAAACGATGTATGGTAGAAAAATTCTTTACCCGTCTACCTTCCCACATGCCTCTTACATGTACCTGTACGTGTAAGTTACTGTAGTAATACAGTGTAAGTGATTGCTTTGGCACTGTATAGCAATGGAAGCCTATTAACCTAAATGTAGCCCCAACTTTTAAGCAAGAGTAAAATACAGAAATACCGTATTTATTCACCTATAAGCCGAGCGACTTTTGCAAAAGGTTTTACTCAGTTTGGGAACTAACTGTTTACAATAAACTTTTGAATATTCATTTGGTTGTGTTTATTCGTTCAACAATCGAAATATGTTTCCTGAGAGAGACGCTTCAAAGGTGAAATTTTTCTGCGAAACTTTGGTCTCGGCTTATCGCTGAGAGGTTTCCAATTTTTTTAAACAAGCTTAAGCCCATCGTCAGTTCTCTCAAGTTTGGGGTCTCGGCTTATAGCCGGGATCGGCTTGTAGGCGAATAAATACGGTACACCACAAACAAGTGGCCTGAATTTTTTTTACTTCTAGTGTTTTGTACATGTAGTTTGGCAGAAGTGGAAAGGCCACTTGCAATGATGATTGTTTGATTGTCCTACACTGAACTTACATCTTTAGCTGGTGGAGGTCTGTAATCTTCAGTCTGCCATCTCCCAAACAAATCAATGGTTACTGAATCACGTTCATGAACTGGTTGATTCTTCAAAACAAACAAAAAAAAAAAAAAAAAAAAAAAGGCATTTGGGTTCATCAACCTATAAATTATTGAAGTTCAAAGTTTACTGGCTCACACAATCTTGGTAAGAAAATGTAGGATGTTAGCTGTTAAAAGAGAATATAATAAATGCAACAACCTTCTGCAAACAGTATCAGAGTTCCAAGTTCTTACCCTTTTAGGACGGCCTTTTACCACTTTGTAAGCCTTTTCACCTTGCTGAAATTTAATGCAAAAGAACAATAAAATGGTTACTGTGATGAAACACCAAGGAAGCAGATTAACTGACTGGTAGGAGACACAGAGTTGGTGACTAGTACCTTGACAACAAGAGCTTCATTTAACCACTTTTCCCTTGTATGAAGCTAGAATGAAAAAAGGAAAGGAGAACCTTGAGGTCAACAAACACAACACAACACCAGTACTGGTCAGCGGTACACTAGTTATAAGCATGCGTAGTAGTGTCCTTCTCTCTTGGTCCTCATGGTCTCGTACATGTCAGCTAGTTCTGTGATTACTCGGGCTTATTTAAGGTTTAAGTTGTGTAACGAATCGTATCATCGATTTACCTCTGCTCTATTTACTGGCGCAATATAAAAATTAATGTTCCTTTGCAAGTTTTAACACACAACAAAAAACCAGGCTTTACCAAAAAACAATATCAGATTTTATGAAATTTCTTAAATTATACCAGATGCACACAGTCCCTGGAATACACTGCCTCACCACGGCAGTATCCCAAGATAGCAGCTGTCTCAGGATAAAGTCCTAAAAGAAATAAACAAAATGATACAGGGGTTGAAGCCAGCCTATAAGTAACAGTTTTTAAGTGAAATACTGGTCACATAATTTTTATAGGGAAACAAATGGTTCAGTCTCATTCCAAAGACAGGGCTCGAAAAATATTTGAATTCCAGCATGCCTGTTGGGCAAGCAACTGTCAAATTTTGCTTGCCCGGGGCACTTCCCTGCTTGCACAAGTTTTCAAACTCCTTAATAATTTATGGTCCCAAAAATGGAAGTCATACTACAGGCACTTTTAATGTAATAAACCCATCTTGAATCAATTTTGTAAAGATCGTATTCCTCTCCTAAAAATAATGTTCACCTGCACCTTGTCCAGCGCCATTCGCCTTCCCACTTTTGACACAAGCACAGTGTCAAATTTGAAAAGATGGCGAGTGCATATTTTTTTCATTTGGGTGAATGAAAAATAGTTGTAGTCAAGAGAAAATGTCTTTGTTTGAAAGAAAAAATATTTTAAGTCAACTTCCAGGAACACGCAGACAGATTTTACCTTCAAAAATGCTAGCTTCGTTTTTGTGGGAGAAATATGCGGCCTGTTTTTGCGTACAAATTCTACAGCTTTCATATATCAATGTTGAGTTTAGTTTTGTACGGAGAAACTGGAAAATGCTCGCAACTTCAAGAAATAAACACAGCATTTTTGTGCCCAATACAGATATTTTTAATCCTGGAAAGAAATTTGATTCGGCCAGATTTTGATCACATGCTAAGGAACCACTTCTGAGCCACGAGCGTGCGTCACGCAATCAACAAAACAATGCTATAAATTGTCATTTTTGTCAAGCTTCATCTAAACGCTTGATAACCCAAGAGCCTAAACCTTCAGGGATGTAGATAAAAGCCGGGAGCCGGGAAAATTACCCGGCTGCGAGCGTGATTTTTTCGGCTCTAAAGGCTAGTAGCCACCTCAAAAAGGACTTACTCTCTCTCCTTAATGTTTCCAGAGGAATTTCAGCAATTTTTTATGTGTTAGCACCTTTGTTTCTCTTTTACTTCAATTGAACGTAACAGTCCATTTTGTTGAGTTTGAACGATCTAATGAATGCGAAATGGCGAATTCACTGGGGAAAGTTCCAAAGGGGATCAATTTTGCACCCAAAATGAAGGAAAACACATTTCCGAGAGTCTAGATTTCCAAATTGCAAAGGCATGATAAAATGAGCCTCAGGCTCATCATACCCGCCTATGATATCAACATTTCCGCCTGTTAAAATATGTATCTACATCCCTGACCTTACCCTTTCTTTTAAAAATTCGTTATCAACAACGTAGTCGACAAACAGCTTGCCTGGGCTCTTGCCCACACGGCAAGTAACAAAAGAAACTTACTAGCCCAAGGGGAAAATCTACTTGTCTCAAACAACCAGACAGTGGTTTTTTCAAGCCCTCCTAAGGTCTGAAAAGTTCTTACATTTTTCCCAGTACTGCAATCTTCCTTTCTTTCTGCATATATCCAGTGGCATGTATTTAAAAGGTTTAGATAATGTTTTCAAATAGTCACTGGGCTTCGCTGGACAATACATACCTTCAAGTTTCAGGAGGTTGTCTGAGGGGGAAATCTACTCATCTCAAACAACCAGACAGGGGTTTTTTCAAGCCCAGCTAAGATCTGAAAAGTTCTTACGTTTTCCCAGTACTGCAATCTTCCTTTCTTTCTGCATATCAAGTGACATGTATTTAAAAGGTTTAGATTGTTTTTACTCACTGGGCTTCTCTGGACAGTACATACCTTCAAATTTCAGGAGGTGTCTCTTCAACACATAACTGTGGGATAAAGCACACAATAACACGAGCAATCACACAGTCTCAAACATTCATCACAATTCCTGTTTGCAATGCTACATGTACAACTTGGTTTCTCTTGAGCACTGACATCTTGACATGACACTATGTACTGTAAATAACATAAAACGTTATGTATAAAATCTATACCTAATATTATTACTATTATTATTAACTTACAGTGCATGGTTTTTAAACTCATTTATGGTGGTTGGTAGGGGTTTATCAAGCATCTGTCCTGTTTGTTGGAAGAGAAGATATAAAAACATAACAGCATTACTGCTGAGAATTAAGAAAAACATGCTAGTTAAAAGCACACAAGAGGCAAGTCTTTTTAGCTAAGCCAGCCCACCAACTAAAGGCTAACAGGTACATGTAAACCTACAATCCATTCTGATCACCTACTGTAGTAAGAGGAAACCAGTCAATCATTATCATCACTATCTGTTATTTTACCTTCAAGCAGAGAATCTTCCATCTGGTCCATTTTCTGCCAAAACAAGCAACACCAACAGTGAACTTTTCTTGAGGGATATTTCAAATTTTAAAATAATTATGTACATGTAACAGTAAGCAAGTCCTCTGCATAACAACGACATGAAATCACCAAATTTGAGGTTTTGATGACATTGTAAGCATGTAAGAGAGAATCTGTCATTCTCTATGTTCACTCTGAAACCACTTGTATCAATTTATTTTTAGGATACTTCGGCCATTTTGTAGGACGTGAACGAGACAGAATAATGGCAAAAGACTTACGACAGAGCCAAGTTATATTTTGAGGTGACGCTTTCATCTACCGTTGCCTTCTGAGATCTTAAACTCCCTGATACCTAATAGACACCCTCTCATCCCCCTGCACTGGAACTACTAATACTGGAGTAGAGGTGGTCAAGTCACCTTGTTTTTAGTGCGATATGGAAAAAGAGTCTCTTCCCACCAGTCTGCATCCAGCCGAAGTTTCCTTGTCTTTGACATCCAAGAGGATGCATATCTATTGGTGACATCTTTGACAGCACTTTCTGAAAAAAAGTTTCAACATTTGAAATTTAATCAGTGGAACCCTTCAGGATGCTCTGGTAACGATTGTGTTAATAACGATACAGTGCTCTGGTATCGCTGGTCTAAAAGAAACTTTACAGCATAGCCTACAATACAATCACCCCTGAAGAAGATAACAGACAGGAGTGTCAAAAGGTCAGGTCAGTGAATTGTACCTTTTTACCTCATGGTATGTATGTCATACCATGAGGTATAGTGGTGGTTGGATTGGTCACTCCATTCCCGTTAGACAATTAATTTATGCATTAAATCTGCAATTAATGTGAATTAAACAGGTTTACCCCTGTCTCCCCTACTAGGTTTGGTTTTGTCCACAAAGTCGTGCAATTGTTTTATGTTCACATATGTGGGTGGAGGGGGTGAGACAAAGCGGCAGTACATGTTTACAAAATGGCGTCTGTTGTGTCAAGCCCGACGCAAAGATTGTCAAGGCAGGTTTTCATTCCTTTCGCTCCATCTTTGATCAAAAAACACTTTTGAAGATCTTGCGAACGAACAGGAAATGTGTTCAAGAATGCTCGAGTGGAAAGAAATGGGTTCTAAAGTCCTAAAAGTGACGATGTCTCCAACTTGGAGGATGAGTAATCGATCAGCCGTAGCAAGAGTGCACAAAACGAACGCTTCGAAATAAACACTTTATGGTCTCGGGAAAGGACAGCACTTCATAGAATAATTACCACATACCATGAGGTAGCCTGAAGGAGCTTTTAAGTTACAGTCATTATCTTAACCTAGTTTAACATCAAACAACTGTACGTCTGTTTGTCCACCTAGTTTCAATGTGCTCTTTTCTTTTAAAAAAATTAATTTCCTAGTATTGTTACACTTACATGTACATGTATGGATACCATGACTACCACATCATCTGATACTTATCAGGTTCTAATACGTTGGAACCTCTATTGAGCAGCCATCCTTGTGGTACATAGCCAGTGGTCACTTCAAAAACTATCTCCTTACCCCTTCAGCCCCTAAGGGTGACTTTATAGATTTTACTCTGGCTAATGCCAGACGATTTTATTCGTCACAGGGAGACCCCTTAGGGCTAAGAGGGTTGATAGAGATTCTACAGTACTAAGTATTGTTGTTAGTGAAACTGTAAAATGATTATTCCACACTCTATACATGTATGATGATTCAGACTGTGATGAAATGCCACAATGAAGCAAAACAACCAAAGAATAATCATTTGGATACTTTATAAGGATTCATTTGTTGCTCTGGTGAACCATGATCTGGGTAACAACAAATTAATGTTTTATCAAAAATTAATGAGTTGATGAGGTATTGTATGTTTAACAACCGTATGATTGAAGAGGAACTGATATTTTGAGCATTTATAGTCCTTTATCAGGGCAAATGGTGAGTCTTGGACCAAAAATTCTGATTTCAAACAATCCCTGCAGAGATCACTGAGATGCCATAAGTTGGTTTAAGATGTACAATATATGACTTACTATTGTCAAATGAGACCAGATAAACCAACGGTTGAGTGGCAAGCTCTTCACACAGCTCAGGATGATTGACACTCGATGACTCCATATGAACACCTTAAAACAATAGCAGATGGAAGTTGACAATAATTTTCTTACAGGTACATACATGTACATGATTGCGTCTTACATGTAAATTGTTAATAATGATGATAACAACTATAATAATAATAATGATGATGATAATGATGATGATGATGGTGATGATAACAATAATGATAATAATAATAATGATAATAAGGGTCACATACACTGTAGTCAGAGGTTTTAATAGGATAATAAAATGACTTTTTGAGGGAATATTGTTTATTTGCGCCCGCGTAGTGTCATTTGCGGCCCGAGCGCGAAGCGCAAGGGCCGCAAATGTCACTACAAGGGATCAAATAAACAATATTCCCGAAAAAAGTCATTTTATTATCATTATTATCAATATACAAGGCCAAATAACATCCAGATATAAACTAACACATTTATGAGTTTTACATGTTTAGTAATACAAGTACTTCGCGTTGAAAATTTTGTGCTATGCTACACTGTATAGGTGTAATTAAAAAGAGCTGCTATGTCTCTGAAAATAAATGGATAATAATAATTAACGAACTTACATTTTCCAATTGAGCCTCGGCGTAAAGTCCCTGCAATGCTTCTGTTAATTTAGCTCGACCCGAGAAACACAAAATGAAGTGAACCGATGTTTTGCCGTGCTTCGTTTCTCGTAAGAAAACAAGAAGTTGCTCTCTTTGTATCTTCGCCTTGTGCCTTTGCTTCTAAATCCGATTTTTTGAGCTACGTTTTGTCCCATTCATAACAAACAGACTTTGATTTTTCTTTTCGAACACTATTTGCTCAGCGAGAAACTGTTCGAGACTTTTTTTCTACTTCAAAACTTGCTGTACGCTATAGCTGCTGTACGCTAGCTGTTCGCACCTGAATGGTTTTCCCGCGTCAATAAACGTAACCTGATTGGTTAATATTCATCGGATGATGAACCGAGAACCAATCAGCTGCAGGGCCGTTAATGCATTAACGGCCCGCAAAGCGCGTGTTTTCAAGAGGGCGGTTTTCAATTTGGCCGCGTATCTTGATAATAATATAAGTTGGCTACTGACAGTATGCCTCACTGCCATCTTCATTCCTTTCTACTTCTGACTACTAACCCTGTCTGAGGAAAAGATGTACTATACAAACCCAAATTACTTCACACCTGACAAATGCCCCAAATTTTTTTCATCTCAAACACAGCTTACACAGTTATGCAGCACGGTACTCATAGTCTAAAATTATCATAAACAAACCAATCCAGAGCCAAAAGAAAACTGACTTGTGTGTAACAACTTACAAATCCATTTCTTGTCACTGGGTAAATAAACTTCTGACCACCAGTCAGCACCCCACACAAAGCTGTCTAAAGGTCAAAAGCAATGGTATTGAGAATAATTTATAATATTATGCAACAATTTAAGATGTTAAGTATAGAGCGACGATGATTGCACACTATAAATTCTGCAGTTCTAATCTTAAAAAATAAATAAAAAATGTAAATAAACACAAGTCCTGTACACTTCCTTTAAAGTCAGTTTGGAGAATAAAATTATATTATATTGACTCAAAATCATAAAGTAGAAAAATTACTAATTTTAATAATTATTTCTCATTCATTAGATTACAGTAGCAATGTATCAATTTTTACAGGAGAAGTTTAATCTGATCACTAATGGAAGTGGAGGGTGTTAAGGGGTGGAGGGTAATATTTCACAATCAATGATACAGGTGACTTCAATGTATTCAACACAACTGCATTCTTCTTATGCAATTTCTTCAGCCAAATGATAAACATATTAACCGAGAGTGAGATCATTATAGGGAATCTCTGACTGAGGCCTTAATGTATTGTATTGTCCAAGCCACAGCAAGGTCAATACTACAAGGCAGGGGTCTAAGATTTCCTTGTAATGACCAAATGGACAAGGTTAATAAGTTACAGTATTTATTATAATTATGGCCTTTTTAGCACTGGAAAAAAAAATGGAAGGCTTTTTCAATATCCACTTGCACACGCAAGAGCTCATTCGAGGTCATGTTCATTGAACCCAAAAACACCTGACCTTGAGATTGAAACCAGACGTGAGAGAAAAAACAGTTTCTTTAAAAATAAGACAACTTTTGTCTATATTACAAAAAAAATTTCATAATGCCAGGTCATTACAAGAAAATCTCACCTTAAAGCGAGGATACTATTGTAGGCATACAATAGTATCCTCGTATAATGTTGAGTGTACACTCAACATTAATTCACCTTACATACATGACATTTACTATTATCTTTATCACTACCACTATCACTATCACTACTGTTGTTGTTATCATTATTATTACAAAGGGTGTTTATGTACCTTTCTTTCCCATCTCTGTGCCCTGCCATTGCACACTTTCATCTGAATCATCTGAAAGAAGCGCCACACTCTTCCGTCCCCCTGATCCCCCCTGATCCACATTTCTCTTGGTCACTGGTTTACTGGTAGCTTCAAAATCACTGTCACTATCCACAAGCTCAACAAATGACAAGTTGCTACTTCCATTTCCCAGTTTCCCACTACTATCATCACTTGAAGATGCTCTCTTGTTCCTTGACAAAGGTGTTTTGTTGTTCTTCTTAGAACCAGAGCAGTTATTTCTTTCTGACTCTTCTTCACTATCAGTTGATTGTTGATTCCACTCTTCCTCGCTATCACCTTCATCATCACTTCCACTTAATGAATAGTTCACTTTCCTCTGCTTTCTTTTGGGTCGTCTCTTTAAAATATTAACTTTTGGCTTACTGTTAACACCGTCACTTTTATCTTCCTTTGTTTTACCTCCACTTAACATTTTCTTTTTGCCCTTCACTTGTGGACCACAACTTTCTCTTTTCTCCTCCTTTACATCTACCTCAGATTTCAGTGTTTTCTCATCAGGCATTCCCTTCTGTTTCTTTCCTTGCACTGATTTTGTTGCGCCCTTAAGTTTTCCATTGTTCTTTACAGCAACACTGTTTCTATCAGCACCATTGAAAGACCTCTTCTTTGCAGACTACAAAATCATTAAAAAAGAAGCAGATTAATACAGCAACTGAAGTTGTTTATACAATGTCCAGATTTAATAAACTGTATGAGCACATTAAGGCTTTACACATGAACATGTTGTTGGTTAAAACGAATTTCAGGTCAAAAATGGTACCAAACTAGTTTGATTTGTTTTTTCCTTTGTTTCAGATTATTCGAGGATTATGGAAATTAATCTAAAAGAAAGGAAAAAACATACCAAACTAGTTTGAAATCATTTTGACCTGAAATTCTTTTAACCTACAACATATACACCATAAACAACCAATTAAATTAAAATGTGGTTGTAAACCATAGTGTACAAGTAAGACATGGATAGAATGGGTGGGGGGTTGTGTATGGGTCCAGACGTACATGTACATGTATGAGTATAATTTATGTTGTAGTTCAATTTTTTCCTTGGTTCAAATTTTATTTTCCTTTGTTTTCTGGTATGGTAATGTATGATAATGAGTTTGAAACAAAGGAAAATAAAATTTGAACCAAGGAAAAAATTGAACTACAACATATACGTTTAAAATTATTGAATTTTTGAATGTTTGTAATGTACTTGCTGTACTCCATTGATTCTTACTGTACCTTTGGGCTTCTTCTTTGTTGATCTCTATTACCTTTACCTGATATTGGCTGAAAAAAAAAGTGAATCCCTGTTTCATGTTTGAAATTTTTAAATATCACTTCTAGAAGTATCTAATGACATTTCAAAAAATTTTAGTATACTGCGGGGATCATTATGGGATTAGTGGGAATTACAAAACCAGCAACAAGCAAAAAACTTAATATTGACTTTTGTAAAAAATAAACAAGTAAAAAACACAAAAAGATCAAGACAAAGAACCTTTAAAGAGGACCATTTTATTCATGTCTCACCTGCATTGAGTAAACCAGTCTTGTCAGGAATCCCAGTGCTCTCAGGACAATAACAAATATCTAAAAAGAGAAATTGTACTGTCAATAATTATTAGTTACAGCAGCAGGATGGATAAGAGTAAGCTTTGGTCTATACATTATGCTACCCTTACAGTAAGATTTCTGAATAGGGCACACGCACACATAATTATTGCACAGGCCTCTTTCTATTGTATTCTTTATGAAATGCACTTTTTACTTCAGACATTCGTTGCACATAAATTTCTTTCTTTCTTTCTCCACTGTTTTCTTACTGGCATGCAGTGGTCACAGATAATGAATGACAATCTCAGTTACAATGTACCTTCACATATTATATGCTATTTACATCTGTTTTTTTTTTCAAAGGAATAATTACGCAAAACTAAAATTAACATACCAATGAGGTGAGTGTGGTTGTGGAGCGTTATGACATTATAGTTAAAGTAATATTTTTTCACCAACCTCAGATAAATTTTGCACCTTTGAAATCTGCTTCTCTATCTGAACATTGAAAAAAAATACCATAAAACAATAATAATAATAATAATAATTAATAATAACTATTATTATGAAATGACGTAAAATCTAGTTCAGTACATGAAGCATCTCTAAAACTGAATTCAATCTCACAAATCGCCTAAACATTACAGCACTCGTGTACTTCAACCATGTGCTTTCCAATCTTGGTCGCATGTCAATATGACGTGATAACAGTTCTCAACTCAAACAAGGATAATAATCACTCCAAGGATAGCCAGGTAGAAGAACTGCAATGCACCTACTGTACAATGTCTGAGGTCATAACTATGGCCTGATGGCAAAGACTCAAGAACTAAGGGCACACTTCTTTTTGCAAGCTATGCAGCTGAGGCAGCAGGCTTAAAAGATATTCCTGAAAAGAGTTCAATTCTATTGATAACAGTTTTGGGCACAGATCAAGCTGCCAAGGGTGCATGACAGTTAGTGATTTCCTCTCAATGAGTTCCTCAATTATCACTTTATTCATAAATAATTATGTGGTTGCATGGTTCTGCAAGAGGACAAGATGAGGCGATTCCCAAGTTCTGATTGATTGCCTAAGTCGCCAAGATAGGCCTATCTCGCCTGCTTGGGATTTCTGCTTTGTCCCGCAAACCAATACAAAGCAACATACAGTAATAAATTCCTTATGGACCAAGCTTGTTTCCAAGGTCAAGATAACCAGATGTTAGCCTTATTCTTTTTTGGTTTTTATTGACTTTGACTACATGTTAGTCTCAAAAACTCTGCAATACTGAGCCACCTTGATCTCCTCCTTGGTCGAAAATGCATAATTATATACTGGGCTTACTGTATGGAGGTTTCTACTGTATCTTTTTACCTCTTCATCACTTGTCTTTATTCCTTCTTTACTTGGAAATTCACTTTGGAACCTATCTCAATAAAGAGCAGCAGAGTGTACAACTATTTTAGATAGTAATTAAGCACTGCAATAATTATTACTGCGGCAGTTACTGATACAGTGGTAGATTCACATTCATCTGGATTAAATGAATTCTGGTTGTTTTTAAACCTTACCCAAGTAATTTATTAGCATCCATCCATCCTGGCTGGAAAAAAAGTCTACTAACAAAAAAAGCATTCCAGCTATGCGAACACACTGTAGCTAAGTAAATTCTTGGCCTATACTAACCATCTTTATTTCATGTACATCATTTTGCCATCTCCACCCGCAAATAGCAAAAGCTAGACGAGGCGGGCGGAGAGGAAAGGTTACAACAGTCATAACAGATGATATAATAATTGTAAATTAACTAAATAAACTATCTGGATAAATAAGAATTACTGAAAAACAAGCTAAAGTTACAAAATATATAGTTTTACAGAATGATATTATAACCAAATTTACTACTAACAGAACCTATCGATTATAAGTACATGTACATTGAGTCGAGGATGCAGAATTTGCCATTTTTTGTAGGAGAATGGGCACTTCAACATAATCGTCCTCTGCTTCCATTATCGAGAGCAAAAAATCATGAAAATTTTTCTTAAAAGCTCCTTTGGAGAGTTGACAAAATTCGTTAAGAATTACGTTCCAAAGTTTAGCTCCAAACCTAGAAAAAGAATCTTGATTTAGATTCAGTCTTGAAGTTAATGGACATAATAATTTCCAGACAAAGAAAACCTGGTCTCATGTTTGTGCTTTGAATTACCTTTAGTGAAGAAATCACAGATGTTAGATGGAGCATTCATGCAGGAAACATCAAACATTATGGAAGATACTTTTTCAGCATATAACATTTGTAAGGGTAGAATTTTCGAGGAAATAAATAAAGGCACAGCAGAGAGAGGTAAAACTACGGGGCTGGGACACAGGAATTTGTCTAGTCATTTTATTGATTAAGTTTTAAAAATTAGTCTTAAAATTGAACCAGAGATTTATCAGAGATTTATACGGAAATATTTCTAGGACACGGGTATTAATAATTAAAAAAAAATGATTTAAAGATAAGAAATCATTTACAAAAATTGAAATGGAACAATTAGATAATTTGAATACAAAACAATTAACTTCACTACTTTCATGGTATAAAATTCAAGGTAGAGCTAGTATGACTACTAAAGAAGCTAAAATTAATGGATTGAGAAATATACCTGAAATAATTAATAATGTACAACAAATTGTTGATAATAAACGAGAAATTTTAGCGGAGATGGATAATACACCAAAAAGAAGAGCAAACCAACCAATACCACCTCTTCCAATTCCTCGTGTTACAACACCAAGGTCCCATCCACCTAAACTTTATATACCACCACCACAAGATGATATGCCAGGTTCAACAAATGGATTTAATCCAGAAACACCACCACCAGGTTCACCACCACGACTCCCACCACCACCAAAAATTAAACCCCCACAACCTCCACCACCTAAACTTTACAAAAAACAAACCCTCATACCTATTCCAAGAAAAAATATTGTATCTAGTTTTATGAATGAAGCAAGGAGTTTAATGAAAAAAATTAAGGAAACAAAAACAAAAGACAAAACTTTTAATTGGATAAAAAAACATATATCGAAAGTGGTTGATAAAGTTAAATCTACAGGAGACGGTCTTAAAAATCTTATAAATAATAACAAACAACCTGAAAGACCCATTCCACCACCAAGAAAAAAGAAAAATAAAAAAAACTATCAACCACAATCTTTGGTGGCTAGTACAGAAAATGTTAGAGATTATGAGAATGAGGGAGCAAGTTCTAAAACAAAAATAAAACCAAAAGAAGAAGAATTCACCATCAAAGAAAATGTAAAAAACTTCAAAAAGGGTTATTTGAAACAATATACTATAGATGGGAAAAAAGGATATTATATTGAAGAATTCATGAAAAAAATAAAACCAAAGGTTATAGATTTCATTAATAAGGATAAGGATAAGGAACCAAAAAAAGTTAAAGTTATACTATCATCTAAGTTTGTAAGAAGATCTCTATTAAAAAACGAAAATAAAGAAGAAACTGAAAAATACTTTCACGCTAAACCAAAAATAATTACTGAGACAAGCAATTTATCAGAAGTATATGATGATGTAATTAAAAATATACTTGGTGAGCTTGAAAGATTTCAAGACAATACAAATTCGGGCGTTTTTGAATTTGATTCTGTGGCGCGTTTTGATATTGGTATATCACCCTACATAGTTACTTCTGGAAGTTCATATTTTCCATTACCTGCAAGATTAGCATCAAAAAAAGCTATTATTAACCTTAAGAATTTTAAAGATGAGAAATGTTTTAAGTATGCAATAACAGAAGGAGTATTTCCTAGAAAAAATCATCGAGAGAGAGTAAATGATGAATTGAGGGAAAATTCTAAAAAGTTAAATTGGAAAGGAATAGACTTTCCTACTCCATTAAAACAGATTGATAAGTTTGAAAAACAAAATCCAAATATTGTTATTAATGTGTTGGGATATGAAGATAATAAAATATTTCCTCTAAGAATAAGCGATAAATGTGATTGTAAGAAAGAAGAAAAATGTAAGAATTGTGGTTGTATGAAAAAAGAGTGTAATAAAAAACAAGAATGTAATAAAGAAGGTTGTATAAAACATGAATGCGAAGAATGTGGTTGTAAGAAATGTGATTGTAATAATTATGAATGTAAGTTATGCGATTGTAAAGTTCTAACATTAATTTTAACAAACGAAGGAGAAAAAAGCCACTATAATTTAGTGACAAATGTTAGTAGACTTTTATCATCTGAAATTGACAAAAATAAGAACAAAAAACATTTCTGTCTTAGATGTTTTAATTCATTTTATGTTGAAAGGATTTTGCAAGAACATAAAGAATACTGCAATTCACATGGGGAAGTTAAAATAAAAATGCCTATGAATAAAGATGGCAGCCTGAAATTTATTTACTTTAAAAATTTTAAAAATAAAATGCGATTACCTTTTGCTATTTATGTAGATTTTGAAAGTTATTTAATACCAATACAATCTTGTTCACCAAACGAAAATAAAAGCTTTACTGAAAATTACCAAATGCATAAACCATCAGGATTTTATTATAATATAAAATGTTTTGATGAAAGTATATTACCAAATGATTTTAAAAATGAAGTGTGGTATACCGCAAAATCTGATGATGATGATGTAGCACAGATATTTACAGAATATTTAGAAAGAGATGCTAGGAAAATTTTTATGTTAATAGAAGAAAGAAATAAGAAGTTTGAATTTTATAATAAGAAGAATATGCCAGAAATGGATAAAAAAGATTATGAAAATGCAACTAATTGCCATATATGTGATTGCGAATTTAATGAAAATACTGAGTTTGAAAATTTTAAAAAAGTAATAGATCATTGTCATCTTACAGGGAAATATAGAGGAGCCGCCCATAATAAGTGTAATATAAAATATGTTATTCCTAATTTCATTCCAGTAATATTTCATAATCTTTCAGGGTATGATTCTCATCTATTTATTAAGAATCTTGGAAAAACAAAAGGTAAAATTGATTGTTTAGCCTGCACCGATGAAAAGTATATTAGTTTCTCAAAGAAAATTTTAATTAATTATGATAATGGAGATGAAGATGGAGCCGACAGAGATGGGGAAGAGGATGATGATGATGAAGATGGAGCTGACAGAGATGGGGAAGAGGATGATGATGAAGATGACAACACAAAACCCATTACTAGAAAAATAAGATTTATTGATTCTTTTAAATTTATGCAAAGTCCTCTTAGTGGATTGGTTGACAATCTTACAAAATGTGGAAATTGTGAATCATGTAAACCAGGAAAATGTTTGAAAAGATACATAAAAGATGGAAAGATTATTAACTTTAATGGTGTTGGTAATTGCGATCAATGTAAGAATTGTAAGTTATCAGGAAGTATGTGTTTTTCTCAAATAGATAAAAATATGAAAGAAACTAAAAAACATTTTGCAGGAGAAAAGTTAAAACTATTGTTGAGAAAGGGGGTGTTCCCTTATGATTATTTTGATCGCATTGATAAACTTAATGAAACAGAACTTCCACCAAAGAAAGCATTTAAATCAATTCTTAATAATCAAGATATTTCAGATGAGGATTATGAACATGCTAAAAATGTGTGGAAAACATTTGATATGAAAACAATGAAAGACTATCACGACTTATATCTAAAAGCAGATGTATTACAGCTTGCTGATGTATTTGAGAACTTTAGAGATGTATGCATTAATAATTATGGTTTAGATCCTGCCCACTATTTTACATCACCAGGATTATCTTGGGATGCAATGTTAAAATTAACTAAAGTTAGTTTGGAATTGTTTAAAGATGTTGATATGCTACTTTTTATTGAGAAAGGGATTAGAGGGGGAACATCTCAAGTATCAAAAAGATATGCTAAAGCTAATAACCCATATATGGTAGATTTTGAAGTAAATAAACTTATAAGTTATATTATTTATCTTGACGCAAATAACTTATATGGAGCCGCAATGAGCAAGAAATTACCTAAAAGAGGATTTAAATGGATTCCAAATGAAGAGCTTGAAAATTGGAGAAATATACCTTGTATACTTGAAGTTGATTTGGAATACCCAAAAAATCTTCATGATAAACATAAAGATCTACCTTTAGCTCCAGAAAAACTTACTGTTAATAAAGTTAAGAAATTAATACCAAACCTATTAAATAAGCAAAGATATGTACTTCACCATGAAACTCTAAAAATTTATGAAAGTCGAGGATTAAAAATAACAAAGATTTATAAGGGAATTAAATTTGAAGAGTCTAATTGGTTAAAACCTTACATTGATTTGAATACTAAATTGAGAGCACAAGCTAAAAACGATTTTGAAAAAGATTTCTTTAAACTTATGAATAACTCTGTATTTGGTAAAACAATGGAAAATATGAGAAAAAGGATAGATGTTAGATTAGTTAATAATATAAAATCAGCTGAAAAATTAATAAGAAAACCAAACTTTAATCATTTTACTATCTTTTCTGAAGATCTAGCTGCCATAAATATGAAGAAAACGGAAATAAGATTTAACAAACCAATTTATGTAGGTTTTTCCATTTTAGATCTAAGTAAACAAATAATGTATGATTTCCATTATAATTATATTAAAGAGAAATATGGAGAAAAAGCTGAATTACTTATGACAGATACTGATTCTCTTGTATATATTATAGAAACTACAGATTTCTACAAAGATATAAACCCTGATGTTAGAGAAAAGTTTGACACGAGTAATTACTTTAAAGATCATCCATCTGGTATTGAGACAGGTGTAAACAAAAAAGTAATTGGAATGTTCAAAGATGAGTTTGGTGGAAGTATACCCACAGAGTTTGTAGGTTTAGGTGCCAAACAATATGCGATATTAATGGATAATGGTACAGAGATAAAGAAGAATAAAGGAATAAAGAAATTAGTTGTTAAGAATAACATAAAATTTAATGATTTTAAAGATTGTTTGAAAACCAGAAAACCACAAATGAGATTACAAAATTTAATTGGATCAAAGCTGCATAATATTTACACAAAAACAGTTAATAAAAAAGCATTATCTGCTGAAGATGATAAAAGAATAATTTGCAAAGATGGGATAAATACTCTTCCATATGGACATTATCTTTCCTACTAAGCTACGCGAAGCGGGTAGGTCTGAAGGGCTAAGTCCGTTCCAAAACAGAATCAGGAGGCAACTGAGTATCATAGGGTATAACCTGTAACTCTTCCCTAACAAATCCTCGTCTTGGTCTATCTTGCCCACCCTCTTGTTGAATATAATATAAAACTGGCTGATTGGACGAAATGACACTTCGTGTAATATTATAAACTTTGATACTCCAAATAGGATCTGTAGCTCTCATTTTTTCTCCACCTTCAAGTTCACCAGGAGATAATAAATATCTAACTCTAACAAAAGGAGATAATCTTACCTCATCAAGACCAACAACTCGATGATATCTTTTAGTTTCAAGTTCTACTTCTTTCATTTTTATAGCTTTATCAGGTTTTTTACCGGTTATTCTAGTTGGTGTACTATTCAAAGTTTTCAAAATATCTGGTAATCGTTTTACCCACACTCTTGATCGGGTATTACTAATCATTTCTTGTGCATATTGATGACTAAATAATCTTTCACCTAATATTCTGTTTGCGTTTTCTACAAATGCTTGTGCTCTATGATTTCCAGCTTCACTTCTTTGAATGTTTACATTATGATAATTCATAAGTTTAGTAACTTCACCCATAAATTCTTTTCCTGGATCAACCATTAATGTTTTAGGATATTTTAACTTCGCTTCGTGGTCTATTTTCCTGGAATATATTTTTTCAAAAGCATTTGAAATTTCTTGACTTTCTTTTGAGGTTAATGGTTCTGCATCTTTATATCTAGAGGCAATATCAACCACAACTAATGCATATTTATATGTTTTTCTTCCAACTCTATCATGCGGTAAAAATAATAAATCTGCTTGATGAATCTGATTAGGTTTATCTACAGTCCAATGTGGTCTTGGAATATATTTTGGTGGTGGTAGATATATTTGCCATATTGCCTGTTTCTCTAACCATTGTTTTGCTACATCTTCACTTACTTTCACTTCGTGGGAGGGCTCGGCGGAGCCGGGAGACCCTTTTGGTCGTTTTACCCGATTTGCTTTCCCAGCTAATTTAGAGATAGCAGAATATCCTTTCCAATACCCTTCAGTTGAATAATAAATCCGCTCGAAGAGCGGGTCCAGCTCCAGCTTCGCTGGGGAGAGCTTCGCTCGATTCACCGATTTTTTTGAAAGTATATTTTCGTTATTCATTTAAAGATTAACCAAAGTATCTTATAAATCAAATATGACGTCTGAAAAAATTAATCCAAATAGAATTCCTCGAAAGCCATTTGGTTTGAAAGAGGAATCAACAATGAACCGAATTACTCTCAATCCATCATCTGCTAGCCCTGGAGAAACATTATATATAAATATTCCAAAACTTTCTGAGAATTTAGTGATTGTACCTGGAAGTGTATCTCTATTATTTGATTTAGATGTGGATGGACATGCTAATAATACACTTGTAAATAATGTAGGTAGTAATCTTGTATCTAGACTTAGAGTTCTTTTTGGAGGTGAAACATTACAGGATACTCAAAGATATGATCTATTTCAAACATATCATGACTTATTCTTAACAGATGAAGAACGAGAAGATAGATTAAAACAAGGTATTTCTTCTGAAAACATGAGAAAACTCAGGACAAATGCGGGTGATAAGAAAACCCAAGATGTTAAGGCAGTGACTCTTGCATCAGTACATAACACCAAGTATCGTATACCGCTAAATCACCCTATTCTAAACGATCATGGAGTTTTTTATCCAAAGGCACTAGACAATCATCTACTCTTTGAGATTACACTTGCTCCAGTTAATGATATTGTTGTTTATTCTGATACTAGTAAGACTCCTTCTTATTCAATCAAAAACCTTGAGTTAGAATATTCTTCCATTTCAAGTGATTACTTGGCTCGCGAGGCACAAGCAGCTTATCAAGTTGGTAAAGGATTCTTTTATGAAAATGTCACTCTACACAAAACTTTTACCTTTTCCATAGGTGGTGATGGTGTTATCAATCAGCATATTAATCTACCTAGAAGATCAATGACAGGGATATTATGTTTGTTTACATTACCAATCGCAGCAGGAGCACGTAACTCTGAGAATTTTTACAATCCAGGCATAACCTCGATTAATATAGATGTTGATGGAGTACCAAATCGATTATACTCTAAGGGAATGATGCCATCAGATCTGTGGGAGTCGGTAAAGAAACGTTTTAGTCCAACCGAAGGGAAGCAGTCGGTAAAGGAAAAGGATTTTTATGCTGATAAGTTTGCTCTTTGGGTTGATATGAGAACTCACCCAGATAATGGTATTCATGGAGGTGGTCTAGCATTAAACAATACACAAGATGGTGTAAAACTAGAAATTAAAAGAAAACAAAGTGGATCAGGAACTATAACCTGTCATATGTTTGTTGTAGCTGATGCAATGATGGAAATAATGAATTCAGGTTTGAAATCAATAAAGTACTAACTGAATAGATTTAAAAACTTTTAGTTATTATACAAAAAAATCATGGAAGAACTACGAGAAAAAATCCCATTTCATTGTATAATAACCGGACCAACAAATTGTGGAAAAACAAAGTACCTCATTAATCAGTTAAGAGGACCATTCCGAAAAATTTTTGATTACATTGTTTTAATATGTCCAACTTATTCTAAAAATAAAACCTATCATAATTTTGCTAGAGGAGATAAACATTTCTATATATTATCACCAGATGCTAGTAACATTGATGAGATTAATGAATTGTTAACTGATTGTCAAACTTTATTTTCCGGAACAAATACATTAATAATTTTAGATGATTGCGCTGTTTCAAATGATTTGAAGAAAAGATCGAATAAGTTTATAGATTTAGCATTCTCCGGAAGACATCACGGATTATCAATGTGGGTTCTTACCCAGCAATTAACATCAATAGCAAAACCATTCCGGGAAAATGTTGCCTGTGTTGTTACTTTCCATAATCCATCGCAGAAAGGTATGAAGATGTTTTTCGAAGATTATGGTGGGGATTTAGATTATGAAACTATTAAAAAGTTTATGCATCTCCTGAAAACAGAAAAATATTCTAAACTATGTTTGAGTTTACGATATCCATTTAATTGTTATTTGGAATTAACTTCGTTGATTTAAAGATCTAACTTTAGGTAAGAAAATTCTAAGATGTCAGAAATTGAGGATTATATTAAAGAAAATACTGACCAACCGAATGGAGAAACGGTAAAAGATGAGATAAAAGATAATGAAGTTGAAATTAAACAAGAATCACTAGCCATTCTCGCTACATTGGGAACTACAAAGGATTATTTAGGGGTTGATATGAGTCTGGGTGATGTAAAAAAATTATCAGTAAAAGATATTGAAAAATATTTTAATCGTTATCAGGCGGTAATGGGTAAGAAAATTAGTGGTGGGGTGGTAGATTCATCCCTTCAATTAATTTCTAAAATTATTTCTTACATGGTTCCTGTGGATGATATTGATGCCCTTTGTAAGGATTTGAAGAATGATGATTTGGTTAATCGTGAACTAACAAACATTGTTGGGTTATTAGCATTAAAAGCAGGAAGACTAGCAGCACTTGCTAGCGGATTATTTCAAGTAGCTAAACACGTTAAAATAGGAAAAAATCAACAATTTACAAGAGAAGAACCAGTTAATGACAGCACAACTGAGCAGGTTACTGAAAACAAAATAAATAATGTTGGTAGAATATAAAAGAGATATGGAAATTGAAAATCAAAAAGCTTTAAAACTTATTGCAAATGTTAAAATGATGCTAGATCATAAAAACCAACAAAATAAAGAAATTATAAAAGATATTGAGATGCTAAAAGAACAAATACACAGCGATGCAAGCAAAACTTATCAAGATATTGATTTGCTTCACGGCCCTAAAGGGGTCTAAAGATTCTTTACTCTGTGAAATAAAATAATAATGTCTGAACAAAGTGAAGTAGTTGAGCAAATTACAGCGGATCCGGTTGTTAAAGATAAAGAACCTAAAAAGAGGGTGAAAGATCCTAAAAAGGTTGCTGCTGGTAAGAAATTAGCTGAATATAATAAAAAAGCAAAAGAAGCATTAGCCAGGGAGATGAAACGAGAAAAGGAACAGGCGGAGATTAATCAGGAAGAAGATCAAAATGAAAATTCAGAAAGTGAATCTAAAGCTTGGCTTCCAGAACTATCTTTTACAACTGTTTTATCTATTGTTGGAATAGGGTTTACTGCATTTGATATGTTTATGAGATATTACAAAAATAGAATACCTGATTTATCGCAAGTTCCTCAATTACCACAACCATCAAACATCCATCCGCAACCTTCAGATCGACCAAAAATTGGAATGATGTAATGTAAACCCTAAAGGGATTCAGCGTAGCTGGCCGGCAAAGCCGATTTAAAGATTTCTTACTGATGTAGTAAAAAATCATGTCAAACGAAAACAAACTTGTGAAAACTGTTACTGATTCTGCAGTCCTTATCGGATTAGCAGCTGGGGTTGGATATGTAGTTAAAAAGGCTATGAAAGAATCATTTATGAACGACCCCTCCTCAAGTATTACAAATTACGCAAAATGGGTAGCTGTATTGTCTGGTAGTATGTATCTAAAAACATATTTAGAGGATCAAAAGATTTTACCAAATTAAAACATGGCAGCAGCATTTGCAATGACGGCTGTAGGAGCTATATTAAATGCAACAGCATTTATTGGAGGAAACTCTATTGTAAAATATTTATCAGGAGATAAAACAGATACAGAAAAAATACGACACGATAAGGCATTAGAAAAATATCAAAGAGATTATGCAGAATATCAGGAAAAAAGACAAAAACTAATGGATTGGAAAATGAAGAAAAAAAATGAAAAATATCAAGCATCAAAAAATATTTCAAAAACAAATGAACAATTTGAATTATATAACCAAATGCAAGAACCTAAATTTTCAGATTATTATAGACCTAATGACAATCAAAAGATGGGTGAAATGGTATATGTGGGTGGTGGTATGTTAGTATTGACATATATTGCTAGTAAATTTTTATAGATACTTCACTGTGTTCAATTTAAAGATTTCTTACTGATGAGTAAAAAATCATGGCAGAAGGAGGATATTTACCAGAAGATTTAGATCCAAATGAACTAAATGAAACAAAAGATGATAATAATGATGATTATGATGATATTGATAGTCAAAATATAGAAATGAATACAATAACATCAACATCTTACCAAAATCCTGGTTATGATGATGAGGTGGTAGAAACTTCATTTGGTGGTATTAATGAAAATGATCCCCTTTTAACTAAAATTAAAGAAAATGAAGAAGCTGAAGAGGAAATAAAAGTGGTACATCCACATTCAAATTTTAAAAAATTTTTAACATTTTTAAAAGATATAGGTCAAGGAATAAAAAAACCTACTATTTCATTAAAAAGAAAGGGAGCGGCAGAGTATGTTCTTATGGATGGTGAATTTATAAATTATAAAACTGGAGCTAAACTTCATGATGGTCAACTAAAAAGTTATTTAGGTCCTAGAGCAGAAGATATCATTGAAGATATGAATAATGAAATCAATAAGAAAAAAGAAACATTGGATAAAAAGATTGAGAAGAAAAAATTCCTTGAGAATAATCCACTTAGAACGTCTGAGGAAAATACCGAGCTTGAAAATCTAAATACAGAAATTCCTAATGAACAGAATGATATATCAAACATGGAGAGTGAGAGAGATAGAATACAGGAAAGAATGTCATTACGAGAGCGAATTAAAGCAATCTTCAAAAAGTATGGTTTTACAGCATTTGCAGTTTTAAGTGCTGTTGGTTTAGTAATTGGTGTTATAGTTTCTAATCTTTCTAAAGGTCTATCAACATTAGGAAAAGGTGTTGGTAATGGTTTGAAAACTCTTGGTAAAAAACTGGGTGAAATATTACCTGGTATGGTTGGTGCAATAGTTAGCTTTCTATTTAAAACAGCTGGTGAGGTTATTGGATTTTTAGGTAAGAATGCATGGTTGTTGATAATGGCTGTGGTTCTATATTTTGTGGACCAACTGAAAGGTGGAACACAGTTTAAAAAGAAGAGAAAGTAGATCTAAAGACCAGCTCTGCAGAAAAACAAAATACCGAAGGAACATGAATGATAGATGTAATGATGAAATAATAACTTTTCCACGGATCGTGGAGGTCTCCGACCGATTTTTATCAATCACAATGTTAACTACAGAAACAACAATTTATCTGGATCCATCATTATATAATGTAAAAGAGATAGAAATATTAGATTTTTCTGGTACTAATACATCGTCTGAAAATCCTTTGTACTTAATGTGTGATCTTATTGAACCAAAGTATTCATATTACAATCGTATCCACAGCGGGGGAAATGTAGAACTCAATCCCTCTCAACTATTAGCTATTATTCCCTCCAAAAAGTATCCGAGTTTAAGAATTAGAGAAACTAAAAATCCTGTGAATCACTTTACATTATGGATTCTAGATAAAAATGGAACAAAGTTAATTTCTAATACTGTGCGTATTCGTATCAATTTAAAGATATCATGTTGAGTAGTAAAATACAATATGGGTGACTACAATAGAATTTATCCTGGATTACCTAATAATTCAGATCCAGTTAATTTCAGACTACAAAAATCAAGTGAAGTATCACAAAATCTTGAGAGAGAAATTAAACATTATGAAGATGTAAGGAAAAAATACAATAGAGCAAGAGGAATATTTACAAAAATCAGTGTTTGTAGTGGAATTCTTTCTGTTATTCTATCTGCAAGTGGACTTGGAACTTCTCTTACCGGTTTTGGAGCTATTATTGGCGTTCCGTTGGGTGTTGTAGGAGGAATTTGTGGTGGAGTATCTGTTGGATTTGGTGCGTTCTCAAAAAGACTTTCAAATAAAGTTAGTAAACACGAACAGACTGTTTCCATAGCAAAATCAAAATTAAACACCATTAACGACTTGGTTTCAAAGGCATTGAAAGATAATGTTATATCCGATCAAGAATTTTCTATAATTTTAGCAGAGTTGGAAAAGTTTCAAAAACTAAAACTAGAAGTTCGTCAAAAATTTAGGAGAGATACAGAAAAAAACTTCGACATGTCTATTATAAAGAAAAAAGTACGAGAAGATCTATTAAAAGAACTAACCGGAGGGAAAGAACATTGAAAATTTCCTTTGAGAAAACCGATGTTGGGTGTAATTGCTTTGCTGGTATTAAAAATGAAGAAAATTAACTTTACATTTTATTCTTGACTCAATTTAAAGGTCAGATTACTTGAAAAGAAAGAATAAAATGTTTGATGATATATTATCAGATTTCAAAGCTGGTCATGATTTGTGGACTCATTTCAAAGTTAAATACCCAAACGCAAACCTTTATAGATTTACATTTGTTAATGATTCATTTGGAGGATATATTAAGTGGAAAGTTAATGGAACAACAATCATGTCTAATGATGATCCTACTGGAAAAACATGGACTGAAAATCTTCCTTCTAATTTGAAAACATTATTATGGCAAGATTTAGGACTGAGCGAAGCGAAGAACTTAGAAAAGAAAGCTAAAGTTAGTTCGTTTCCAAAAAGTTTATCATTTACAAATCAATCTTATCCAATACCTGGAGTTAAATTCGATGAAATGGCTCCCGATGTAACAAAAATGCTAAACTTTTTAGATATATATGTTTCAGATACAAAGAAATTCACTGCTCCTATGAGAAACATATTTAAATCACAAGTTATATCATTTTATAGCGGTAAAGAGAGCAGAACTTGGTTGAATAAACCTAATATTAATCATTGGTCGCAACAACTAAATATGGCTGTATGGTGCGCAACATCTGGTTGTGGTGTAAGCCTCATTGAAAGTTTAAATTACCCCAAAGTTATTAGTAGTTTTATGAAGTTTCATGTATATTTCACAATAAGAAGAATATTGTATGAAATGAGATTACCATTGCCGGGTGAACAAACTTTTTCTTTAAAAAATAATCCATACAACAAATCAGCTTATAATAGATTGTGCGGGGAATTTGGTCTTAGTAATAATCAAGACTTTAAGGTATTGAATAAACCTTTAGCGGATTTTAGATTTAAGGGAGGAACAAACGGTGGCTTGGGAGATGTATACATTAATTACGGTAAAGGATACATACCACCGGGAGAAGTTCATGGTAAAGGAGGAGGAGATCAAAATGTTAGAATTATAAGAAATTATGATCCTGAAGCTAATATATGGCCGAGCGATTCAGCAAAATTTTCAGATGATGGAGGGAAGAAAATAGATGGTAATTTAATCTCATTGCTTCGAAATATTGAATTTAAGGATTTCAAATATGCGTGGTTTATACCAGAAAGCGGTCATGGAATAACAAAAGCTGGTTTGGGTAGATTAAATAGATCTGTTGAAGCTTTTGTTTATTGTATATTAGGAGCACAAGTTAATACTAGAAACTCGATTTATGGTAATGGTGGTGGAGCAATCGAGACACAACAAGAATTCTTAGCTTTATTTGAAAGTAGTGTGATTGAGAATGACATTTCTAGCTCTATCCAAAGATATCAATTAGCTGTACAAGAAGCGAAATTACGGCTTGATTTAGCTATTGCTCCTGGTGTGTGGTTGATGTCAAGTAATATGATCATAAATACAGAGAGCGTGGTTGGTTATAATAACAAACTTATGAAAGCGACTAATGATATGAAATTTGGGGTGAATAATTCGCTAAACATGGAATCAAAACCAGTTGGAATAAGTCATAACTTAGGATCTTCAAAGTTAAAGTTACCTCATTCAATAGTTAAGACAAATCCGAAACCAAAAATCCCTCAAACGCAAAATGAAAAGTCAGCCAAAGGTCAGGATCGGTCGGAGACCTCCCCGGCGAAGCCGGACGTGACTACGCAACATGAAACCAATGCACAAAGCGAGCATGAAGTGCGTATATTAACATTTATAATTATCGGTGGGGGGTTAGCGTGGTATCTATTTCGGTAGTTCATGACCATTTCACGTGATTATCATTGTTTGTGAATTAGCGTTCACGTGTAGAACAATAGATTGCATACTTTTACGACATAGCAACAAGCAAAATGTAAAGTGGATTTGAAATCGAAAAGTAGATTTTATGTTTACTTTTAAAAGGTCGGTTTCTAACGTCGCTCAGGAATGTGATTACGTCTTTTGTTATGTAACGCTTGGTTGCGTTATATAACATAATTTTTTTTAATAATTTAATTTATATCTTTAAATCATAATTCATTTCTAATTTTTTTTTATTCTACATTCCTTACAAGAAGCTTTTTGTTTGTCATGTTCACATATTTGTGATCCTCGACAATATTTACATTGTTGTTTTTGCTTACCATGTTCACATATTTGTGATCCACCACATTCTTTACAGCGATACTTATATTTATTATGTTTGCATACCTGCGATCCTCTACACTTTTTACAAGCATACTTAATTCTATCATGCTCACATATTTGTGATCCACCACATTCTTTACAAAAATATTTAAGTGCACCATGAATACAAATATAAATACTATTAGTAGTAACTTTTTCAATTAAATTAATAATTTCCTCCTCTTTAAATTTTTTAAACTCATTAATAAAATCTTTTTTATTCATTTTTGATCTTCCTTTTATTTTTAACTCTTTCGCGATTCCTCTTAGTTCACAATTATATAAATTATCTAATTGTTCCATTTCAATTTTTGTAAATGATTTCTTATCTTTAAATCATTTTTTTTTAATTATTAATACCCGTGTCCTAGAAATATTTCCGTATAAATCTCTGATAAATCTCTGGTTCAATTTTAAGACTAATTTTTAAAACTTAATCAATAAAATGACTAGACAAATTCCTGTGTCCCAGCCCCGTAGTTTTACCTCTCTCTCTGGCTCTAGGTTCAGAAAAGTACATCAAACGAAGGACTCGTTTTTGAAGCACGAGAATTTTTTGTAAATGGGTTTTGGCAGCTTGACCCCAAGCCGCCAAACCATATGTCAGATGAGGCAAGATCAATGATTGATAAATATTTAAAAGGGTTGTACGTGGGACGAAGTGCCTAAGACGGGCAACAACGCCAACAGTTCTGCTTATTTTTAGTGCAACATTATTAATTTGAAATTTCCAGCTTAAATTGCTGTCCAATAATAACAGATACACAATATTGTACCAAAATAAATACTTTTACTGCAGAAACTATTGCAAATTCAGTCTTAATACAGGCCTTCTGACAATTCGATCAAAGCCGCACAATCCCGCACAATTTCTGAAAATCCGCGAAATCCCGTACAATACGGAAAGATTTGGTTAAAAATCTAATTAAATCAGTATTCCCATCGATTGCCAAGGTTTAAAGGAACTTTTTGGGCTATTTACCTAGCAAAACAATCGAGAAATCCGCCGCTTTCCGCGATTGAACAGCTCGAGCGGATATAAAAACAACAAGGCGACTCTTCATAGCTCTGTGCCGGCCTGGGCACTAGCCTCAATCTAATCTTGTCTCGGTGTTGCGGTTTTTGCAGTAATTTCAAGCGTGAAGAGTTTTAAACCTTCAGGAGATAATATTCGCTCTACATATCAAAGAAAGTACCAAAATGTCGGGATTTTTCACAAAGTAACTTGTTCTGGTCGAAAACATTTTATTTCGAAGCGGAATTACGCCCGGGAATTACGGTTTTGAATAAACTTAATCGATCGTGTCACGCAACATGATTTTGTTGATACAAACTTTGGCCAAAGTTGTAGCAAAATAGAAATTTGGTTTATGTTAAATTGCCAGACTAAGAGGGGAGTTGTTGCACTTTTCATTTATCCAGAAATTCCTCCATGTCTGTTTTTTTTGGGCCCGGTGATCGAATATTTGTTTGTTTACAAGATTGCGCAATCCCGCACAATTCCCGCACAATCGCCGTTTTTTACCGCACAATTTTCTTTTTTTTCCCGCACCCTGTCAGAAGGCCTGTTAATAGTACTAAAGAGCTGTACCATTTGAGGAACACTGTCAATTCTGCTACATCCCACTTCCTCTTGTTCGACTTCACAAAGTTGCTGGGAACACGTGACAAAACCACCGCCTTCACATGGAAATAACATAAACAAGATTGGTTTGTTTTCTTGAGTTCAATACCACTGAATTATCAAAATTAGAGATAAGGAAATTTATTATATCTCTCAGTTAGTACGCATGCTGTGATTGGTCAATTTAGCAGGCCGTACTTCACTGTATGGCCCGCTAAATTCAAAAGTTTGTTTTGAGATGTAATAAATATCTTACAAACTTCATTTTCTCAGTGTGTACTGTAAGTTACGGATCCTTATTGTTTTCCGCTTGGATTTATGGCCCGCATGCTTCATGCTTGGGCCATAAATCTGAGCGGAAAAACTTGGTCCGTAACTTACAGTACGGACCTTGAACTCGGTTAGTAAGAGGTATGTATGCCACTCATTTAAAATCACCACTTAAATCTTCATCTTCTTTTTGCTGCCTCTCCAAATCAAAAATAATTTCAGGTCACTTACTGTTACTGTTCACTTACATAAATGATAAACCTTATTAATTGTTGCACACGTACAATACCTGAAGTAAAGGATCACTGCAAACTCTATTCCTAAAAAATCCATGACCAAGTAGAGATAAAAGATGAACCTAACAACCAAAACAGGAACAGAAAAACAATAATTATACTTGACTACATGATTGTAATTTTACAGGGAAATCTCAGACAAGCAGGATGCTACTCCATCGCTGATATTTGCAAGTATCCATGCATTTTTACACCTGCATGAAAATACACAGAGTGGAGTTAAGCCTCTTGTCTAATAAAACAAAACACTGCAATCAGCTGAGTTCATGTGGGTCAAAACACTAGACCTCCTAACCAAAAGTCTGACACGTTAGTGTAACCAATACAGTGTACATGTACACTATCCTGCCTCCACCCTAACTGGGGTTCATCATGATTTAATATCAGCAATACTGTACAGCAACTCAGGGCTGCCACTTAAAGGGATGGGGGGGGGGGGACCGGATTCCCCTGGCTACTGCAAGTCTGAGCCCCAGCTACTTTGATCCAAAACCAAGAGTGAAAACATTAGTCACACCAGTAAATGTTTGTCCCCCAGCTACTTTTTTCATTTCCCTGCCTACTTGAAAAATCAGTGACAGCCCTGGTAACTCTTCAGTTTCATATCAAGGGGAATAAATTAATGATAAACACTGTTAAGCAACAACACTGCACAATACTGTACCTTATGAATACTGATGTTCACTTCTTTCTTGTATCTGTTTACTGCACGCTTGATACACTTCATCACATCATCCTGGCTCCTATTTGCAATAATTAAGGTACATAAAAGAAAACCCCACAAAATAGTTTTACATACATGTAGTAAAATGTATTTTTACAGAATAACTATACTGAACAATAGGAATATAATTACAGTATAAACAGTATGTACACGTAACCAGTTTAAGTTTGATTTCAGGTTAAATTTGATTTAACTTAAGGTTGGTTTGTAATTTCTTTGTCTATATTAATTTTATGGTAATAAATACCAGGCACAAAGAAATTACAAACCAACCTAGGTAAAATCATTTTAACCTGAAATCAAATTTAACCTGTAACATATACATGTATATGGGGAAATTGCTTTAAGTTGTAAGATTTCAATACAAATTACCATCCCTTCCTTCTAGCTCCAGGAAGAGCAATACTGATCTCTACACTTTTCTTCGAAGGTGATTTGCCGTCTTTTGATGTTGATGCTAGCTGACCTTCCTTGTTATCACCAACAATGTGATGATCTACATCTGCCTCTGAAATGAGTAACAAAGAAATAAAATAATAATACACTGTAATATGGTGTCATAACCAATAGCTTTTACAGTACACACATACAGGTGTATCCTTGTCAGATGACATGATTTTTGTGCCATACCAAGGGATGAAATTACGCTAAACAGGCACATAGCCAGGACTTTTTTTTCAGGTACGCCAAAGTTGGATACTAATTGTCTGAGCAATTCGTCAGATGTCAGCTTACAGTAATATTGCAAAGCCACCAGTATCTAGAAAGTTATTATTGGTATATTAGCATTATTATTCATACCATCGACATCTTCCCATGCCACGCCTTCACTGTCACTGGACTCATCAGAGAAGGTTCCTTTATCCACTATCATAGCTTCTTGTTCAGGGGAAGAGGATTTGTTTTGTGCTGTGCTATCTTCCAAACCGTCAAGTTCCAATTTCTTTCCTACAGTCTTTACTTTTTGCGCTGGACTAGGTGTGCTGTCTGGTGGACTAGACATCTCTGTTTCTTTAGACTTCTTATTTCTTGATGAACTTCTGTTTTCTGCTTTAATCTGAGATTTGACAGGACTCTTCCTTTTCGTTATCCGTTTTCCTTTGATCGCTTCATGTTCCTTAGATGAACTATTCCTTCCTATCACGTCTTCATTTTCTTCTTTGTTGAATTTGCTATTCTTTCTTGCATTTCTTTTCTGGTTTCCCTCTTTGTTTCCACATTCAAGTTTAACCTTCTTGGAGGGAGATTCTTTCATTCCAATTGATGCGCATCTCTTTTTGTTCACTCTCGGAGGATCTAGGTGAAATACAGTAAAAATCACAAATTACCTATCATTGATATAAAAAAAGGATCACAAAAGGTATTGTGAGCGAAGTAAATTTGCTAAAATATACGTCATAAGGGGCTGGCATTCAGGGGCACACCCTAGGGTTTCATAAGAGGGTACAGGTTCTAGATTGTCAGGCTATCACTAAATGAGTTTTCCCTAGTGATTTGGCAAATATAGATTCATGTGTCAAAAGGTTTGTTTGCAAAGGAGGGGCCGGGGGGGGGGGGGTGGGGTGGTTTGGAACCCTTAGAACCGTCCGCTAGGCACACCAATGACATTCCATTCCTTTTAAAAATTATTCTAAAACTGTAAATTAAGTTGTTGAATAGGGGAAAAGTCCATAAAGATAACAAATTGACAATTTCCATAATGGTGGCTATTTTTTTAATTTTTTGTGAATATAACTGCTTTGTGGTATACTCTCCTGCTCAGCAATTATCTGAATTGACTGTGCTGTGAATTAAATTTTTATCTGTACAGTAGGATGTTGCCGTTCACTGAGGCTTTTTCTCCAGGTTTTATCCTTCCCCTTTAAAATCAATATTTCTAAAGTTTCACTGAATGACATCGCCGCTCTCGATCAGGAAAAAGGGATCTAAAATCTCCCACAAAAGTGGCATCAATGACATTCCTACATGTAAATATCTGGTTGTGAGTCCTTTGTTAACAAGAATGAGAAGTAATGTTATGTAATGCTTGCGCGATGCGATCTGTTTGCAAAATAACATTTAACCAATAGATCTACACCTTAAAAGCAAGGCAATTAAATACTTACTACAAAATATTTACCTTTTTTTGTTGTCGCCGGGGAATCATCTTGATCAAAGATCGCCTCACGAGAATGTTTGGAATCTCCGTTCGACGCAAAATCGCGAGTCCCCTTCGCACGTGAAGAATTTCTCACAAAATTTTCAATCGTGGCACCTTTAAAGCGGCCTTTCGACATTGAAAAAGTGTCCTTATCACTATCTGTCCTACTTTTCACAGCTTTCAACCTCTTGCTTTTCATTTTAATAGTTACTCAGACACGATGTGAAGGATGAGGAAGGATAACGAACATAACAAGAAGCCGCCATGTTTTAATTAGCATCCAGGCATTTTAGTCACGCTACATAATTTTGGCGCGAAAACATGACGTCACACATAATATGACGACTCAACGAAGGGAACCTCGGTACCGCATATCTTTCCGAGTTCTCACCGATCAAAGCACGACTATCAACTGTGACAAAGTTAGGCTTCAAGGAAGATTTTGCCAAAATGTGGCGCTCCCAAGAGTTATAAGAAGTGAACTGTGTTGACATGGCCATGAGCAAAGTGGAAAGAAAAGTAGCAAAAAAAAAAAGAGAATGAGTGGAAGTGAAAATCATTTACTTTCTACAAAGGCTCTTCACAATAATTGTTTGTTTCTGTAGTGCAAGGCCCAAAAGGCTACTCTGCTTTATGTGTTGGTACATCTGTGTATATACAGTATTTATTATATAGACACGAGTGTTTTACTGGAAAATATACCACTCGTAAAAATTATTCATAAAAACTACATCCGTTACTCAAGTGGTTTATTTTCCATAATCTCACATGTGAGTTTATTGATGACGTAATTTTGGTAATTTCCCTCCGAAATTCTTTTTGTCTATATAATAAAAAGAACATTACACGGCGGCTTGAAGATATGAATTTTATTTTCTCGTGGCAAAAACAATATTTTACTCACTCATTGCGCTCGTTCGTAAAATATTGTTTTGCCACTCGAAAATAAAATTCATAAGTTCGCGCCACCGTATAATATCCTCTATGTATGAACCGGTATATAGCATACATGCAACCTGTGTGGTAGGAACTGGGCAGGATGAAAAATTAAACAAGCAAAGCATAAAGCTAGTACAAAAAGTTCTCACTCCTTCCCCTTACAACCACACTTCCAACACACTTTTATTCAATTCTGCTTGCCTGGAAGTGGCTGCAAGACCAGTTCATAGTAATACAAAGCTCTTTACTAAAATTAGAGAGAAAAGGCAGGGAACATGAATGACTTTACTTTGTTTATTTGATTCATTGCCTAGTAACAGCTTTTCTATTTGGATACAAATTACATGTACACAAATTCTTATAAATAATTTGTATTTAAATCATGAGAACTTTATTGCTTGCCATGGTATGATTCAAACTTGATAAATTTCCTCTACTTATTCTAACAAACTAATTAACTTGATGGTGAGTAAATGTAATCAATTCAACATATTAGCAGAAAATAAACTGATTTATCCATTTTATAAATTATCCTGAACTATTATTAATTAAATTATCATGTTTTTCTAATTAGCTTTAGCTGGGTTTAACACACGACCCATAAACAATATGACACCAGTTCCTGAGTGCCGAATAAGAAAGAGGAAAGGATGGTCAGCATTAAACACTGGCTTTAGCACACAGCTATACATGACCACACCCACAGCAGTGGCAGCAGCTGCCTCAGTACCTTCCTCATTCACTTCAACAAAAGCTTTATGTACAACTACTGACACATATAGCTTCTCAGGGGAGATACCAGACAAATTTGCTTTGCCAGGAGAAAACAAATCCTTTGCTCCCATGTTGAAGAGGATGTCATGAAGTTTAAACTGCTGAGTCAGCTTAAATTTTGGCAGAATGACTTCCAGCTCTTCTGGCCGTCTATTGTCGAGTGATGATAATGCCTTGCAGAGACTATCATAATTTAATTTTGCTTCTAGATCTGCAAGGCCATCGACTGCATCAGGTAAAAATACCACCATGGATATTTTATTGCCAGTGTAAGGAAGTTCAAGAATCTGGCAAGAAAAATCTTCAGCGATCAAATGTTTGAAGTCTGCCTCCTGATGCATCATGGGCACTTGTACCTGTTCAGTAGAGGAGACATGGAATGGTGTTGGGAAGGTACCTTCCTTGTGAAACCTCTTCAACCACAGCCCTCTTAAATAAATAGCATTGACGAGAGTCAGCCTCGTGTCTTCGTTCAGCATTCCTTCAGGAATCAGCTCTTTGATCTTATCATTTGTTTTGTCTTCAACCCAACGATTAATTCCCTGTCTCGCTCCTTCCACGTTACCAACGTATTCCACCAAACCAAGTTCCGCTTCGTAAAATTTGCGAGTTCCTTCTTTGAATTTATAAAGAATTTCAAAGCTCTGTTGAATAAAAAGCCTGTTAGCTGTAAGCAGCGTGTTGTCACCATCACTTGCGCTGTTCAGGGAATCCAAATAGGTTTTCATGTTTGCATGCAGATCATCCGACAGCGCCGCGTCAGTGTGAAGAACTTGCGCCAATTCTTTCGCCGTGTTTCCTCTTGCCCCAAGCGATGTCATGCCAAGAGCGATCATCAGACTCGCTGGAAAGTAAAACAGGCTTTCACTGGCGAAATTGACACTGTTTCGAAGGGAGTTGTGCAGATCCATAGCAAACTTATTCGTCGCCTCTATCACGAGTTGATTTATGTCAGCCATGTTGTCCAATTTCGCAATACTAGTTACCAAGATCCAGGCGAAATAGTGCGTAACCGTAATCACGAAATGCCTTGTCGTTTCTCTTAACAGTTCAGAACTTTTCACCACAAAATTAATTCACAATGATAAAAAGAGCTAAGAAGTTTTATAGGGGAAAAGTAAGGAAGGTCACAAGGCCTGTGTGCCGAAATTCTTTATCTCCAGCTTGAATTGAAAGAGGCCACTAACATGACACCGAGAGAACATCAAAAACAACTGAAGATTCAAACTTCGAGATATCAATTTCAAATTTAGTAAAATGTTATTTGACCTGGAAGCACCAATATCAAAACAACATCAAATAAAAAATCAACATTATCAAAACGAAAACTAAAACGCAGGCTAGGTTAGATCGCTAACATAAAAAAAACGATCTTAGGGCCTCCTGTTTGGACTAAACGTCAGAAATCAGTGAAAGATCACCATGGCTAGTTTACTACTGCCCAAGACCACAGCACCTACAAAGATTGCAGATTTCAAGCAAACAATTGATGATGGTGATGGTGTTCTTAGCGATGAAAATAGAAGCATCTTTACCATAGTTCAACGCTAGAATCGAGCGAAGTATCAAGAAAACACAATTTACCAAAAGTATCTGTACGACATTACGGAAGATCGATGTACATTTGCGAACCTTCCACCCTTTATCGTCGTCCCAATCATCCTGACTGAGTTTGTTCTCTGCCATTTGTAGCGGCGATAATAATATGCTGATGCAAGCAAATGCGAGTATGGCTTTCTCGAACTCTTCAGGAATGTCATGGCTCTGTTCATTTTCTTCCAAAACAACCTCTAACATTTCAATTGCATCGAAAAGATCCAGTGTTATCCTAAAGGACAATTTGGCGACCAACTCCCGGTACTCATTTGAATCCGTAGCTGTGTTCAACAAGAGCAAAAGAAGCATAGGTGAAATACACAGTGTCATTTTTAGTATGTTTGGACCGAAAAATCTGCCGCCGTCCAGCTTGTTTTCGACGCGTCCAAAAATTATTCCAATATTGATCACAAGCGCAAAAACATAACAGGACCAAACCAGAAAGAGCCAACGGAGGTTTTGTTTCTTTGCCATAACATAAAACCACAGCAGTAAAGCAGGCACATTCATGATGGACAGTGCATACCACCTGTCTTCGTCTTCGTATTTCGCAGGATAAGCGGCCAAGAAGAAACACTGAATAACTATGAGAGCAAAGAAAATGAATCTTCCTACGTAAACAAATGGATGAGCCATGACGATAATAATGGGTGGTTGACAATGATAAACGCTTTAGTGTACCGAAGAAAAAATAATGAGACTTTTCCGAGAAATCGCAACTCGTGTACATTCCACGAAGGACCGGAAGTACAATATGATGACGTCATGTTTCCGAGAAATCACGCACATGTTCCCTCGGTTTCACCTACCACGTGACAAAAAATGCACAAAGAGAAGACTGCGAAAAATAGCAGTTACATACTGGAAGACTTTCCAATAAACTACAATTTTAAAAATTGTCTCACTTTTCGGTGACGTTCTAAGAAAACGGGAAACCTATAAATCGCAATGACCTCATCTTTCCGAGAATTTGGATTGGAACCCTGTTGAGCTCCAATGTCGTACCATTGTCATACTGGTTCAATTACCTCTGGTTTGATTACATTTCGACCGGGGATTCAAGTATCAAACATAACTTATTCATGTTAGACCACAAAACGTCTTTAAGGAGGAAACCTTTGTCCTATAGTACTAAACTAACTCGCACGGAAGTTGCTGAATCATCGGCATGCACGCGTCTTTCTACTAAACGACCTAAACGTAAAAAATGAATATTATTACAGTACTGACTTTAAGTACACTGATAGCATGACTTGTAAGAGATCCTGAAGTAGCCATTACATTCCACATCATTAGCGATCGGATATAGAACAAATCTCCAATAAAGAGAGAATGATCGCAATACCATTTTTAGCAATGAAAATTGAGGCGTCTTTACCGTACTTCAAAAACACGGTCAATCGAAGACCGAGAAATACAGAGTTGACAAAAATTATTTGAATAGTTACACGCGTAGCAGCAGTACATCTGCGAATCCTGTTGTAGCTTCCTTTCACCTTGTTCTCTACCAACTGGAGCGGTGATATAAGAAAACTGATGCAAGCAAAAGCAATCATAGCGTTCTTGAAACCGCCGGGAATTCCATGGCTGCTTTCTTTCTCTTCTAGCACAACTTCTAACATTTCGACTCCATCGAAGAGATCCAGTGTTATACTCAATGACAGAAGTATTACAACCTCTCTGAAATTCCGTGAATCGGTTGCAGTGTTCAACAACAGCAACAGAAGAAGTGGAGAGAGGGAGAAAACTGCGGCTCTGGAACACAGGAAATTTGACAAGGATTTTCTAGCTTATAAGCTAAATTGGTTTCCAAAATTTGATCAGGAATTTAGCCAGCAGCATAAAAGACAAAAAATACTTGTCGAATTCCTAAGACCCAGAAGACCTAGTCAAACCCTCAAGTCTTCACAAAGCACTAGCCAAGCTGTCGCTAGGTATTGTTGAAGCCTCTGCAAAGTTTTGGCGAACCTGATACCAAGCCGGGAATTCTGGAACACAGGAAATTTGACAAGGATTTTCTAGCTTATAAGCTAAATTGGTTTCCAAAATTTGATCAGGAATTTAACCAGCAGCATAAAAGCCAATAAATACTTGTCGAAATCCCTAAGACCCAAAAGACCTAGTCAAGCCCTCAAGCCTTCACAAAGCACTAGCCAAGCCGCCGCTAGGTATTGTTGAAGCCCTCAAGCCTTCTCAAAGCATTAGCCAAGCCGCCGCTAGGTATTGTTGAAGCCTCCGCAAAGTTTTGATGAACCCGTCACCAAGCGAGGACACGCGAATTTTGATCAGCAGCATAAAAGCCGGGAATTTTGGCAAGGATTTCTGGAACAGGCGGATTAAAAATTTGAAAAGCGGCTTAAAGATTTGATATTTCTTACAAAAGTAATTATGGATCAGCTAAGAAGAGAATTGAATTTTAAGCAATTAACCAAATTGCTCACATTTTATAAAATTCCAGGTAGATCAGAAATGACTACTAAAGAGGATAAAGCGATAGCGTTGGGCATTATACCAGAAGTAATTAATAATGTTCAACAAATCCTTGATAATAGAAGAGAAATTTTTGAAGCAATAGATAATATGCCGAGGAGAAGAGCGAATCAACCACAACCACCTCTTCCAATACCGCAAATAAGAACAAGAAACAGGCCAAATTTACCGCCTATAAATATTCCTCAACCAATTCAAATTCCAGGAACGCCGCCAGGTTCACCGGATATATTTATACCATCAACGCCTCCCGGAACGTCGCCGCCAAACCAACCTAGAATAAATATTAATAAAAATAAACCAAAAAGACCTTCTCCACCCAAACCAACGCACCCACCGCCACCAATTCCAACAAAAACCAAAAAACAAGTAATAAAAAATGAATCGGCTAAAAATGCTCCCTTTTTGGGAAATGTATTAAACAAGTTTTGGGATTTTGTGAAACCATATATTCCAGAAAAAGTAAAAAATAAAACAGAGGAGTTAGCTAAAAATTTTATAGATAGATACAAAAAAGCGAATGAACCGAAAAATCAGCCAAAAAGAACAAAATCAAAAAGAGATTACGAGAAGGAGGGGGCAAGACCAAAAACAAAAAGGTTGAAAGAAGAAGAATTAATTATTAAAGAAACTACGAGAAAATTCAAAAATGGCTATTTGAAGCAACACGTAATAGATGGGAAAAAAGGATATACTATTGGAGAATTCATGAGGAAAATAAAACCAAAGGTTATGGATATTATTAATAAGGATAAGAAACCAAAAAAGGTTAAGGTTATATTATCATCCAAGTTTGTGAAATCTCCTTTGCAAAATAACCAAATTAAGGAAGAGGTTGAAAAATACTTTGGCGCCAGACCAAAAATAATTACAGAGGCAAGCGATTTGACAAAAGAATATGATGATATAATTAAAGATATATTCTTTGAGGTCGAAAGATTTCAAGAAAATACAGATTCTGGTGTTTTTCAATTTGATTCAGTAGCGCGATTTGACATTGGGATAGCGCCTTACACAGTTACTTCTGGGAGTTCATATATACCAACGCCAGAAAGATTAGCGGCAAAAAAAGCTACTATTAACATTCAAAATAAGTGCGAAGATTGTGGGCAACTTTCATTAACGGAGGCTGTGTTCCCAAGAAAACATAATAGAGAGAGAGCAAATAATGAATTGTTGGAAAATCGTAAAAAATTAAACTTTTCTGGTATAGAGGGTGCAATGAAATTAAGAGATTTTGCCAAGTTTGAAAAACAAAATCCCTATCCAGTCAATGTGCTGAAATATGACGAAGAAGCTGATAAAATATATACCGCGAGATTGAGCGACAAATGTTATTGCAAGAAAGAAGAAAAATGCAAGAATTGCGGTTGCATGAAAAAAGAGTGCAAGAAAAAACAGAAATGCAAGAAAAAAGACTGCAAAAAACACGAATGTGAAGAATGCGGGTGCAAGAAATGCGATTGCAATAATTACGAATGCAAGTTGTGTGATTGTAAATTTATAAATTTACTTTTAATAACTAATGGTGAAAAAACCCACTATATTTTGGTAAATAACGCAAGCAGACTTTTGTCATCTGAAATTGATGATAATAAACACAAAAAACATTTCTGTTTTAGGTGCTTCAACTCATTTTACGATGAAAGGATTTTGCAAGAACACAAAGAATATTGCGATTCACACGGCGAAGTTAAAATTAAAATGCCAAAGAACGAGGATGGCAGCCCGAAATTTATTTACTTTAAAAATTTTAAAAATAAAATGCGTGCGCCTTTTGGTATCTATGTTGATTTTGAGGGCCAGCTAATACCAATACATACTTGTTCACCAAGCGAAATTAAAAGCTTTACAAAAAATTACCAAATGCACAAAGCATCAGGTTTCTGCTATTATATTAAGTGTTTTGATGAAAGTATATTGCCAAAGGATTTTAATATCTGCGTGAACTACACCGCAAAATCTGATGACGAGGATGTTGCGCAGATATTCACAGAATATTTAGAAAGAGATGTCAGGAAAATTTTCCAGTTAATAGAAGAAAAAAAGGAAACTTTTAAAGTTTATGATAAAAAGAATATGTCAAAAACAGATAAAAAAGAATATGAAAATGCAACTCACTGCCATATATGCGAGCGCGAATTTTCTGAAGAAGAGGATTTTGGAAAAGTAATAGATCATTGTCATCTTACCGGAAAATATCGCGGCGCAGCGCATAAAATTTGCAACTTAAAATATGTGATCCCCAAATTTGTTCCAGTAGTAATTCATAATCTATCGGGGTATGATTCTCATCTGTTCATTAAGAATCTTGGGAAAACAAAGGGTGGAATGAGCTGTTTGGCCAACACCGATGAAAAGTATATTAGTTTCTCGAAGAAAATTTTAATTAACTATGATTGCGATCACGATTGCGATCATGATTTTGAGCACGATTGTGATTGCGAAGATGAGGATGAAAAAGAAAAGCCCATTACTAGAACAATAAGATTCATTGATTCTTATAAATTTATGCAATTCTCCCTTAGTGGATTGGTTGACAATCTTACAAAATGCGGAAAATGTGAGTCGTGCAAACCAGGAGAATGCTTGAAAAGATACGTAAAAGATGGAAAGATTATTACTTTTAATGGCGTTGGTAATTGCGAACAATGCAAGAATTGCAAGTTATTAGGAAGTATGTGTTTTTCTCCAATAGATAAAAATATGGCGATAACTAAAAAACATTTCACAGGAGAAAAGTTAAAACTATTGTTGAGAAAGGGTGTGTTCCCTTATGATTATTTTGATCGAATTGAAAAACTTAATGAAACCCAACTCCCACCAAAGGAAGAGTTTTTCTCAAAACTAAATAATCACGGTATTTCAGACGAAGATTATGAACATGCTAAAAAGGTGTGGGAAACATTCGGAATGAAAACAATTAGAGATTATCACGATTTATATCTAAAAACAGATGTGCTGCAGCTAGCCGACGTATTCGAGAACTTTAGGGATGTGTGTATTAATAATTATAGTTTAGATCCCGCCCACTATTTTACATCCCCGGGATTATCTTGGGATGCAATGTTAAAATTAACTAAAGTTAGTTTGGAATTGTTTACAGACGTTAATATGTTGCTTTTTATTGAGAAAGGGATTAGAGGCGGAACATCCCAAATATCAAAAAGATATGCAAAAGCTAATAACCCCTATATGACAGATTTTGAAATAAATAAACTTATAAGTTATATTATTTATCTTGACGCGAATAACTTATACGGAGCCGCAATGAGCAAGAAATTACCAAAACGCGGATTTAGATGGATTCCAAATGAAGAGCTCGTAAATTGGAGAGACATGTCTTGTATAGTTGAGGTTGATTTGGAATACCCAAAAAATCTTCATGATAGTCATAAAGATCTGCCTTTAGCACCAGAAAAACTTACCGTTAATAAGGTTAAGAAATTAATACCGAACCTATTAGATAAGAAAAGATATGTAGTTCATCACGAAACCCTGAAATTTTATGAAAAACAAGGATTAAAAATAACAAAGATTCATAAGGGAATCAAATTTCAAGAGTCAAAGTGGTTACAGACTTATATCGATAGGAATACTGAATTGAGAAAACACGCGAAGAATGACTTTGAAAAGGATTTCTTCAAACTAATGAATAACTCCGTATTCGGAAAAACAATGGAAAATATGAGAAAAAGGATAGACGTTAGATTGGTTAATAATATAGAATCAGCCAAAAAATTAATAAGAAAACCGAACTTTAATCATTTTACTATCTTTTCTGAGGATCTAGCCGCCATAAATATGAAGAAAACAGAAATAAGATTCAATAAACCGGTTTACGTGGGGTTTTCCATTTTGGATCTAAGTAAGCAAATAATGTACGATTTTCATTATAATTATATCAAAGAGAAATATGGAGAAAAAGCCGAATTACTTATGACTGATACCGATAGTCTTGTATATAATATAGAAACGGAAGATTTCTATGAAGATATAAGTCAAGATGTTCGGGAAAAGTTCGACACTAGCAACTATCCTAAAAATCACAAATCTGGTATTTGGGATGATGCAAACAAAAAAGTAATTGGCAAGTTTAAGGATGAGTTTGGTGGAAGTATACCTACGGAATTTGTGGGTTTGGGGGCAAAACAATATGCCTTATTAATGGACAACGGTAAAGAGATAAAGAAGAATAAAGGAACGAAGAAATTAGTTGTCAAGAAAACAATAAGTTTTAATGATTTCAAAAATTGCCTGGTTACTAAAGAACCGCAAATGAGATCGCAAAATTTAATCAGCTCAAAACTACACAATATTTACACAAAAACAGTTAATAAGAAAGCGCTATCCGCCCATGATGATAAGAGAATCATTCAAAAAGACGGAATAAATACTCTCCCATATGGTCACTATCGGGCGGTGCCTGCCAAAACAGAATTGGGTGGCAACTCAGTATCATAAGGAATAACTTGTAATTCTTCCCGCACAAATCCTCGCCGCGGTCCGTCAATTAAATAATATAAAACCGGTTGATTGGGCGAAATTATACTTTTAGAAATATAATAAACTTTGATACTCCAAATAGGATCAGTAGCCCGCCTTCTTTCTCCACCCTCAAGTTCGCCCGGCGATAATAAATATCTAACTTTAACAATAGGCGGCAATCTAACCTCATCAACCCCTACCACCCGCTGATAATTTTTGGGTTCAATATCAACCTCTTTCAGTTTTATAGCCTCATCGGGCTCTTTACCGGTTATTCTCTTTTTCGTATTATTCAAGGTTTTTAGAATATCTGGTAATCTTTTCACCCATACACGCGACCGATCATCACTAATCATTTCTTGCGCATATTGATGACTAAATAATTTTTCTCCTAATATTCTGTTTGAGTTTTCCACAAATGCTTGAGCTCTATGATTACCAGCTTCACTTCTTTGTATTCTCACATTATGATAATTCATGAGTTTACTAACTTCTCCCATAAATTCTTTCCCGGAATCAACCATTAATGTTTTTGGGTATTTCAATCTTCTAGAATATATTTTCTTAAAAGCTTCTGATATCTCTCGACTTTCTTTTGAGGTTAATGCTTCAGCATCTTTATATCTCGAGGCGATATCAACCACAACTAACGCATATTTATAAGTTTTTCTTCCGACTTTATCGTGCGGCAAAAATAATAAATCCGCTTGGTGAATCTGATTGGGTTTATCCACAGTCCAGTGCGGTCTAGGTATATATTTAGGATCGGGTAGATAGATTTGCCATATTGCTTGTTTTTGCAACCATTGTTTTGCTTCATTTTCACTTACTCTAGCCTTCTCAGCCAATTTAGGAATTGCAGAATATCCTTTCCAATATCCTTCAGTTGAATAATATATTTTTGAGAGAATATTTTCGTTGCTCATTTAAAAATAAACAAGTATCTTATAAATTGAAATGGTTGAGGAGGAAGAAGAAGAAATAAAATTTACCGAATACCAAATCAACATTATGAAAAAAATTATTAGGAAAAAAATTCTATATATGGAAGACGGTGATCAAATTTTTAATATTATGATTTTAATTCCTGGGGCGAGAGAAGGTTTATTAAAACATATTTCCAAGCTAGAAAAGGTTTAAAGGTTACCCAAAGTATCTTATAAATTTACAATGACGTCTGAAAAAATTAACCCAAATAGAATTCCCAAGGAACCCTTTGGTTTGAAAGCAGAATCAACCCTGAATCGAATTACTCTAAATCCATCCTCAGCCAGCCCGGGAGAAACATTATACATAAATATTCCAAAACTCGCAGAGAATTTGGTGATTGTGCCCGGAAGTGTATCTCTTCTATTTGACTTAGATGTTGAGGGTCATGCGAATAATACGGTTGTAAATAATTTGGGCCGCAATCTTGTAACCAGAATGAAAGTTCTTTTTGGGGGAGAAACATTGCAAGATACTCAAGGATATGATTTATTTCAAACCTATCACGATTTATTCTTAACCGAAGAAGAGCGAGAAGATAGATTAAAACAAGGTATTTCTTCTCTAAATATTAGAAAACTTAGAACAAAATCTGGAGACGCAAAAACACAAGATGTAAAAGAAGCCGCTCTCGCAAATGTTCATGGTTCAAAGTATAGAATACCAATAAATCATCCTATTCTAAACGATCATGGAGTTTTTTACCCAAAAGCATTGGAAAATCATCTAATATTTGAGCTTACGCTTGCCCCAATCACTAATATTGTTATTTATTCTGATACAACTAAAGCACCATCATATTCAATCAAAAACTTAGAGTTAGAATATTCTTCAATTTCTAGCGAATACTTAGCCCGCGAGGCTCAGGCAACATATCAGGTAGGTAAAGGATTCTTTTATGAAAATGTTACTTTACACAAAACTTTTACATTTTCCATTGCTGGAGATGGCGTTATTAACCAGCATATTAATTTACCGAGAAGATCAATGACAGGAATATTGTTTTTGTTTTTATCACCTCAAACCCCAGGAGCAAGGGATTCAGAAAATTTTTATAATCCAGGTATATCTTCCGTAGAAATTGATGTTGATGGCGTACCAAATAGAATATACTCTAGAGGAATGATTCCTTCCGATCTTTGGGAATCCGTGAAAAAAAGATTCCGTCGGGATGATGGTTTGCAAATTTCTTTGAAAGAAAAAGAATTTTACGCGGATAAGTTTGCGCTTTGGGTTGATACTAGAACTCATCCAGATAATGGTATTCACGGCGGCGGACTTGCTCTAAATAATACGCACGATGGGGTAAAAATAGAAATTAAGAGGAAACAAGGCGGAACTGGAACCATAACTTGTCATATGTTTGTCGTAGCTGACGCAATGATGGAGATTATGAATTCAAGTTTGAGATCAATTAAGTACTGACTGAAGGGAAGAACCTGACCTAAATTTAAAAAACATTTAGTTATGATACAAAAAATCATGGAAGATTTGCGAGATAAAATACCATTTCATTGTATTATAACTGGACCGACAAATTGCGGAAAAACAAAGTACTTAATTGAACAGCTTCGAGGCCCTTTCCGGAAAGTTTTTGAATATATTGTTTTAATTTGTCCGACTTATTCTAAAAATAAAACTTATCATAATTTTGCTAATAAGGATGAGCGTTTTTATGTATTATCTCCGGATGCAAGTAACGTAGAGGAGATTAATGAGTTACTAACTGATTGCCAAACTTTATTCTCCGGTACAAATACTCTAATAATTTTAGATGATTGCGCCGTTTCTAATGATCTGAAAAAGCGATCAAATAAGTTTATAGATTTAGCATTCTCCGGAAGGCATCATGGTTTATCGGTTTGGGTTCTAACCCAGCAATTAACATCAATAGCAAAACCATTTCGAGAAAATGTAGCCTGCGTTGTTACTTTTCATAATCCGTCGCAGAAAGGGATGAAAATGTTTTTCGAAGATTACGGCGGAGATTTGGATTATGAATTGGGGAAAAAGTTTGTACAACTCCTGAAAACCGAAAAATATTCTAGATTATGTTTATCTTTGCGTTACCCATTTAATTGCTATTTAGAGATACCCGAAATGATTTAACAAAAAGATGACAAAGCCGGAAGATTACATTGACCAAACGACAGAAAAAACTGAGGTGAAAAATGATACTAATCAAAGTGAGGATCTTGAAATAAAACAAGAATCTCTCGCAATTCTCGCCGTTCTCGGGACAACAAAAGAATATTTAGGGGCTGATATGAGCCTGGGTGATGTAAAAAAATTATCTGCAAAAGATGTAGAAAAATATTTTAATCGTTATCAATCGGTAATGGGTAAGAAAATTAACGGAGGATTGGTAGATTCTTCCTTAGAATTAGTTTCCAAACTTATTTCGTATTTAGTTCCGGTAGATGACATAGATGCTCTTTGCGATGATTTGAAGAAAGATAATTTGGTTAATCGAGAATTAACAAGCTTTGTAGGTCTCTTGGCATTAAAAGGAGGAAGACTGACAGCACTTGCTAGCGGGTTATTCCAGGTTGCTAAACACGTTAAATTCAACAAAAATCAACAATTTTCAAGAGAAGAACCAGCAAATGGCAGCACAACTGGTCAGGAAACTAAGCAATTTGCTGAAGGTGTTGATACAGTGTATTAAACAGATCTAAAAACTTATTCTAAGCATCTAAATAACAATGCCTGAACAAAATGAGCAAAACTCTGAGCGAATTACTGCTGATCCAGTACCTGAGAATACTGATACTAAAAAGAAGGATAAGGATCCTAAAAAGGTCGCAGCGGGAAAGAAATTAGCGGAATATAATAAAAAAGCAAAAGAAGCATTGGCTAGGGAGATGAAAAGAGAGGAAAAAATAAAACAGGAAGAAGAGCCAAATGAAAATACATATAGTGAAGCAAAATCGTGGCTTCCAGAGATATCTTTTACTACTGTTTTATCTGTTGTCGGACTTGGATTTACAGCAATTGATCTTTTTATGAGGTATAAGGAAAAAGCTCGGACTGAATATTCAAATAGGATAGCTGATTTATCACAAGTACCACAAACACCGCAACCAAAAAAGATACCATTTTCTGCAGCCCAAAAATCTTTGGGAATGGAATAACTGAATAAAGTTATTTAAAAGTTTCTCAATGGTACAGTAAAAAATTATGTCGACAGAAAACAAACTTGTGAAAACTGTAACTGATTCAGCTGTGGTTATCGGATTAAGCGCGGGGGTAGGCTATGTGGCAAAAAAGATGATGAAAGAATCCTTTTTGAGTGATCCATCCATGAGTATTACAAATTACGCAAAATGGGTTGTGGTATTATCCGGAAGCATGTATCTTAAAACATATTTAGAGGATCAAAAGATTTTACCAAAATAAAATTATGGCAGCAATAGCGATGATGATTGGCGGGGCCATCTTGAATGCAACAGCATTTACTGGTGGAAATTATCTTGCAAAATATTTATCAGGGCGCAATGAGGATACAGAAAAAATACGACACGACAAAGCAATGGAAAAATATCAAAGAGATTACCAAGAATATCAGGAAAAAAGGCAAAAAATGCTTGATTGGAAAATGAAAAGAAAAGATGAAAAATATCAGGCATCAAAAAATATTTCTGCTACAAATCAGGCTTTTGAATTGTACGCTCAAATGAATGAACCCAAATTCACTGATTATTACAAACCAAGTAATGATCAAAAGACTGGTGAAATGGTATATGTCGGAGCGGGGATGATGGGATTAGGATATGCAATAAGTAAAGTATTATAATGTTATGTAACTTGTAATCCAGAAATTAGAATAAGTTAAATAACATAATTAAAGTATTCGTATACCATATAATTCCTCAGTTATCATAATTTTTACCACATTTTTTTCTTTTTCTTCAAAATCATCAATTTTTCTTTTATTTCCGACTCAAGTTAGTCTAAAGACTTCTTACTGTTGAGTAAAAAATCATGGCGGAATATATACCATTAAAAGATTTACCAGGAGATAATGATGAGGATGGGGATGATGATAATGAAGACTGGGATTGGGATGATACAACTTTCCAACCCACAAACACATCTACAAACCCCATAGAATATCCCGGTTATGGTGAGGATGAAGTAAGAAGACGAGAAGAATGGGATATTCCATCTGAAAGAATTAATTTGGGCGATGAGGATTATGATAGAAGGGTAGAAGCAGCCCAATATCTAAAACGCTATTTTCCTGAATTCGATCCGAAGAATGCATCATTTAATGTTGAATTTGGAGAAGATGGCAGTATAATCGGGAGATTAAGTAATAGGTCAAAAGCCGCAACACATATCATACTTGACAAAGATGGTAATCTTAGGATCGAAGATTTGCCAAAAGGAATGAGAAAAGAACTGGGCGCAGATTATGAAACAATGTTTGAAAAATATAATAATGCCGCTTCAGAATTAAAACAGGTTGGTGAAAAAATTAAGGAATTAGATAATGCATTGCAAGGATTTAAAGCAACAGCAGAAGTATATCCCCTAGAGATTGAACGATATGCGGAAAGAGAAAAAGAACTTAGGGAATTCATTGAGAGACAACAGTCACAAAAAGCAGAGACTAAAAGCCTTTTCGATCAAACCGTTAAACAGAATATAGAATTAAAAATACAAGCGGAAAAACTTTTGGAAGAGGTAAAATTAAACAAAGAAGAAATAGATAAATACGAGAAGGGTAAATCAAATGAAACAAAATTAAAACAAAGCAATGAACGATTAAAATCTGAGGTTGATAAATTAAGAGAACAGCTTAGAAATAAAGAAATTTCAAACGCAGAACGATTATCAGATATTGAGGACCGAAAAGATGAAATATTTAAAAATTTGCCGTTACGGGAGAAACTAAAATATATATTCAAAAAATATGGTTTTACAGTTTTTGCTGTTCTAAGCGCGGTTGGTGTGGTAATTGGAGTTATAGTTTCTAATCTTTCAAAGGGTTTATCTGCTTTGGGGAAAGGAGTGGGAAATGGTTTGAAAACTATTGGTAAAAAACTGGGTGAAATATTGCCGGGGATGGTTGGCGCAATAGTTAGCTTTCTTTTCAAAACCGCGGGGCAGGTTGTTGGATTTTTAGGTGAGAATGCTTGGCTTTTGATAATGGCTGTAGTTCTATATTTTGTGGAAAGTATAAAAAGGAAGAGAAAGTAACAATTTAAAGATAACATGCCGTTCAGTAAAAACACAATATGGCTGACTACAATGGAAATCTTTATCCTCAATTACCTAATAATAATGCCCAAACTCAAAAGGGAGAAAGCACAATCAATTTCAGATTACAGAAATCAAGTGAAGTTTTGCAAAATCTCGAGAAGGAAATTAAACATTACGAAGAAGTGAGGAAAAAATATAATAGAGCAAGAGGAATATGCACGAAAATTAGTGTTTCTGGAGGATTTGTTTCAGTTCTTCTATCAGCCAGCGGATTAGGAACTTCTCTCACAGGTTTAGGAGCAATAGTTGGCGTACCTTTAGGTGTGGTTGGGGGTGTTTTTGGAGTTTTCTCAATCGTATTTGGATTTGCCTCTAAAAATCTTTCTGGGAAAGTTAGTAAACACGAGCAAACCGTGGCCATTGCAAAATCAAAATTAAACACCATTAACGATTTGGTCTCAAAAGCTCTTAGAGATAATGAGATATCCGATAAAGAATTCTCCATAATTTTGGCTGAATTGGAAAAGTTTCAAAAACTGAAACAAGAAATACGACAAAAATTCAGAAAAGATTCAGAAAAAAACTTCGACATGAGTATGATAAGGAAGAAGGTACGAGAAGATCTATTAAAAGAATTAACCAATCCAGCTGGTTAAAGATTTCTTTTGAGAAAACTGAAGTGGGGTGCAATTGTTTCGCTGGAGTTAATAGAGAGGCACATTAAATTTACATCTTATTCTTCGCTGATTTAAAGCTCAAAATTGTGAAACAAAAGAATAAGATGTTATTTAGCGATTTCAAATCAAAATACCCAAAAGCAAACTTGGGAAAATTCACATTCGTCAATGACTCATTCGGAGGATATGTTAAATGGAATGTTAATGGAGTAACGGTTATGTCTGATGATGATCCTTCTGGAAAAACATGGACTGATTCTCTCCCCGATAATTTGAAAAAGTTATTGCAGGAAGATTTGGGAGCTTCAGTCAAAGAAAAAACAAGTTCCTTTCCCGCAAGTTTAAGATTAACAAAACAAATATATCCAATACCCGGGATTAAATTCAATTCGTTTGCTCTTGATGTCACACAATTACTAACCAATCTGAATGTATATGTTTCAGAAAAAGATAGTTTCACGAAAGAAATGAAGAATATTTTCAAAAACCAAACTGTAGGATTTACCAGTGGAAAAGAAGCTAGAGCATGGTTGGGAAAACCAAATATTAGTCAATGGCCTCAACAATTAAACATGGCTGTTTGGTGCGCAACATCTGGATGTGGTGTTAGTTTAAGTGATATTTTTAATTACCCTAAAGTTATCAGAAGTTTCTTTGTTTTTCACATTTACTTTACAATAAGAAGAATATTAGAAGAATTAAAAGCGCCATTTCCCGACGAAGAAACTTTTTCCTTAAAAGATAATCAATATAACAAAAGTGCTTATAACACATTATGCGCAGAGTTTGGGTTAAGTAACAATCAAGATTCCAAAGGATGGAAAAACCCCCTGGCTGATTTTAGATTCAAAGGAGGAGCAAATAATGGAGTTGGAGATATATTCATTGATTATGGAAAAGGATATGCAGAACCTGGTAGTGTGCCAGGAAGTGCAGAATCGCAATATTCAGGTGGTGGTTTACAAAATGTTAGAATTGTTAGAAATTATGATGCAGAAGCAAATATTTGGCCAAGCAGAGAACATAAATTTTACGATGATGGTGGAAGAAAAGGTAATGGAGATTTAATCTCAATGATGAGAAATGATCATTTTGTTGATTTCCAGTATTCTTGGTTTATCGCAGAATCGGGGCATGGATTAACAAAAGCAGGATTGGGTAGAATAAATAGATCAGTTGAAGCTTTTGTTTATTGCATATTGGGGGCGCAAGTTAATACAAGAAATTCCATTGTGGGAAATGGTGGAGGAGCAACAGAAACGCAAGAGGAATTCAAAGCATTATTTGAAAGTAGTGTAAAAGAAAATAAGATTTCCAACTCCATTCAAAATTACCAAAAATCTGTTCAGGAAACAAAGTTGCGTCTTGATTTGGCGGTAGCTCCAGGAGTTTGGTTGATGCCTAGTAATTTAATTATAAATACAGAAAGTGTGATCGGATACAATAATAATCTGAAAATGGCTACAAAAGATATGAAATTTGGTGTAAATAATTCTATAAATGTAGAAACAAAATCTGTTGGAATACCTAATAGTCTAGGCACAACAAAAGTTATATTAAATACCAAACCTAAACCAATAGCGAGCAAAGTAAGTGAAAAACAGGAAACGGATAATGGGGAGGATGAAGTTAAGAATATAGAAACATCTTTTCACCAAAATAATCTTATTGTTTTAGGGATTGGCGGGGCATTATTATCCTGGTTTTTGTTTCGCTAATGTTTTGATTAAATGAATCTAAAGATGAACGTGATGTAATCAAAACAAAAAATGTTGAGTATTACAATATATGATTCTGAAACCCGGGTTTATTTAGATCCACCGCTGAAAAATCTTCGGGAGATACAACTCCTTGATTGCAATATAAAAACCAAAAGATTGATTAATTTCAGGGATCAACAGATATTATTCAAAGATAATAATCAGCCTCTCATAATAATACAGCCCGGCACATATTCTCTGCGTAATATTCAATCAATCTTTCTTAATGATCCTGATAGGGAAAAGATAACAATAATTGAGACAGACACTGTTGACTATCTTTATTCCAATAAAAACTTCAAAATAAAACTTACGAGAGGATTGGCTTTTGGTTTAGGTGTGCCCGAAGTTATAAATCCTGGTAAATTATATCCAATAAATATACAAATTAGAGAGCCTTTGAGACTTATGTGCAGTATAGTGGATAATAAGTCATCATATATGAATAACACCAAATATGAAGAACTTGTGAAACTCGCGCCCTCGCACCTACTCGCAAACATACCATCAAAGGATTACCCAACAATTCCGGTTCAAAAATATGAGAATCCCATAAACCACTTTGATTTAAGTATCTTAGACAACGAATGGGAAAAACTTGATCTGAAGGGTTCACCCATAACTTTCAGTTTAAGATTTAGATAATTTTTTTTGTTATGTAACCAGTACTTAGGTTATATAACATTAATCTTCTTCGCCCCATACCTCTTCTTTCAAAAACTTTAGCTCTTCAAAATCAATACACCAATCTAAATATCAAGATGGATGCCATGTTACAACCATTAATTCATCGTGTAAGTCTTTATAGAATTTGCGTTTATGTATTGCTTTCATTAAATCATCATGTAAATCTTTGTGGAATTTCTTTTTATGTTCGATAACATAACGATCTATTCTTATATTAAATTTTAATAACCTAATTAAATAATTCTCATCAAATTTTTTAATACTAATATTTTTATCCCTATACCCACAAACTTCGTCTGAAAAATAAAACTCTTCATCATCCTTACAAAAAGGAAAAATAAAATTATCACAAATTTTTTTCATTCGTATTTTATGAATATATGTGTAATTCATATATTTTAAAATACCTTTCACAAATTTATTAGTGTTTTTTATTTCATCAAAGGTATAATTATTAAATGATTCAATATCATTATTAGTTCCCCTTTTCATATAATTAACTCTAACAGAACAACGTATATACTCCTTTTTAAAACTAAACCGATTTTTTGCTATAGTTTTTTCAAAATCGCCATTAATTGCTTCCATAAAATCTTTTATTCTTAGTTTTTCCGTATTATGATAAATAAGAATAAAAGAATCGATTTCATCTTCATCATCATCATATTCATAATAAGAGTTTTTTTCATAAAATTTATTTTCCATCTTTTTTTATTTTATGATTTTTCTTTTTAAATATCAATTTTGTTATTAAACCAAAATAAGGGTTTCATAACACAATTACCCATTCTTCGCTTTTATTTTAAATCATAAAATAATTTCATTCTGCAATCCTTGCAAGAGGATTTTTGCTTATCATGTTCGCATATTTGAGATCCAACACATTCTACACATTGTTGTTTTTGTTTATTATGTCTGCAAATATGCGAACCTCCACATTCCTTACAATGTTGTTTTTGTTTATTATGTACGCATATTTGCGATCCTCCACATTCCTTACAGTGATATTTATATTTATTATGTATCAAGCAATTATACCCATTACATTCGCTGCAAAATTTTTTTATTTTTCCATGATCACAAATAATTCTACTAGTAAGGGCAACTTTTTCAATTAAATCAGCAATTTCCTCATCTTTGTGTTTTGTAATTTCATCAATTAGTTCTTGCTTATTCATTTTTGCTCTTCCTTTTATTTCAAAGTCTTTCGCTATTATTCTTATTTCGTAAATATATAATTTTCTTAGCTGATCCATAATTACTTTTGTAAGAAATATCAAATCTTTAAGCCGCTTTTCAAATTTTTAATCCGCCTGTTCCAGAAATCCTTGCCAAAATTCCCGGCTTTTATGCTGCTGATCAAAATTCGCGTGTCCTCGCTTGGTGACGGGTTCATCAAAACTTTGCGGAGGCTTCAACAATACCTAGCGGCGGCTTGGCTAATGCTTTGAGAAGGCTTGAGGGCTTCAACAATACCTAGCGGCGGCTTGGCTAGTGCTTTGTGAAGGCTTGAGGGCTTGACTAGGTCTTTTGGGTCTTAGGGATTTCGACAAGTATTTATTGGCTTTTATGCTGCTGGTTAAATTCCTGATCAAATTTTGGAAACCAATTTAGCTTATAAGCTAGAAAATCCTTGTCAAATTTCCTGTGTTCCAGAATTCCCGGCTTGGTATCAGGTTCGCCAAAACTTTGCAGAGGCTTCAACAATACCTAGCGACAGCTTGGCTAGTGCTTTGTGAAGACTTGAGGGTTTGACTAGGTCTTCTGGGTCTTAGGAATTCGACAAGTATTTTTTGTCTTTTATGCTGCTGGCTAAATTCCTGATCAAATTTTGGAAACCAATTTAGCTTATAAGCTAGAAAATCCTTGTCAAATTTCCTGTGTTCCAGAGCCGCAGTTTTCTCCCTCTCTAGTGGTGTAATACAAAGAGTCATTTTAAGCACGTTTGGACCAAGAAACTCTTTACTGTCCAGATCGTCTTCAACAAGTCCGAATATAATGCCGACTGTTGGAACAAATGCAATCCAGACATAAACCGCCCAAACCAAAAACAGCCAGCGCAGATAAGCTTCGTCGAAAAGAACTGATAACCAGGCAACAAGGGGCACCGCGTACAGCAATGAGATGGCGTACCAAGCTTTGTCATTCTCATATTTTGCTGGATAGGAAGCAAGAGAAGCGCCCTGAACAATCAGAAGACAAAAGAAGGCGAATCGTCCAAAACAAACTAGCCAGAAGGCCATAATATCGATAAATGCTAACACACTTTATCGAATGACCGCGTTTTGTGTCTAGCCAGCTGCACTGAATAAGGGTTTCACATCAGACGATGATTCCAAGAAAACACAAGAAAAGAGCGCCGCGCCGAATGACGTCACAACTGAGTCCCCCATGTTTGTTTTCGGTGCCGATTACAAACATTTTCTGGGAAAAAATCCTTTCCGAGATTAACATTTTGAGATTGTCCTTTCTAAGAAAAATATTAGGAATTCAAAAAAATATATCGTTAATCAACACATATCAAGTTTAATCATTTTACAATCCCAAAACAATGCCTCTGCACGCTTCGTTGGTTCTGTTTCTGAGAAGAGATCAATTATTCTCAGACTGTTAAGTCAACTTCGAAAAGGATTTTTTGTTTATCTGTCAAGATTCTTCAAGTGTACTCAACCACTGCTTCACGTCCAAAGGAGAATATCTGTAAGAATGACAAAAATAAAACATGAATAAGTGAGACAGCTCAATGCATTCTCTGTAGGGTTCAGGATTCGCCCCTTTTTAGGAATAATGAAGCGTGGGCTCAATTCCCGGACAGGGGCAGGTAATTGAGTCAAGTTACTGAGTGAAACACTGTTTCCCCTGCTTGTTATAAATTGCTTCAAAAATATTCATATGTGGTCAAACTCCATCTCTCCTATTTGTTATGAGCCGCTTCATGAAGTTAGGTATGTGATAATTAAGAAATAGAAAACATGTACCGTGTTTCTATCGAGTTATAGAAACACGAGTGGAAGTTTGGGAGAACGAGAAATGCTGTGGGAACACGAGCCGCAGGCGAGTGTTTCCACAGCTTTTTCGAGTTCTCCCAAACTTTCACGAGTGTTTCTATAACTCGATAGAAACACGAAGAACATGTTTTCTATTTCTTTTAGAAAACACCGCGACGAAAAAAAGAAAAGCAACTTGTTAACTTTGAATATCAAAATGTAAATTCTCTTTGCTCGCGTCATCATTACGTCAACAGCTCGTGCTAGTTCTGTGTTTCTATCGAGTTATAGAAACACGATTTCTAACCAATCAGCGCGCGTACTTTCTTGGGACTGTTTGCTAAAATACTATCTCTTCTATTTGTTATGGATTATTTCATTAAGTTTAATATGTGGTCAAACAGTGTCTCCCCTATTTTTCTGTGAGCTGCTTCATAAAATTTGTTTTGTAATCAAACACTGTCTCCCCAATTTGCTATGGTGTTTGAAATGTGTTAACTTTGAATATCAAAATGTAAGTTCTCTTTGCTCGCGTCATCATTACGTCAACAGCTCGTGCTAGTTCTGTGTTTCTATCGAGTTTTAGTATAAATCTACTAGTGTTCTATCACAAATGCCGCGCTCTGATTGGCTACGCTACTCACTATCTATTCTGTGATAGATAGTGAGTAGCGTAATGGCGGCCGCTTCTTCACGTTTTCGAAGTGTCCGTGTAGAAGATTTAGGCAGTTTACTGGTCGAGGCTGTTCCAGAAAAGACAAAATTTTGAAGGACTAGTAGATTTATACTAAAACAATTAGATTATTCGCTCTCGATTTCTATGCGTGATAGTTGACTCGGGCTGCGCCCTCGTCAACTATCGCGCGATAGAAATCTCGAGCTCATAATCTAATTGTTTAATAGAAACACGATTTCTAACCAATCAGCGCCCGTACTTTCTTGGGACTGTTTGCTAAAATACTATCTCTTCTATTTGTTATGGATTATTTCATTAAGTTTAATATGTGGTCAAACAGTGTCTCCCCTATTTTTCTGTGAGCTGCTTCATAAAATTTGTTTTGTAATCAAACACTGTCTCCCCAATTTGCTATGGTGTTTGAAATGTGGTCACCGTCTTTAATATTTGATATGAACTACCTCAGGAAGTTTGACACTTGATCAAATACTGTCTCTCCTATTTAATTAAGGCTGTTTTATAAAGTTTAGCCTGTGGTCAATCACTGTCCATAATCCTAATTGTCATGATTTGTCATTTACCGTGTATAAATAAAGTTAATGTATATATGTATGTATGTATGTATGTATGAATGCGTGTATGTGTGTGTGTTTGCGTGTATGTATGTGTGTATGTATGTATGTGTGTATATATTGTGTATATATATATTTATGTATTTGCCTCTTGTTGTTTGGTATTTGGTCAAAGACTGTCTATTTGTTATGAATGGCTTCTTTGAAATGAAGTTTGATATCAAGCTCCGTTCCTTATATCTGTAATGAATTGCTTTTTTCAACGCTCTTCACAAAATTTGGCATGCAGTAAGCACTGTTTGCTCTTTCTTTCATATATTCTTTCATAATTTTACCTTGTTTTCATCCTTAAAAATGGCCTTTCCGTCCACTCCATAGTTTTTGTCCTGTGGGTCATGCCCAAACTCTAACGAAACAGTCTGAAACTCATACGGAGGCGGTTCTTCGTATATAACACCACTGTTAACTTTCTCTGGACCCGTGTCAGTGCTATCTTCAGCCGGATGCTTTTTTTGACGGGCTCTCTTAAACCTACAACATGAAATTAATTGAAACGTTTGATACTGTTGAAGTTTTAAAACAGTCTGGCTTATTTGCGAGGGCAGTCCAAAGCATTTTCAACATCGCGTATCATTGGACAGCAAATCAACAGATCACCCAAGACAAACTACACTAACTGTGCCCCTTCTCTGAACAAAAAAGAGCTGCGGCTTATAGAGGTAGAATCAAATTAAAAATTTTCAACACCTGCTTGGTAATTCTATAGCTGCCGGGTTACATTAATTTTGTTCGCAGTAATGTGTCTTCCTTTAAATCCAAATGTGTGCAGCAATACCTTTTTTATACAGTCGAACCTGGCTATCCCGAACTCTCAAGGGAAACGGGAAAAATTGTTCGAGATAGCGGATGTTCGAGATAACCGATGGTAAATGATCTGACTGAAAAAACAATCCAAGGGTATTGAGTTTGAGTTCGAGATGGCGGGAAGTTCTAGCAGGACCGTAGCTAGGGGGGTCCTGGGGTGCCCGTGACCCCCCCCCCCCCTCCCCCTTGGTAGGTCTTCTTTTGAGCAAACAACCTACAATATTCAGGTGACGAAAACGCAATGACAAGAGTGAGTAGCCTCTGTGACCCCCCCTTTGAAAAATCCTGGCTACGCCCCTGTCTAGATAACCAAGTTCGAGATTTCGAGGTTCGACTGTATTACAAACTAACCCCTTGGTCACCTTAAAAATTGCCTTAAGGCGCGATTTCCATTGTTAGTTATCCACTTATTGGGAAAGATGTCATGTATATACCCACCACGAGTCCCCAACTACGTAACAAACGTTGAATTATTCAATGCTCCATTCAATTACGTCAACGTACCATTCAATTACGTACAGGGGACTCGTGGTGGTTATATACATGACATCTCTACCCACTTATTAGCCATATGTAAATTAAACTAGCTAGATAGCTGTAGCTTGAAACGTACCTTCTGCAGCAAAATAAACATAACAGTCCAGCAATAATGACACAACCAAACACCACAATTGGAATCACTGCAAACAGATATAATATAAGAATCATATAAAACAGGCAAAGCTCAGTTGCCAACATAACGAAATCCCAACAATACTACTATAATGTACTAGCCAGTGAGTAAGCACTCATGATTAGAAGACTACCAAGCAATGTCTAAAGCTCGCCCCTTTCAGCTGGCTACCCGCTCTGTTTTTATAAAGAAGCTGTATGTTAACCCAATCAATGTCTTCCTTATTTTATTTTTCTTTATGGCGCAGCCAATCACGTGACTTCTTACCCAAGAGGAGAGTTTCTTCTAATGGTCTACTGGCAAACGGTGCATCCTTTAGTTCGTCTTCAACCAGCGGTACTGGAGTAGTGCCACTAACTGTTTCTGAGAATAAACAGAATCAACACATTGACAGTCAAACAGATTAGGACAACTGAGAACATATACAGTGTGGATCTATCTTTTTTATCTGTGCATCAAACCATTCAGTGTGACCATTCTTTGTAAAGCTACTGAACAGTACTTTACTGTGGTACTGTTTGTTTTACTATACAGTGTGTTTCTAACTTTTTCATCTGTGGATCAAACTATGCAGTGTGACCATTCTTTGTAAAGCTACTGAACAGTACTGTGCTGTGGTACTGTTTGTTTTACTATACCGTGTGGTTCTATCTTTTTCATCTGTGGATCAAACCATGCAGTGTGACCATTCTTTGTAAAGCTACTGAACAGTACTGTACTGTGGTACTGTTGTTTTACTATACAGTGTGGTTCTATCTTTTTCATCTGTGGATCAAACCATGCAGTGTGACCATTCTTTGTAAAGCTACTGAACAGTACTGTACTGTGGTACTGTTTGTTTTACTATCATGACAGTGTGGTTCTAACTTTTTCATCTGTGGATCAAACCATGCAGTGTGACCATTCTTTGTAAAGCTACTGAACAGTACTGTACTGTGGTACTGTTGTTTTACTATACAGTGTGGTTCTATCTTTTTCATCTGTGGATCAAACCATGCAGTGTGACCATTCTTTGTAAAGCTACTGAACAGTACTGTACTGTGGTACTGTTGTTTTACTATACAGTGTGGTTCTATCTTTTTCATCTGTGGATCAAACCATGCAGTGTGACCATTCTTTGTAAAGCTACTGAACAGTACTGTACTGTGGTACTGTTTGTTTTACTATACAGTGCGGTTCTATCTTTTTCATCTGTGAATCAAACCATGCAGTGTGACCATTCTTTGTAAAGCTACTGAACAGTACTGTACTGTGGTACTGTTTGTTTTACTATACAGTGTGGTTCTATCTTTTTCATCTGTGAATCAAACCATGCAGTGTGACCATTCTTTGTAAAGCTACTGAACAGTACTGTACTGTGGTACTGTTTGTTTTACTATACAGTGTGGTTCTAACTTTCTGATCTGTGCATAAAACCACTCAATGTGAACTTTCTTTGGAAAGCTATTGAGGAGAAGTATTGTTAGTTTTACTATTAAGTCACCATAACACAAAATGCAACAACTACATTATAAAGAAAAAAGAAGGTGTGTGATCGTAAGAATGCTTGAGAACTGTATACAAACCTAAAGTCTTAGTGATAGCTCCAGTATCGCATCCATATAAGGCTATACGCATGCATTTCACCTCTCCGTGACTTGTTTCGGGATTAATGCGAAGGTGGTGACCCCAGATTCCTTGAAAAGAGCTGTTTATTGCTTCAAACTATGACAAAAAGAGGTATACACAAGTAAGGCGCATACGTTCCACAGGATACCCACGTAATACTTCACCTAACGGTAGCTCCTGTTGAGAACAAACCCATGCTTGCTTTCAGTTGCAAGCGGTAACACAACTTTTAATATCTGCAAGCAACACAGGGATACCGCCGACCGCCGACCGATAAGCTCAGTTGGTAGCGCACGGGACTATTGTGCGGGAGGTCGTTGGTTCAAACAGCCGGACCATCACTCAGGGTCTTTAAAAAAGCTGAGGAGAAAGTGCTGGTCAGTGCTGCTTTTGCAATGACATCTGTAAATGGTTAGACTTTCTAATCTTCCCGGATAAGGACGATAAACCGTAGCTTCTGTCTCAAAACCCTCGTTGATATAACTTCGTCACGGTGGGACGTTAAAGAACACACACACACTGTTCGCAAAGTGTGAGGAATGTGCATCGCGGTGTTGTGGCCTGGCTGTTGTCAATGTAATTTCACACATGTGCGTATTCTAAACGAGCTTTTATTGCGGGCCCAAGAGAGGCCCGCAACCCTAATCTTGACAGTGACCAGCGGATTGCGTTTTACGCGTGCGCGCCACGTTAATAACAGGCAAGCACAAAGCGGAAGTTCAAAATTTTGTTCTTCCACTAAGAACGATCGGAATGCAAAAAATGTGTCAATCACGACAGTTTGTTGTAACACCGGAAGAGAAAAATCCGTTCTCCAAGAACGATAAGAATGCGAAAAATGAGTCAATCTCACAATGCGAAAAATGAGTCAATCTCAACAGTTTGTCACATAAAATCGAGGCATGGAAGATTGCAAACGTTACGTTTTGGAGAAGTTGTTTTATAGGTGTTGCTTTTGAGACGATTTGCTGTGATTGTGAAGATTTTTCACGATCTATTTAAATTCATATTGCCGTGAAGATAAGGTGAGTTGCGTTGTATTTTGACTGTTTAGTTTTTGGACGGTTAATTTTTCTGGTAAAACACTTTCACTTTTTAAAGGAGGTGTTTGACATGTTTCGATTTACGGAGCTGATCTACTGCAACTCAATGCAAACTTCCCAAAAAACGTCCACACGAATGTACATTTTGTAATCTAAAATTATACACTCTCGTTCCAGTACCTTCCGTATGCTATTGATGCTATTGATGAAAGCTGAACAAATAGCCCATTTCCGAGTTGCTACATGTCTCAGTTTAATAGCGAGTCCAGGTGCAAGACCATTCAAATGGAAATGATAGAGTATTCTTATGCAAATTAAACTCATTTCCATTTGAATGGTCTTGCACCTGGACTCGCTATGAAACTGAGGCATGTAGCAAATCGGGAATGGGCTATTGAAAGCGTATCTTCAAAATCGATAAATAAACAAATCCTTTATCGTGTTTGTGCTATTATTTTCTTACCTTGTCTATTTCACAGCTCGTTTTTGTTTATTAAAAAAACATGTCCACTTACACGGGTATTGAACTTGAAAATAAATGAATTTAAACGTTAAAAAGCAGGCTTCAAAAGCACACAAAAAGTGATGCCGACATGTTCATTTCATGGCTCCGCATAATTAAAGCGCGACAAGGAAAGGTGATTGTCGGCACGCGTGTAAACGGACATTCGCAGCACAAAATGTACAATACCAGAATATTCGACGCATCAGTGAAATATTCTTAGCTAGCACTGCCTTGAGTTAAAGAGTATATTCCCGTTTCAAGCGATTTCTTAGACTCAGTAGGTCCTGAGATATCGATTTTTTCGAGGACAGATTTTTACAAGCGCCATTATTCTCAATGAAATATCGAAAACAATGGTTGTGAAAACTTACTAATTGCACGCAAAAGGATACCATGTCAACAAAGACAATGGATAAAGTTTTTACTAGATTCAAAATGTTATAAAAAGGTAACTGACAACAATTTACAATCTCCGATCATTTACGATAAGTGTAACCACGTGCAGCTTTGAGTCAATATGCCCGGTGTAAAACGAGCACGTCAGAGTTTCAAGATGATTTTGAAAGTCGCTTTTCGCTAGTTTATTTAAAAATTACAGTCGTTTTGGGGTGCGGGTTATCTGCCAGTGCGGGTAATCTGTTGAAATTTTTTTCTCGCTATTGGAAAAATCGACTGATGCGGGTAATCTGCCGCGCGGGTAAACGGCCGGAAATTACGGTAAGTGCATCTAGGCCCGCACTTTCTAACCTGTGGTGACCACTAGTTGTATGGATAATAGTGTTTTATCGGAAACTAAAACATTCGTATTTTCCATATTTTTACTCAGTGAAGATATGAAAAAGTTATGTACCAAATGTCCCGGATGTACGCTCGCGTCCTAACAAAATTTTCCCATCCATATAATAAAAAGAACATTTCAAGTGTGGCTTGAAGATATGAATTTGATTTTCTCCTGTTAAAAACAACACTTTACTCGCTTGCTGCGCTCGCTCGTAAAATAAAATTCATATCTTAGTGCCACCGTGTAATATCCTCCATGTACAGCTCCTAGGCGTTACGTGTATAAATAAGGTGTTGATTGATTGATTGATTGATACCTTAGTTGCATTTCCTTTTTCCTGTAAAGGGGTAAAATTCACGGAGTCATTGCTGACTGATACGCTGTAAATCTCCACCCATGTCTGATTACCGTCCAATAAAACTCCCTCAGTCTCAATTACAGTGACGTTTGTCAAGAATTCTGTGAAGAAAGAAAGGTAAGCATTAAAGAGAATACAAAAGTAGAGGAACAATACATAACAAAAAATGCCAAATCTTAATCACAATGGTCACACTGCATGGTTTGATCCACACGAGATGAAAGTGTTAGAACCACACTATATGGTAAAACAAACAGCACCACAGTACAGTAATGTTCAGTAGCTTTACAAAGAATGGTCACACTGCATGGTTTGACCCACAGATGAAAAAGTTAAAACCACACTGTACAGTAAAACAAACAGTACCACAGTACAGTACTGTTCAGTAGCTTTACAAAGAATGGTCACACTGCATGGTTTGATCCACAGATGAAAAAGTTAGAACCACAGTGTATAGTAAAACAAACAGTACCATAGTACAGTACTGTTCAGTAGCTTTACAAAGAATAGTCACCCTGCAATAGCATGGTTTGATACACAGATGAAAAAGTTAAAACCACACTGTATAGTAAAACAAACAGTACCACAGTACAGTACTGTTCAGTAGCTTTACAAAGAATGGTCACACTGCATGGTTTGATCTGCAGATGAAAAAGTTAGAACCACACTGTATGGTAAAACAAATAGTACCACAGTATAGAACTGTTCAGTAGCTTTCCAAAGAATGGTCACACTGCGACGGAGCTTTGCACAGTTGAAAAGGTCAGAGTCCTACGGTGTAGTTCAAACTCTTTTTCTGATAACTAAAAGTAACGGTTGTCGTAAGATAACTAATTAAATCACTACACTGTCTGTCTTTTGCGACTCTAGAACGTACGATCGCCTCACTCACTTATAAAGACAAACACTGTAGTTACCGAAAAACACTTGTATGTAAGGAGCAAAATCAGTTTTAGCAGCGCACCAACCGTCGCCAAACGGCCCTGTTGTCATGACTCCGATCCGACCACGGGATGCAGCATAACCTGCACTGAGCTGAGAGGAGGAACTGACGTATCTATCAGGAATGCGGCGCGAATTTGGAACTTTCATTCCCAGTTCTTCAATTTCACACCCTGAGGAAATTAGATAGATAAAGAAAAATAGAGATAACTCAGTACATTCGAAACGTTTTACTTTAGGTAGTACTCTTTCCTGCCAAGATCTTAATATAAATTCCCCTAACAAGACATACAGTTTTTTTTCATGTATGTTTCGAGAATCTGGTGTTAGATGAACTCCATATCGTGTTTGCTTGACAGTTTACTGATATTTTGTAATGAGAAGTTACATATTGATCTCCTCTGGGATTTAAAAATATAAATATGATCATTTTTTTCTAAATTTGGTGATTTTATAGCAACATCTTCGGTTACTTTGACAAGGAAAATTCTAACAAGGAGGAAACGTGTGCGCCCTTAACATTCTCGCCAGGTGATTGTTAATAAACGGCCTAGAAGCTGAGAGAGTGTTTAAGACACAAATGTATTAAAGCCCTGAATTGTAATACAACTTGAACACAACTGTATAAAAGAAATTGGTCAAGTCTTTCATATGTAATATATCAAGTACGAGATACAGTGTTTCATCACAGATAAAGTATTTTTGGCCAAAGTCAGGGTGTTTGATATGTGATGAGACACATGTATCGAGTGTTTGATATAGCCTCTCGAGTTTAATGACTTGAAGGAAAAATTAGCGATGGAATAACGAGCAGTGTTTCGTCAGATATCCAAACACGTCACGGTACTTGATTTCCTTTGCCTTTCTTTTATGCATTATTGACGAGTTTGAGAACTGATTATCACATGACCATAGGTTTGTTCGCTTGCGGGTAGAGACTTCCAGGGAGAGGGTGCGGGCTCATGGCTGGACTGACTTGGTAATAAGTCAATGCAAAACAATTTATAAAAACTCACTCAATCTATTCAGAGAAGTTACATACACGCATTCTTTTTGTAACTTCCCATTGGCATTTTCAGGAGCAATACTAACTTAAAAAGTACTATATAATATCTATCATTAGTATAAATACTCAGGTGATTATACAAAATCGCGCGCTCTGATTGGTTCGCTATCTCGGATTATCAGCCTATAATCACCTCGACGAACAAAATGGCTGCCAGTCGTTCGCGAGCTTTTGATGAAATAAAACTTTTTCGTGTTGTAAAATGCTTCTCTTTTCTTTTTTTTGAAATAATCACCTGTGTATTTATACTAAAACAATTATTCGCCTCAGGCTCAGTGATTCTCGGTGAATATTCACCAAGAATCACTTCGCCTTCGGCGAATAATCGTTAAATAAGACTAACAAAAACTGAAAACCAACATGCTTAAAATTAATTAATAAAAATCTAATTACTCGCTAAGAATTCCCTAAAAGGTTACGCTTATTAAATAACATTTCGCTGCAGAGTGAGGATAAGAGTAGCCATCACGCAGCAGTTAAAGAACGACCGTGATTTTTACTTCAACACAGCTACAATTTAATGTACACAATAATCCATACGTTGCAACAAATACTCAAAAGATCGGAATGTAATCATAGTATTCCGTTCCCATCTGCGTCAACAAATCTGCTTCCGCAGTAATACTTGTTTCTCTTCGGCCAACCAAGGACGCATGGATAGTGTCAAAATTGCATAATCGTTCATAAAACGTTCTTAAATATACGTAATAGGAAACGGCAGGAAACGAAGGACAAGATAATAACAAGACAATACCACATGAAAACACAGCTTGCAAGCTCTCTTACAATGCTGGCATGGGTTGATTCTAAACGTGATAATGAATTGTTTGCATACTAAGAAGTACAAACGTTTGATTTCAGGAGAAACACAGACCTGATGGGATGACACTTCATCAGTTAATAATTAAACCGATCAAGTACTTATAATGAAATAAAATCACTATAACTGAGCATCAACATATGTTTATCTTTACCTGAGCCACTCGTTATCGAAGCTGAAGAAATAAGTAACATGACCAGAGTTGCCATAGAGAAGCCATGATTTGAGAACAGATCCATATTAACAGCTTGCATAAGTAATTCTTTCAGGATTCACGCGATACCAAAACATTCTCTGCATTATGCAAATTCTTACCAACATTATATTTCGAGTTAATTCATGGGTAACCACTCGTGACGATGGATTGACTATGACTGACACGTTTTGCTTCTAGAAATACCAAGAATGACTGTGCCATAACAAACACGAAATCCACCGGCGCTTAGATTAAAATTCGTTCAATGACAGATCCATAAAACAAGACAAATAGGTAATTTCAAAAGTAAATAAGGGAATGAAAATAGTTTGTTAATAGAATGGTAAAGTTGCATAAAATAATATCAATAATAATAATAATAATAATAATAGCAATAACAATGATAAAGTATGAAGGGCAGTCTTTACTAACGAAAACACAAAAGATCTGGAATGGGTTCCAAAAGGCACCTAGGACGAGTGTCTCAGGGCCTGATTACATGGCGAATTTCAGCCCAGGCTTAAATTTCAGCCCGGCTTCTGAAACAAATCCTCTTAAAATCAAATTGTCGATTACACAGAGAGGGATTCAGCCCGGGGCGCAATTCAGCAGGCGCTAAAAATCCTAGCCCGGTTTTTCAAACAGGGCTAGGATTTTCAGCCCGGCCAAACAGGCCTGAAAATCTGAAAAATCTCATGTAATCGAAACGGAATTTCAGCCCGGGCTGAAAAGTGAGCTTGGACATGCGCAGTGATTTTGTTTTCCAGGAAACAAGATGGCTGCCGCTAGCTACAAAGGAGAAGCGATTTCAATGGAATAAAGGAGATAAAATAGAAAATCTTATTCGTTGCCTCGCAAATTTCAAAGCTCAGATGGAGTATAAGAACATCGACTTCAATGCAGACAAGGTTAAACAGTACGAGGCTGTCAGAGAAGCCATGGCTCGCATTTATGAAGAAGAACCAACTTTCTTCACGATTCGTGTTCTCGGCGTCATTTTGATTCTCCTGAGATTGTTCGCGCGCCATTTCATATTTGGTCCCGAGACTAATATTTCAGCCCGGGCTGAAGTTCGTTATGTAATCGCAACAAAATTTCAGCCTGGTTGGCCGGGCTGAAATTTCAGCCCGGCTGAAATTCGCGATGTAATCAGGCCCTCAGTTAGAAATGCACTCGTGCCAGCTTTCTCGGTTTTCAGCAATCCAAGATGGCGTGCGCCTTGAGGCGGCAGAAGTGCAGGCGCATTTGAAATTGACCACTTAAGACACTCTATAACTTGCCACATGAATCATTATATTTCCTTGAATCTCTAAGTCGAGTTAGTCGAGTTGTTCGAAGGCCAATAAGCGTGGATCCCAGGTTAAGCTTAGAGAAGTACTTACTGAGTTACTATTTAACCCTGGATTAACGCTAAAGGCAGGGTTAGATATTAAGAGTTAGCTACTGTATTAGCGTGCATAACTGAGCACTAATTCATGGTTGAGCGAGAGTTATTTACTGTTGAATTCTGGATTAGAGATAGAACCGGGTTCGGTCTCAGTAAAATCAGTCATGAAGAAACGAAAAGCCTTTGCCATATTTATTGCTTTCTTGTCATGTTGTTATTGTTGTTGTTGTTGTTGTTATAGTTATTGTTGTTGTTTTTATTTCTGTTAAATAGTACTCAATGAATCAACTTTGGTGTAGCAAAGGTTTTCTTCATCATTCAACGAAAAACATTAACAAGGACAAATTTATCGGTGTAATCATGCAAACAGGTACATAGAAGGTGGACAAATGGAATGCCGAGGAGCTGCACTTTCAATTTTTTCAAAGTTTACCGTGGATCCTGGCTGACTGGTATTTCAACTCAGGGGTCAGAACATCCTGCGGCTATATTAGCCCCCTAAAGATTTACGCTGTTTTAAAAGACTCATGAAAGTAAACGAATGACATTTCAAACTTAAACAGACCTAATAAATCATTTTCCCTCATTGTCCAATCGGATTGTATTATGTTCTCTCATAGGACAGGGCCCCACGGTTGAAAAAGCAATTGCATTTAATGAAAATGGCTTTTTTATTACATTTTATCTTACCCTAAACGATATAACTCATATTGCACATCGGTGCGGATAAAGCACATTCACTGGATGCGGCTTTTTGTCGAGAAAAATGGCTTCAAGCAGGGAAAGCTGCCCGGTCCTTCCAAATCGCAACATTTTTCTGATATGCCTTGTGTTCTGCTTGAATCTAAGAACAAGTGTTGACGGTAGGTGCAGCGGTTGAATCTCAGACTCTTTAACGAGAAAAGCGATCAAATTTGATAACTTTACCTCGAAAATGAGCTAATTCTAAAAGTTTGAGTTCAATTTGCTTAAATGCGAAAGTCGGGTGTTATCAGGAATGGAAGCGTTGCTGCATTTAGTAGTGAACGGGCCTAACTATAAAATATAAATTTTCCGCGGGATTTCTGCTGAATATACAAAAAGAAACATTTTTTTGGAAAAAAAATTCATCTTTTGATCAAAAATGAACAAACCTATTCTTAGGGTACAGAAATCAAACCGTAGTGAATTGTTACAAAACAACAGCCTGTCGTTCTATGACCTGTGCATGGGATTCAACATTACATAAAAGAAGGGCTGAGTCATTTTCACTAGTTATACAGTGTTCCTTCAAGTATCGTTTGTTTCTCTTTTGATTCTATACAGCTGATACATTGATATGCTTTTATGTGTTTAGAAAAGCACTTCACTTTTGTCACCAAATTTGTTTGTTTTTGGCCATTCAAAGTTTGTTGTTCTACTCAAAGTAAATCTTAAGTGCTGAGGAATAAAAGAGCCAAACATTCCATTCTTTACATTATTTTTTCACCAGAGAAACGTGTTTAGTGGCTACATCAGCAGCATTTACTGAGTAAACTGACCTAAGACCTTGTCCATTGTACTCAAAACGCTTGCTTGTATTGAAGTTGTCGCGAGCCATTTGTTTATGACTGTTTTGATATTGCACACGGACAAATTAAGTGATATTACTGGGGCAATTAGCATCTTAATGCCGTGAATTATACTGTGCTAGTTATACCTGCGTTTTGCCTCCCCAAGTGATAACCTGAGTCATGAATCAAATTGTGGCACGAAAGCTGGGGTCGCCAATAAGTTGAATAATGACGATTAAGGATTACTTAGTCTAACTAAACCTAAACGTCTTTTGTCTGGCAGCCAAACTAATAGTAACAATTATTAGTCTTATTAGTCTCTTAGGACACTGCGTCGGTGAGGAATTGAAACCTGACGCACAAAAAAAAACATGGCTCTAACCAGCATAACGATAAATTTAGTTTTACCACTGCAAGATTAAGGCTAAGGGAAGCTGGCGTTTGGAGCGTTAACCCTTCGTCAGTCTGTAACCGATGATACTATTGCAAAACTCGGTATGCTTTATACAAAGGCATATGCATCCTTCTACATTTAGGGTCAGCATGGCAATTTATTTAATATACCGCTATATCATTTGGCAGAGGATTGAACCATAGATCACACATAACACTTCCACTGAGGTGAAATCGTTATAGGGGACCTCAATGAAGATACATAAGTCCACTAGAGCAAGGATAAAAAAATCACTGAGAGAAAAGACGTAAGACGCTTAACCGCCACAAGTGAAAAGAAAAGTTTGTGTACATAAAATTCCATAGAACTTTGTAAGGAGTATGTATGACTCTCAACGTACGAACCGATATATGTAAAAGTCGCAATTTTGTTTTGCATCATTAATTTTCATCAGCGTAAAAACTCGGTTGCTGCATGCGAGCAAGCAGAGGAGGTCGTTCACTGATACGCTTCTTTAATTATTGCGATCGACCGGAGCGGTTTGAAATCTGACACCAAAAGGATAATGCACATTGCTTACGTCATTGCAATTTGTTATCATCACAGCGCTACAGAAGACTCCACGATATGAAACTGAAATAAACGACGAAAATGAAAACCTTGAACAACTTTCTTTTGCTCGGTTATTAGGCTTATAAATGATTTCAGTTTCAACATGGCTTGCTATACCGTGAACTCATTACAAGCCGGCGCATTCAAGGCCCAAGTGGCAATATCTTATTGCACAGAGGTGGCCGAATTTTACCTTGAGGCAAACAATAATGAATATAAGTGGGCTTAAAATAAATTGCTTGCATGTGTTCAAGCGAGTGACCAAGAACAAGTTTGTTTGATAAAATGTGGGGAGGACTAAATCTCTCAAATATTTACTTCACTATTTGTTTGCGTTAGTTAAATAATCATATTGAGTCCCTCTGAAGACCGCAAAGAAAGCAAACACACAACAGTTTACTGAGAATGTATAGCGTTAAAACAGAAAAGTCGTTACAGATATGTGAAGTAAAGATGATTGCTTTATGTTGGGCCTACCGACTGTCTCTATTGGAGACTTAAACATCTATTGGAAAAAAAAACACGCGCACGAAAAATACCTATTTCTTGGATTTCTATTGGATGGATGAGCGAGTTTTTTAGTTTAGAGTCTTATTAAGCGATCGCAGATTTTATTTTGAAAGTCAAATTAAGGGTTTTTACTTTCTCAAAGGTATTTTCTCATAATCAGATCGTGGTTTGTTCAACATAAGGTAATCTTTATTTCGTTAACATCTCAGTTAGCCTAACAGTAAATAACATGAGGCCCAGTAAAGATTGTATGTATAGAAAGGTTTTCACGCATACTGCTCCTTGGATCACCACAGAATTGCATTGCTATTACGTAACTTTATCAGTCTCAATTGTGATCTGAATAGCAATTCTCCCAGGCAAGTGCCACATGTTTTCTGTTTGCCAGTTTGGAGAATCAGTGTGAGATCATTTCAGCTACCTTGTTGGTGCATTTTTTAATTCTCCTCAACTGCTCGATTGATAATGTATTGACAATGTTGATCACTTAAGGAGGTTAAGGAGAAATCAGTGATTAAATAGAGGTGCAAAGCGCGAAGCTTGCGTTCAACTGTTGTCTATGACAATAACCTATTCCTTTCGTTAATAGCGTTCATATGTTCCAGTAAGATGAACGTGGGTTTTGCTGTAGATGGATCTAGTAAAATGGGCAAAGAAAACTTTGCTTCGGTGATTCAGTTTGTAACCAACGCTTCTACGCACCTAGACGTGGGTCTTGACAAGACATGGATGTTCCTTGCTTACGGAAATCACAAAAAAGTCTTCAAAACGAAATCAGACTTAGTATCCTTGTCACCGGAGGATGTAGAGTTTCCTAATGCAAGCCACGTTCGCCTAGGATCCTTACTTAACACCATAAGGCAACAACTCCATGACAACGCAAGCGAAAGGGGAGCAGTCAGCGTGGTTGTACTAATGACAGCCCACAGGTCTGAGGATGATATAGCAGTTCCCGCGGTCCTCTTAAAGGAATCTGCTGTGACCACTATAACAGTTGGTGTGGGCAGTGAGTACTCTGAAGGCCAACTAAGAGAAATAGCTTCTGATCCAGCCGGTAATCATGTGATGAAAATTAACAGCTGGGCAAAGTTAACCAACAACTTGGCTTTGCACCTGGCTCAACAAATATGTCAAGGTAACTAAGTACTAGTAGGGTCCCTCTGAGTCGGTTGCGCGTTTTTTCCTGGGGGAGGGGGAGAGTGACTACAAGCCGCTTCCACAAAAAAAAAATCGATCTTGAACGGCATCAAAAGTCTCCTCAGTATTCTTTCACAGTCATGTCGCAATAGTTGGAATACGTATCCAACGTATTGCCCCTTTCATCAACAAACTGGGAGCGAGTTTAAATTGGTCTATGTAAACGTGAAGTATAGTAAATGAGACAAAGCCTTTAAGATTACTTATTGTAGGCTAAAACACTTGATAAAGAGGTTAGTCTCAAAAGCAATTGATACCGAGTCGGTGGGGAACTTGAGTACAAAAAACTGGTGTTTAACGAACAAGTTGATGAAAGTAAGTTATGCCGCTAGACGACCACAAAGGGGCTAACATATCAAGCTTTTTATCCTAATCAGTGCAAAGGAATTTTGAAACGCCGCCTTCCACACTGCAAAAAGGAAAAATTACAAACTTTGGACACTTGATTTCAAGGATCAATAAAACAGCAAGTGCAAAGTTTAAATTCTGGAAACAGCGGAGAGTATGTGAGTAGGTTAATATGATTTGTTTCTTTCCCTTCCAACAGTTGTAGACAGATGTGTAAGCTCGCCCTGTAGAAACAATGGCACATGCAAGAGTTTCAACAGTGGTTACAACTGCACATGCTCCCCTGAATTCTATGGGACACACTGCGAGAAAAGTAAGGACAAAGGAAAATAACTTTGAAGTTTTATACATACATTCAATATGATAACTATACAGTATTGCACATACAGACAGTATGATAACTATATAGTATTGCACATACAGACAGTATGATAACTATATAGTATTGCACGTACAGACAGTATGATAACTATATAGTATTGCACATGCAGAAAGTATGATAACTATATAGTATTGCACATACAGAATAACTATATAGTATTGTACATACAGACAGTATGACAACTATATAGTATTGCACATAGTATTGCACATATACAGACAGTATGATAACTATATAGTTTTCCACATACAGACAGTATGATCGTGATAACTATATAGTATTGCACATATAGAAAGTATGATAACTATATAGTATTGCACATACACACAGTATGATAACTATATAGTATTACACATACACACAGCATGATAACTATATAGTATTGCACATACAGACAGTATGATAACCATTCAGTACAACACATACAGATGATGGGTTCCTGCTTTTCAATATTATTTACTGTTCATTATCACACATATAGAAACATAAAGACTATATGATACTACACATCTTTGGCCGCTTTGTAACCTCAACAATCCAAAGCTGCATTATCACAGATAAAAGCTATAATGCGTTTGTGGACCGCCTCTGAAACCATGCGGAGCCACGTGTGGATGGCAACACCCTGTGTAACTGAATTTGAGACCTTGTTGGTGATGTTTCTAAACCTTTTTAAATCCAAATACAATACACTAACATGAGTCCTAAAGACGTTACGGTAGTGTTAACATAGCCTGAAACCGTATGTTAAGCGCCGTTTTTAGTCTCTCTTTTCGATCTTTTAAAAAAAATTTAAATTGGGCAATTTTCCTTTAACAGGTAGATCAGTAGAATACCTGTCAATGGGATGCTTCAGAGATGACCATGGAGCAAGAGTTATTCCATCGCTGGAGAGACCTAACGCTACCTTTCTTGACGGTGACTACCAGACAAGAGAAAAGGCAGTAATAAAATGCGCTCTGGAGGCTGCTAAGATGGGATACAATGTGTTCGCTCTTCAAGATGGCGGAGCCTGCCACTCCGGTCCAAACGCCCATTTAACTTTTAACAAACACGGTAGCATAAGTTGTCCTTCACAAGGGAAAGGTGGTTCCTTCATCAGCGAAGTTTACTTACTTGGAGGTTAGTAAAATTCCGAGGTCAAGATCTCAGTTCTGGGTTCGCTAACTAGATAGGGTGGGGTTAAGCGGTGGGAGTTGTGGGGACACTGTGAAAACGTCGTGAATTTGGTACCAAGTGTTACAGATCAAGACATAATACTCCTTCAACACAGAAGTGAGACAAGGGTGGATTTGTATGATACTTTGTGGATTTGTGAGCAGATTTCCAAAAGAGTTGGGTCATTGCGTTTTGATGGGGCAATTACCCCTCACGACGTTTTCATGTCCCCACAACTCCCACCCTATCCAGTTAGCAAACCCAGAACTGAGATCTTATTTTCTGCTTAATTTGAATTAAGAACGTCTGCTCCATAATAGAAACTAGTAACGTAGATCAGTTATTCAGTTAATCAGGGCACAGTCTGAGACAGAACTTGGAGTGTCCCGAGTGTTCGAAAGTTACCGTTAACGTAATGCCCAGATACTTACATTGCGCCGAAATATCTATGTAGAATTTGATATTTGATAACTTAGGTTGTAAGCTTTAACTTTAAAAATACAAACGACTCTCTTTCCCCACAACATGAGACATGTGCCCAGATTATTAGGTCGCGCCTTTCCTTTTCTTTCTTAAAGCCAAGTGTGGTGATCTACTTCGTGAACGTCTCATTCATTTATCAACCTCAACAATCGTGGGATCATCGTACAATAACAGCCGAGGTATTCCAGTTCTTAATGGGAGTTACTCCTGGTGTCCTGAAGATAGTGACCTGAGGCCACAGTTAACAATTGATCTCGGTAAGTGTTAAGCAACAAGCACGTTTTTTAAAAGTATCAGATAGCGACGTTTGTAGCATGATACTCGTGACCTATTACGTCATAAATATCATTGTCCAATGGTAGGCGCTGTTATATCCCATGGTATTTCATCACACCCTATGCGCTGAAATAGAACCTTTCTTGCTATTGGCTATATCGTTCTATAACGTGTCAGGGTCACAGCTATCACGGAGGTCCCACCCATCTCGCTGCAGATGTTAACTTACTATATTTTCGATACCAATCAGTTTGTAGATTTTGAAGCATGGCCTGTTCTACTGTCCTCAGTTGCAAGTTTTTAGTAACAGGGACATTAATTTAACAGGGAGAGGGACCCTCATGACCGTGATGTATCTGCAAGGCGAAAGGGACGCGATCCATCAAGTGGACAACGTCTGTGTAAACTTCACTTATCAAGGAGCTGGTAGAAAGGTTCTACAGGAAAACTCATCGTGTATGGTGAGTTAAAAAAGGGGAACAACAAGAGATTTTGCAGGGAATGCTCAATCTTCCAAGATTATGTAACGACGACGTTAAAGGACATGCTAAGAAACCAGAAAACGAGAAAAAAATAATTAAACTACACTGGTCACTCAGACAAACAAAACTAAACAAGTTTGCAATATCCGGGACCCTTGGCTTATTTACAGGCGTCTTAAAATTGACTGCCAATAAACCACATCTAAAGTAATTACACTGACCATTCATACATTATGTGCTCAGTCAAACGAACCAATCAGATTTCAAAACAAATATATTTTAACAGCATGAAACAAGTCCTTGATTTCCAAGGCATCTAAATGTTGTCGTTCGTTGCTCGAACATTTCCTAAACTTAATTTACTTACTTACTTACTTACTTACTTACTTACTTACTTACTTACTTACTTACTTACTTACTTACTAAGCAACAGTAGCCACAAAACGTGGAACTGATGATTCAGATTCCACTCAATTGTCAAATAATGTCGATGTTATATAAACGATAACAAGGAATAATGTTGCATGTTTTGTTTTCTCTTTGTTCTAGGAATTTGGACACGGAATGTCTGACATCAGTGGTAATCTTATCCATTCCCATAGACTGTTCTCCCCTCTACTCGTCCGGTCGGTTGTTCTATCACCTACTCAACCAGGACAGTGTTTAAGAACAGAGCTTAAGGGATGTGTGACAACAATTTCCGATGAGGAAAACAGCTTTGAAGGTAAGGAATTGTCTCTCATTTTTTTTAACTTCATCTATGAATTATTTCTTTTTAAACGTCTTTTATTTTTCAGAGTTGGTGTAGGAAAAGAATCAGGTTCATGTTAGTTTTCATGTAGTTAGACATACTAACATCATGCAACTGGGAGATATCCAACCCGCCGTCACTATAAGGAGAGCAGACCTGCAGAATATAATACCTAATGTAGCGTCCATTCATTATTAAACACGAAACTGGCTTGATACATTCTTCATTCTCTCGCGCTGATAACTGTATTCGTATTCAGTACAGATTCGCTGAAAACCAAAATAATGGCTCTAAACGCTGTTCTTTGCATTAGAAATAACTTAAAGATTTAACTGAAAAGAAACACTACTCACAAGTTATTGTGCCCCTTTTAAATAAACTTGAACTGGAACGAAACGAAACTCGATATGACTTTGAGAAAATGCGTATGCCTAGAGTCCTGAAACAACGTTTATACCTAATGTGACTTCATTTAAAAATTTAAATATCTTAATCACTTCGCATACTCTAAGAATATTCCGAGATTTTCGAAGTTGTAATTGTTCTAGTAATAAGCATTTCTACTTATGTTTTCTGCCAGGATGCTTCAAGACTGAGAGAAGAAAATGCTGTGTGTTTCCTTTCTGGTATCGAGGTCGAGAAGTTTATTCATGCATCAGAGATAACCATAACCAGCCCTGGTGTGCTAATACTGACAGTTATGATCGAGATCAGCTGTGGGACAATTGTCAAGGTATAGCGCCCGAACCGGCAGAGGAGTACCGTTTTTCAATAATTTCATAAGTTATAAATCTCATACCCATATAAATAGGACAAAATGCGACACATAAATAATTATATTTCTTTGAATTTCTTTCACCGATTCCATTAGTTAATTATAAATCTCACTTTTGTACAAACAAAAAAGACAGAGGTACATAAAAGTTATATTTCCGTTATCAAAAGTTGCCTGTTTTGATTGGTGGAAAGAAACGCAGCTAGGCCGGTTCTATTCTCATGGCTTCTTTCCCACCCTTTAAAAAATCGTTCTCTCTGTTTTTGCCTGGTTACCTGCTCTGATTTCAATTTTCAGGAGTCACCAGCCCATGCGACACCAATCCATGTCTTAATGGAGGAATATGCAGGGAAAATCTGACTGAATGGAGTTATCAGTGCATTTGCAACGAACACTTCACGAATGACAACTGCCAAGACGGTAACAATATCAAACTGTACTTCAAGCTTATATGACATAATATATAATACAAAAAGTGGCTTTGAAGGTGTGGAAACGGCGCCAATTCCACATATGCTAAAGAATTCTGAATATATTTGTTCGGTGAAAATATGGTGACAACAACAATTATGATAATGATGGTGGTGTTTATGATGATAACAATGATGATGATTCACTTGCTCTGTCCAAAAGCTGAATGAATTTAGATTGAATATTTTTTGTTGTTGTTTCAGATTTTGACGAGTGTTACAACAGCCTTTGCCAAAATGGAGGAACCTGCCTGAACACGTTTGGCGGTTACAAATGTGAATGTAACCAAGGATACAGCGGTAAAAATTGTCAACTTGGTGAGTTATTTAGTCATATTTGGCGATAAACAAACCCTAACTTACTCAGTGATGAAACATTAACCTTAGATGGTTGGCTCTGGATTTGCACTAATCTTGGGTTAAGCATTATACATTAGCTTCTGGTTAATCCTGTATTAACCAAATGACGGGCTTTCGAGCAACCCGTTCCTATACTATATGATTCCAATGCTCCGAAAAAAGAGACTCATTTATCGTATGTGGCAACGTTGACATGTGGTGACATTTTTTGGTATTTGTCAGGTTGCACGTTCAATACGATTGAACTAGGCTTCTTACTGGACAGCTCTGCAAGTGTAAATTTCCATGGTGCAAATAACTTCCAAGAAATGAAAGACTTCATGAAGAATCTGACAAAATCATTTAACATTTCCAGTACTGAAACTCGCGTTGGAGTGATCGCGTTTTCAACTAACTCCACACTGGAGTTAAACTTGAATCAGAACTTATCTTACCAAGAAATATCACAAGCCATTGATAAAATTACTTACTACGAAGGCGGAACGTTCACTGGAAACGCATTGAGAGAAGCGATCACAAAACTTTTTAGTAATGACGCTGTTCGACCCAATATCCCCAAAGTATTGGTCATTATTACCGATGGAGTGTCAACAGACGATGTGGTACAGCCGTCATTAGAGGTAACCCAGGCAGGTATCATTCCCTACGTAATAGGAGTTGGGGACGCCTGTGACCTCTCTCAGCTTACCCAGATGGCTCTTGGCAAATCAGACCGTGTTTTCTTAACAAAATTCGGACGCCTTGAAGACATCGTCAGTGGTATCAGGGGCACCATTTGTCGAGGTATTTCCACGTTATGTTTGTGTGAAACAAATCTTTTCACTGAGAGGGTTGTCCAATACTCCGATAAATTTATGCATTGCATTGTATTGTATTAAATGGCCATAACAATAGTTCAACAATGCATTCTAGAACGACAAAATACAACACAATGTATTTTAATATAATGCTGTGCATGAATTTGTCAGAGTATTCGGGAAAAGTATGTAAGTTTAAGCTCGATGATGCGTATATCTGTCTGTATTCCTAGGTCTTTAGGCATTAATATTAGCTTATTATTAGTTTTTAATAAGCAAACAGAGAGCTAAATTCAGTGTCCTTGCAAAATAAACTCCTCACACAAATTTTAATACATACATACATACATACATACATACATACATACATATAGTGGCTCGTCCCCACGGGGGCTTTTCAGAGTCACTTATTACATACAACATACAACATAGTTAAGAATCCCAACTGGTGGGAGGCAGACCAGTTGGCTACTTATATTACAAGGATGATCGAGGAGTTGAACCAGGTACTTACCCAGAACAACACCAGGTAGTGGCCAGAGCGGGATTTGAACCCGGGTCACCGCATTGAAATACCGCGCCCTAGACCACTCGGCCATCCTGCCTCCTAATGACAGACGTCAACATCTCTGTGGCAAGTTGGCAATTCGCTGAATACTACTATCGTCCTCTCTACACCAGAAAAATCGACATTGATTTTTGGTCTTTTTTCCTTCAAGATTTGGACAAATGCGCTGATAATCCTTGTCACTTTGGCGGTATTTGCAACAGCGAAGATATGAGCTGCACATGCCAGGATGGTTTCCAGGGCCCCGCATGCACTGAAGGTATTTACAGTTTGTAAAACTGCTGGAGCGATCTGTGGTCATAGCTTAAAATATATAAATGGTTTAAACAGATCTAAAAATATAAAAAAAGGGATACTCTAAATTTTCGATCGCATTCTGCGGTCTTCTTTAGAGAATGATGGATTTCGCAAGGTTCGCAAGGATTTACAGTTTAATTTTTTTTATATTTATAGTGCGACTTTTCGAACCCAGGCCACCCAGACAAATTTTCAAACGAATTATCCAATCACGATTGAGTATCTAAACAATAGCATCTGTACAGATATTTTATATTTCGCTTAAAATGAACATATATTGCTCTATAACTGTATAAAACATATCAAGATTGAAAAAGAATTATCTTGGCCGGTAGAAACTCGCCACAAATCTGTTGTTCAGTGTCAGAAACAGACATTTGTATAAAAATTTATTGGGTGCGCTTGGTTTTGAGTAGTCGCAATGAAAGTTTTTCTTGCAACATTATCCTTACATGAGTCTAAATAAAACGATACAAAACGCATTGGTTAAGACGCATAGGTAACTTTCATTCTTAGCTGTTGATGTTTAAATTGTACGAATTTTCAAATTCCATCAGATGTAGAAGAGTGTTCGTGGCCGACTGTATCTTGTGTAGCCGACAATTCATGTATAGACACGTTTGGTGGTCACGAGTGTACCTGTGCCGACACTAGCATGTACGGTGAAAACTGCACCAAAGGTCAGTGGATATGAGTATCTATGTGGGTGTTGTCATAACCAGTGCAGAACTAACTGGTTGATGCCAAAGCAAATACCAATGTTAGTTTCATTATGGGATCTCAATACAACTAGAAATGCAACTCCCGCAAAACCTGGCGAAGCTAATTTTTGAAGAACTCGTAATGGTCAGTTTTTACTATGATGACTCAATTATTGTATTCACCTTATTCTTACATCATTATTTTTTGTTATTATTTCTACTACTATCATTACTATTATTAACATAATTATATTCTATTTCTGTGGAGGTTGGGAATGTATGTCATAATGTGGGGAAAGGAATCGTTCCTCTGATATTAAATGCAATAGAGTTTTCTCCTAAATAGAGTTTCATTATGAATCTCAATACAATTACAATATCAATGTAACGTCACTAACAGCATCGCGATCCTCCCAATAAATGTAATGACAGAAGTGTAGTTCAGTAACATAACCACGTGCTCTGATTGGTGTCATTGTTCTATTCTAGACTGCACCAAAGAAGCCATAGTGTTATTCTTGCTGGACAGCTCACGCGATGTTAAACACGATAACATCAGACTTCAAGTGGAGTTCATAATATCGGTGGCGTCCACTCTCAGCTATAAACAGATCGGTGTAGTTTCCTACTCCAGGAATGCTCATTTTGTGATAAGACCACGTCAGAATACGAACTTCGCTCACTTTGCTGAGACATTACGCGCATTCAATTATTCCAGAGGGCGCGAGAAAAATCTGGGTCGAGCATTAATCACAGCAATGGAGGAATCAGAGTTGACAAACTCGTCCAAACCGGTTGTTGTTATTGCAATGACTGCTGGGAAAACAGAAGATGAGCACGCGGTACCTTCAGCTATATTTCAAAGCAGAGGCGCGACCATCGTTGGTTTGAGCCTTGGGTCAGACTATAGCTTGAGTCAGCTGAATCTCTTGGCTACAAAGCCAAATAAGGATCATATTTTACTCACAAATTTTACTGAACTGAAACAATTCGTAAGCACCACAAGAAATAAAATATGCCAAGGTAGGTATGCAATAGTTCTATCGGGTAATCGTTTGTTCTTTCTTGTTTTCGTTTTCATTTTCATACCATTATTTTACCAATCATAGCCCAGTAATAGATTCTTATATTTTCCTAGCTTGTTTGTTGTAAGAGTACTTCACAGTATCAACCGGATTGGCGCAACAAATTCTATCTTTCGTGAATAGTCATTAATCTGTTAGATAGCGCTGCCCACCCTGCCAATAACTAGGCCGGAATACCCAAAACAATGTCACTTACTGTTATCCTGTTATCTTTTTTCACAGCGGTAAATCCTTGTTCCAGTGTTCAGTGTCCTTCGTCCAAAATCTGTGTAAACAGTTATGGAAGAAATGGTGGTTATGAGTGCATTACACGTGAGTAATGTTTCCTCAAATCAAGGCATGCTCACAACACTGGCGACATAAGTTGTCGACACGTGACTCGACCGTTGAAAAAATATGGCGGCCGATATTAACAAGCCGTTGTGTGGAGACAAATATAAAGTAGTTTCCCTCCGCGAATTAATGCGAAATGGTGTCAATAATTCAATGAAATTCTGTAAGGAATTATCACCTCTCATGATGTTTCCTTTGTTGTTTAAGCCTCCTTAGCGTTTGCTGTTCCCAGCTGTCTAAACAAATAGAGCCAATTCACTGAGCCAAACTACTATATTTTTTTCCATACAACGGCTTACAACTGATATCAGTCGCCATGTTGTTTTTGACGCTCGAGTCACGTGTCGAGAGCTTGGACCATCTGTATTCACAAGAATTGATAAATTTCTTTTTGGACCAGCACTTATCCAGGCTTTGGCAATTAACTGACTTGAGGATATTTTTTGCTGAAACAATAAGTGCAGAAGTCATCATCAGAGCCGAGCGATTGACGTGTCGTTAGGTGGTAGTATTTATGTCTCTGTTCAACGTTGTGATTGGTCGTTTCAAGGGTTTCATGTTAACGCTTTACCTGGTTTAACCAGTAACAAACTATTGCCGCGTAACCCTGGAGTAGCGTCAATAGGATTTGGGATGGAAAGCTCGGACGAGAAAAAAGTCTATCCATTCTATCCCTTATTTTAGCTCAATTTCCACCTTCCCGCTATAAGTAGTAGGAGGAGAAGCAGAAAATCACTTTCTAAAGGGGCACCGAATCGTCCCTTCAAATTTTCAAATGCTCGCAAAATTTGACCGTTGCTCGATTTGCTCGCAAATTTTAGACAAGTGCTCGCTTGCTCGCGCTCAAAGATTTTTGCAATTGCTCGCAGGCTCGAATACTCGTTGAAATTTGCTTGATTGCTCGGAAGTTCGTAAGTCGTTCTTCTTCGATGTTTTGGTACAGAAATAACGCTTACTACATCGTACTGAACCCCTGTCGATCTCGTTGTCAAGTTTAGTTTAAAGCACACGCCGACCGTAACTTACCATTCGATATCCCCAACGGAACGTTCATTTTATACGAGGAAAGGGGGGGGGGTGGTGGGATTGGGAGGGGGGCATGCGAAAAAAACGGCTTTCGAGGGGCCCATCCCAAAAGAAACGTAGGGGAAGGGGAGCTCAGCTGAAATATTTTCGCAATACTTTGAAATGGCATAACGTTTTAAAAGGAGCCCATCAATGAAATCACTGCTTCATGTGGGGGACGTGAAAAAATTGGCAAGCTGAGGGGGCGGTCACGCAATTTTTAAATGGTTTAAATGAATCACACCAGCCTCCTCCCTCGTAAAAAATGAACGGTTCCTAACTGAAGGAGAAAAATTTCTCTTATTTTGAGAGCGAGTGAAATGGTTAAATATGAGTATATTCACCTTCCCAGACGTGTGTGAACCGAACCCTTGTCAACATGGAGGAAATTGTACAGTCAGCGGCGATGGAATGTATCACTGCGATTGTCCATCAGGAATCGGAGGACAAAACTGCACTGAAGGTAACATGTGAAAAAGCTATAGTGATAATGTCTATTTTACTTTTCTATTAACACTTACATTAAACTTCTCCTATGTAAAGAAAGACTCGTATTACACTATGTGGTAGACAATAAATACACCTTATTCGATGTTTTGCGAGATAATACGCGCGGATATTTTATGACTTGCGTAGTATTCGTCCGAGCCCCGTAGGGGCGAGGAAAAATGCGAGCAATGAGAAAAAAATGTCTCGCAAAACACTGAATAAAAGGTTTATTATTCGACTTGAATTTTTTATGTCATCAAGCATCTTTACTTTTTAATCGGCTGCTGCAATACGTTCGTCATCCAGAAAGTCGAAATTTGGTTCGTATTGTCCGTTCATTTTTTCTCTCTCGTCTTCCTCTAGAAACAGTGTAATACGTTAGTCTACAGTGTGATACGCTGGCATATTTTGCGTGTTCTCTTGCCTTTATATAGCAAATTGACGTAATAGTAGAATAATAACCAAAGTTATCGATGCCTAAATTAGAGAAACGCCCCTATCTCCCTAGCTATCCTACGTTTCATTTTTTGTCGGCCGTAATCAAAATGCCCTTTTAATTTCATCCGCTAGCCAATTTTTTTTTATTTTGACCGTCATTGTTATGCTTATCACTTTCATCCACAGTCTGAATTTAAATATTTTCTCTGACGAAGGGCCAACACTCGAAACGTCAGCACTCCCTCTTTTACCTTACGGTGGTACAAATTACTTTATCAACTTGTTTGATTATCCCAATTTCTTGTGCTTCAATTCCCCACCGACGCAGCACCAGTTTCTTTGGAAACTATCCTCACAATACTAAATTTAAATAGTTAATCCAATAATATCATTACTGTTTTTTTTTTCTAGATACTGCAAACGAGTGTGATTCACAGCCCTGCGTCAATGGAGGAACATGCAGAGATCTTCTGGGAGACTTTGAATGTGAATGTCCAGTAGATTATTCTGGCAAACATTGTGAATTAGGTAAGAAATACTGTTCATCACTTTACACCCAGAGGTGATCAAAATGTAACTTCTAACAGTATTAGAACAAGGTCAAAGAAAAGAATCATGATATGACTAACTTCTCCCCCTCCCCACCCTTAAAGAATTCATGCATTAAATCTGTTGTTTGTTCTTCTCAAAGGTTGCGTGACTCAGAAGTTCAACTTGGTGTTTGTAGTGGATGGATCCACCAGCATTGAGTACCAGGGCGAAGGGAACTTTCAGCGATCAAAAGACTTTATTATTGAAATCGTTCGGTCCTTCAAAATTGGCAAGTATGATACAAACGTAGCGGTCGTGCTGTATTCTGAAAAAGCGCAGGTCATTTTCAAGCTAGACAAGTACTACAATAAGGAAGATGCCGTGGAAGCTATTGAAAAGATGCCTTACCCACGGGGGGGAACCAAAACAGGCAAGGCACTTGACAAAGTTCACAAAGATGTTCTAAATAAGATTAAAAGCGATAGGAAAGATCTACCAAAAGTCGTTCTTGTATTAACCGACGGGTTGTCCCAAGATGACGTCCGAAAACCGGCAGAGAAGCTTCGAGATGAAGGAGCGAAAATTATAAGTCTTGGCGTTGGATGCTGTTTTGATGAATCCGAGCTTAACGAAATGGCGACAGATCCTGATGAAGATCATGTGTTAGAAGTTAGCTTCTCAGAACTGGACAATTTACGAGGAATAGTACGAAACAGAATTTGCACCGGTAAGTTTTTTTACTTATAGAACTAAGTCGCAAAAATCTGCAAAACGTCATTGAATCCAAACTGTTCTGATGGGAAGGGACTGGCTGAACACAATGAGAGATGGGGATAGCTGGCGAAAGAATTTGTCATGGCAACAGTGTCATGGCAACGGTGTTATGGCACTGGTCAACGGATAAAGATGACTAACTGACTGACGGCTTATACCATTTATAACTGCTTAAAATGAACCGACTGTGAAGTAAGCGTGGCTGATCGACAAAAAACTGAAACACTGGTCTGCTACCTATAATTGGTCAAACACTTAAGGCAAGTTTGGGTGCTAACTTTGTTTGTTTCTTCGTTTATTTTTCTTTCAGCGATTGACTTTTGCTCCAGCAGCCCATGTGCCAATGGGGGAAGCTGTGTCAGTCTGTTAACTGACTTCAGCTGTAATTGTCCAGCACAGTGGCAAGGAAAGGATTGCAGCATCGGTGAGAATACTTAAGAAAGAGAAAAAATTGTTATCAAAATATGCGGTAGTTTGCTCTAAACTGAAGTACTTTGTTATCCAGTAGAGCATTTTAATACGTAAAAATGTTTACACTTATCGATCGACCCTGAACGCAACACCTAAACAGTCTTTTTTTCAGAAGCTTCATCTAGGTACTCGCGTAGGTTAAAAACCCTAACTGGGGTGTGACTGTGAAGGACGGAGGATTTTAATTGGCAGTCCGATGCCGCACTCGCAAAAGCAAGAGATCAATGACAATTAAGGGATAAAATTAGAAGTTATCAGTAGTAGTCAGTGCTAAAACCCTATACGTCTGGCGCTATTCTCAAACTAAAAACTTTACGCCACACTGCCTCCAGCCAGGAGAACAAGTGCATACAAGTGATGTTAAGAGGGCTCCACTGAAAACCGCCTTTGGCGAGTTGGATTCCCTCACTAAATATTATTATTGTTATTATTATTATTATTATTATTATTATTATTATTAAAGCAAGGGGCAATCCTACATGGATTAGCGTCTGTTCACTTAATTTCTAAAATACTTCATACTACAAAAGCCGAGAGGTCAATCTCCAGCTGCGTGCGCGACATGTCTCGCGTGCGCCTTCCAGTATCAATCTATGTCTCATTGTTGACCTGGCACACGTTGAAATTATGTTTCAGACGTTGATGAATGCGCATCACAGATAACACATTGTCACGATGGTCAAGTGTGTCATAATTTTCCTGGTGATTCAACTTGTCTCTGTCAGAATAATCGATACGGCGAAAACTGCACCTCACGTAAGTAGCATGAAAATTGTAACAAGCCTGTAAAATTTAACCTTAAACTTTGTTCATGATTTACAAGACATCACCTTCAGTTTAAGAAACTGCAAGGGTGTCTATACTAGTGACCACCCTGCATGCATATGATCCACTATAGCAGTTTTCAGCTGACTGTTGTAGTACAGTGTACTAAAAGCAAAGTAAATATTTTGGCGAATCACAGTTGAGGCGCATAGTCCAAAGAACCAATCAGAACTCAAAACGGATACATGTCGTCAGCACCAATGGCGGGAAAACGCGTGCGCCGAGGCAGACGCGATTGATTAAGAAAGTCGCGCAAAAAACTCAAGTCAATCACTTATGCAAAACCAAAGGCATCGCAAACGCATTTTCGAATGTGTAAAATCGCGGTATACTCTATACATTTTACGCTAATACATTCAGCATTGTTCGCCTATTGACTAACTTCTGCTATGACAAACTGTTGTTTGACAGAATGCCAGATCGCAAAGTTTGATGTTGGTTTCCTGTTGGACAGCTCCGGTAGCATAAACGACGCTGGCAAATATAACTATCAAATAATGAAAGACTTTATAAAAGCGATTGTGAGGTCGTTCATAGTGAGTGAAAATGATACGAGAATTGCTGTGGCGACGTATTCAAGCCTCTTCAACTTTAAAATGAGATTTGACTTCTCAACATATTCTAGCACTGTGGAAATCGTTGATGCTATTCAAGGAATTCCATACGATGGAGGATTTACCTTTACTGGATATGCTTTGAGTCTTGTAAAAAGGAATATGATCCCACTGGCAAGGGTTGGAGTTCCTCGCATTCTGATCGTCCTAACTGACGGTCGATCTTATGATAGCGTTAGAGATCCCTCAAAAGCTCTTCGAGAGGAGGGAGTTCATATTATATCAGTTGGTGTTGGGAATGCAGTGCAAGAGCAACTTGAAGAAATAGCCACAGATCCTGACAGTGAGAATGTATTTATGGCGACCTTCCACTCGGCTATTAATCTTGTGGGATCGATACTGGAGGATGTTTGTCGAGGTAAGGGGAAATAAGTGGCGAAAATAAGTGGTACCACATAAAAGCATACCACGAAGAAAGGAAAAATAAGCGCCTCTTACTAACCGAGTTTGAGGAGAACGTACAGTGAAGTACGGCCCGCTAAATTGACCAATCACAGCGCGCTTACTAACGGAGAAATATAGTGAAAACATAATCGAACCCACCACGTCACAAGACATCATATGACATTACACCAGATAACACTTCACGGCATCATTTCCCTTCACAACATCACATTCTTGGATAACCATGATTCCACACATGTACAACGCAACAAAACGTCACTTCTCAGCAAATCATATTGTATTACACCAAATCACTCAATAACAGTATACATCACACGAGAACACATGCATAGCAATAAAGCACACCACAACACCAAACCGTGTTACTTCAAAGAATCACAACTGAGATTACAACAAATAACATCATTTTTATCACATCAAACCACTTATATGCCGTATAACGCATATAAGGTATATAACATATTTCGCATTATATGCCCTTAGAAGTAAAGTCCCTGGAAAGAATACACGCCCTACAAATTATAATTATATAATGACATAGTCACGAGTGAGTCTTTTTACAGTTGTAGATCATTGTTCTAATAAGCCCTGCAGAAACAGTGGTACATGCCTAAACGAACTGAACGACTATAGGTGCACGTGCCTTGCTGGGTACTATGGAAGAAGCTGTGAAGGTGATTAGGTTGTTTCTCTGTTTGTGAATTTGGTGTGACAAACCCTGAGTTTGGGGGTCAAATTTAAATTTCAGCCTTATGAATTATGATCCGTTGATTGGCATCTTAAACAGATAAAATGACTTTAAGTAAACTGTTGAAATTGAGTAAATCAAACGAATTGATTATACCACCATAAGGTAAAAGGGAGTTGCTGACGTTTTAAGCGTTAGCCCTTCGTCGAAACGTCAGCACCTCCCTTTTACCTTATGGTGGTATAACTTACTCAATAAATTTGTGTGATTTACCCAATTTCTTGTGTTTCAATTCCCCACCGACGCAGCACCAATTTCTTTAGAAACTATCCCCACAATTAGGTAAACTGTTGCTACATTTCTTCACTCCTAGTCGTGGATCACTGCTATAATCAGCCTTGTAGCAATGGAGGAACATGTACTACATTAGAGGACTCATTTACATGCGAATGTGAAAATGGCTGGACAGGGCCAACATGTGACATTGGTAAGGGACCATTTATGGATTTATTTATGCATCCAGTAAGCTACAGTAACTGACTGCATAAATTAATATTCCCATGCGTTCATTGGACAAGTTCTACTAGTGAGGGGACAGACGCTTTACAAATTTCGCGCGCTTTTCTTCGCAGTGCACGCCACAGATTTCGTTTTTCCATTCTTTAAAGGATAAATTTAGTTCATTTTTTTTATGGTTCCCTATTCTTAAAGTTAAGCTGTTCCATAAACTTGTTTTACTTTTTGGACTTATTTTTTAGGCGGACTGATCGCAATTGCGTTAAAATTGCGCTAATGCTGTGGGGCTGAAATCGCTTAATTTCCACACGTATTTTCTATATGGTTTTTACAGATTGTGTGAAGTATGTGGAAAGCACAGTTGACCAGGCTAATATCAGTACTTTTGTATAATTTTATATACAGATATTGATGAATGCTTTAACAACCCTTGCATCAATAATGCAACTAGTTGTAAAAATACGCTGGGAAGTTTTAAGTGTGATTGCCAATCAGGCTACACAGGAACATACTGTCAAATAGGTGAGTTAAATAACTTCATGTATAGACCGGAACGAACGTGAACTCTTTGTCATTATATAGAGCGTTTTCACATGACGTCACAACAGCCATATTGGTGTTCCAAAACAGTGAAACGGCAGCCATGTTGGTGTTCCAAACTTATCCTCAGGGAATTGAACTCTTTTCTTATGTAAAAACTTTCTTTTGTTCCAAAAAATTTGCATGGCTGCTGGCCACGTGAGTTAAAACGCTCTATATATACGGTGAGATCTTGGTAATGAAGCATTTAATTCACCATCATTGAAGTTTGAAGAATAAATGTTTGGCATATTCACTTGTTCTCGTACACGATGTTGAATATTGCATTAGATTTACGTAAATTCGATTCTCTCGGCAGGTATATTCATTAACGTGTTCGACGTCGCATTTATTATCGACGGATCATCCTACATAGGAATTGAGAACTTTCGTCGAACACTGCGCTTAGCAAAAGCCATTCTTTCGATCTTCAAAGTTTCGCAACAAGAAACCAACGTAGCTGTTAGTGTTTACGCGAGCAGATGCATCGTCTCTTTTAATTTTCAAGAAAAATACAGCGAACACGATGTCAGCGCGGCCATTGACAGTGCGCCATTTCTGAATGAGGCAGATCTCAACATTGAGAAAGCATTTTTTGTCTCTAAGGAGCAGATCTTTACTTCTGATCGGGCTCATGTCCCAGATGTTTTGATCGTGTTTGTGAGTTCTTCACTGAGTGGTAGTTTGACTGAGATACCACAGGATCTTCGTGATCAAGGAGTGACTATAATAGCTGTGGGGGTGGGGGACGGGTATGTTCCAGGGCAGCTTGAAACAATAGCAAGTAGGCCAGCACCAGACCACGTGATTACCATCAGATTCAGAGATATGGACATCAGAGAGGGGGCAGTTTGTGGAGCAATAAGCCAAGGTAATAACAAATAATCCGTCAGAGATCACTGACTAACCCTACAATATGTGCTGTGTTCTGATAGTGACTTCCACTCAGCCTGTTGAAATGAAACTTCCTCAAAGAAGGCAAAGGGACTCGAGCACCGTGCGATAGTTGGATATCTGATAAAACATGGTTCGGTTTTACTCATTGTAAATCTTTTCGTATGAGAAGCTTTATGAGCCACCATATATTTTGTTAGAAAATACTGTGTTACGTGTCGTAATTTCAACTCTATTCCCAGAGCAACCCTTTTTGCATCTTATTCCACTGAAATGATCGAGGCCATTAGCTATGCTATGCTCTTTACGTTCCCGTTTTTAACGGACAATTTAAGTGTCGATATAAAACCAAACCTTCATGCAACCAACACATTTTCAGACTTTTTTTGGAACCGAGGCAATTTGAAAAGTTGCTTAAAGTTTTTTTTTTTCTTTTAAGCTGTGGATTCTTGTGCGAGTTATCCCTGTTGGAACGGAGGCGACTGCACTGCCACGCCCAGCAGCTACACGTGTTTATGTTTACATGGATTCAAAGGGTCAACATGTGAAGAAGGTATTAAAACCTTATTTTTAGGTCTTCTTAATAACAAATCAGCTAAACAACATTGTTTATTATTGTAAACCCTAACCGGGTCTTTCATTACTCGTATTTTGTGTATATAAATGCAAGAAGAGTGATTTGAGCACCTTTATACCAATGCATTGCGTCACTATATAGATGTGTCAGTGTTAAGAAACGCAACGCTCATTAATTATAGCAGTTGTGTACTGTGTCTAGAAAGTCATTTTCTGATATACCTTTTGTACAGTGGTATCCTTTCTTTCTTAGATGTCGACGAATGCGTTGACGACCAAACACCGCCGTGTGATGCAGATAAAACTTGTATTAACACCTATGGAAGTTACGAGTGCACTTGTAGTGGCAATCAATATGGAAATACCTGTCAGTATCGTACGTACAACCTTTCCTTACTATTATTGTTTTTTATCAGTATTTTTATTACAAGAAGCCTGCGTTTTTTGATCGCAAATGGCGCTTGTCGCTCATTGGCAAATACAGTGCAGTGGTCGTTTTATCGGCGATATCATCTATTTTTGCGGAAATTACAGTAGTTTTCCCCACTTTCAATAAGCAACGACTTAGATTTATTTTGAAGTACTAAATAACTAAAAGGGTTTTTTTCTGTAGACGTTTTTTAAAAAAAATACGCTCCAATTGGAAAACATTTATACTTGAAATCACCGTTGCATGTGCTATGTATTTCGCCTTTAACATGGAATGTTGATTTCACTGTTCAAATTTCGGTCATTTTTCATTCATGCAGATGTAGATACCAGACTTGACCTCGCCTTCCTGATTGATGGTTCCCAAGCGGTATCTACGAATACCTTCAACATCTTCCTGTGGTTTATTAAGTCCTTAACAGTCTCGCTTGACGTTTCTGAAGATGGAACACATGTAGGTGTTGTTGTGTATGGGAATTTCCCTAAGGTGGTGATTAACTTTGACGACCACAACAATCCCTCTTCTCTTGGACGCGCAGTTGGCGAGATTGAATATCCAGCGAGTCCTCAGAGTAACATGGGAAAGGCGCTGTTGCTGGTTCCCTCCAAACTTTACAACTCAAGTGCCGCCCGGCAGGATGCAAAGAGGGTGCTAGTGATTCTAACAGCAAGTATATGTCAGGATAATGTTGGGCTCCCTTCCTTTGAACTACAGAGTGATTACGCTGTAGCTGTGTATGTGATCGGAGTGGGAAATCAATACAGCTTAGGACAGTTGAGAGAAGTTGCATCTGATCCTGACACCGATCATGTTATCACAATAGATTCTGCAGAGAAACTTTCCCTACATCTATCAATCTTTAGGGACACCTTAGCTGAAGGTAGGCAATAATGTAAAATGCCTGTCAAACCGATTCAAATCTTAAGCGATCAAACGATTGCGTTTGCTGGAGGGGGACTAAGACTAACAAGAAATTTTTCAATATTTTTCTTATCAGGGCTGGAGCCGTGTTCCAGCAACCCATGTCAGCATGGCACGTGCAAACGGTCTGAACAGGGTTACATCTGTACCTGCTTTTCAGGATTCTCAGGGCAAAACTGTGAGCAAGGTGAGAACAACAATTGCTGAAACTGTTATGGAAAAAAACACTAACTAATTTTTCCACAAGTGCTACTAATCTCGCAATCTGATTGGCTAATTTGCCGTTGTCGATAAGACTCTAGAGCAAAAGCCAATCAGAAACGCTCATTTTGGAGAATAAACCAATCAGACTGCGAGAAAGTTATAGACAACGCTTGCCCTTTCTTTGTGTCACGATCTTGGTCACGCTTTGAAAAAAACATTTTCCTTGACGTTTTTTTAACGTTCATATTGTGGTAAAAAAACAAATCGAATGTGGTTTAGCGCCTCGTGAGTCCACAACATTTTGACCACTGTGATGACGCGTACACGTTGTCGATACTGAAGAGTACAGACAACGCTAAACCACATTCGGTTTGTTAAATTGCTGCGCTTTCTTCACTCGAGGCAAACCTTTTTGTCGTTATTGGAATTTTCTTTTTTTTATGAGCACAGCATCATCTTGTTCTTAGAATTACAAGAAGAACCGTTTTTTTTTTCTGCATTTTACAGTCAACGACCCCTGCCACCCTGAGCCGTGCAAGAACAATGGAACATGTAAAGTACAAGGACAAAATTTATACAGCTGTACCTGTTTAACCGGTTGGACTGGATTTAACTGTGACGAAGGTACACTAACTGATATGATTCGTGGATCATTCGTGTACTCACTGTAAATTGACTACAATCGTAAAGTTAAAGATGCTGAAACAACTAAATATGGTTTCCCTTCTTTCAGATATCAAAGAGTGCAGCAATCCGCTGAAGATATGTCATAATGAAGGGACGTGCTACGACAGAGATGGCGACTACTCCTGCTACTGTGAAGTAGGATTCGCAGGGAAGAAATGCGATAAAGGTAAACTGCTCCATTTTCCCCTTACGCCTTAAATAGTATAGCCTAGCTATGATCGCAAAATGACGCCACAATAAATACCTCTTACTAGCCGAGTTCGAGGCCCGTACTGTAAGTTAGGCACCGAGTTTTTTTTTCCGCTTCACGCTTGGGCCATAAATCCGAGGATGCGTAACTTACAGTACGGAACGAGAAAACGAGTTTTGTAAGATATTTATTATATCTCTGGAGACATCTTGGCGACCAAAACAAAGTTTTGAATTTAGCGGGCCATACAGTAAGGTACGGCCCGCTAAATTGACCAATCACAGCACGCGTACCAACTGAGAGATATGAGCGTGCAAAGTACAAAAGCCTTTGAGAATGAACATTCCAAATGACATTAATAGGGTGACTCTAACAAACAGTATCTTATTTACTCGGAGTATAGCATATGCGAGCTTACACAACGTACTAGTATCAATCATTGCTAATACTGTTTGTCTTTTAGTTTGGAAGGAAGAGGCCATCGATTTGGCCTTCATGATAGATGGCTCATCAAGTATCAACCTCTGGGGAGATGACAACTTTGCAGAGATAACAAACGCCACCAACACATTGATTAGCAGCTTGCACAGTTCTCAGACGAGGATTGGTCTGGTTTTGTTCACCTCCCAAGCCGAAGTAAAAATCCACTTCAATTCCACAATGGCCAAGAGACAAGAGGTTCTTTCGAATTTGTCCTCTCTTCCAGGTACAAGAAATATCGGGAAAGCTTTAAATGCCACAAGAGAGCACCTTTTTAATGACAGCCGACCAAATGCCCACCGTGTTCTCTTGTGTTTCACGCATGGGACATCAAATGATGACGTCACAACACCAGTTAAACTCCTCCACGAAATAAATGTGACTGTTATCGTTATTGCTTTGGGAGACTGGTACGACAAGAGACAGGTTGAAAAAATTGCAAGCGATCCTGACTCCAAACATTTACTGACAGTGAAATTGTCAGAGCTTGGCAGCCTTTCTTGGTATATCCAGGAAATGATCTTGAAAGGTATGTAAGACAAATATCCGCGTTTGGGGTTACACTTTTTAAAATGTTCTGTATACATTTACTGACACTCGAAATTTCCTCCTCACATAGCTGTAGATCATTGCTTTGGCAACCCGTGCAAAAATAATGGAACGTGCACACCAACCATGGATGAATACAAATGCATGTGCAGTGTTGGATTTACTGGAATGAACTGTGATGAAGGTTCGTTAAATTCGTTTATTAGCCTGACGTCTTTGATGAAGATCTGTGTAGTATGGACACATTAATAATCCAAAAGACGCCCTTTGAAATACACCTCCTTATAGCTACATACATATAGCCACATATAACATGGAACAAGGTCTCGAGTGTGTTTCAATTGACGTCTGTATTTTCCTAGACGTGAATGAATGTACGACTGCAGAGGCAACGCAGTGCGATTCCGGCAAAACCTGTATAAACATGTTTGGGAGTTACCAGTGTGTCTGCAGCGGTGACCGTTACGGAGAGGATTGTCAGTACCGTAAGTATAATAAACCAAAAATTTCAGTGAGGAAAGAGCTCAACAGATATGAGTTCCTTTAGTAAAACGAGGTGTATTCTGTTCCAGTTGGTTGTGCTACTTAATTACAACTGCGTTTATTCTACCAACATTTTTTTTTCTCAATTTTTAGGCATTGATGCAAAGCAAGACCTGGTGTTTCTAACTGATGGCTCACAAGTTGTTACTCCAGATATCTTCACCAGTTTTCTTTACTTCATTAAGGCGGTGACCGCTTCCTTAAATGTCTCCAAACAAGAGACTCATGTAAGTGTTGCGAGTTATGGAGACACGCCTCATATCGAGTTCGATTTCAATGACTACCTCAATCATTCTTCTTTGGAGCAAGCGGTTGACGACATAAGACATCCAGCAGGTCGAGAAAGTAATATGGGAGAAGCGTTGTCACTCCTATCCTCGCGAGTCTATAACAGTAGTTTTGCTCGTCACAACGTAACAAGGGTCTTGATTGTCCTAGCAGCAAGCACTTCTACAGACAATGTGTCGGTTCCTTCCAGTGAGTTACGCAAGGCCCAGAACGTGGTAATTTTTGCTGTTGGAGTGGGTGATCAGTACAATAAAGATCAATTGAAGGGTCTCGCCTCCGATCCTGACAGTGGTCATGTTATCACTCTACGCTCCGCAGACGATCTTTCGTTACAGTCTGTTGTCTTCAAGGAGATTATGGGAAGAGGTATGTACGTAGTCACGACCATTTTCACTTTGTGTAAAAACGCGCACACGAGCCTTGAGGCTCAGACGGCAGGAGCTTATCCCGGTTTCTGTAGCATGAAGCACCTGGGAGTATTATTACTCCCCCCTGGATGGGATGATAGCACAACGCAGGGTCACCCCCTGCATTATGTCGCTGGTACCCATTTATACACCTGGGCGGACAGTGTGGAGTTAACTTTCTTGTCTAACGAAACAACACAGTGCCACTACCAGGGCTCGAACTCCGGACCTCCTGCTCGGAAGTACGGCACGCCAACCACTACACTACCGTGTCTCCACATATTTCACTTTGTGTGCTTATATCTAATAATTAAAACAGGAATTCAAGTTTTATATGAATAGACTATTTGACTCACAGAAAACGAGAACCAGTAGTTTAATTGCTCTAGTTGGTAGAAACTAGTGTACCTATATTAATCGTATAATTGATTAATCGTGACTTGCTATGAAACCGGTTTTTCTGTGCCAGCCTGGTGACACTAAAGCTGTATAGCTGTAACTTGTCGTTGTTAAACAAAACTAACTTACTTATCTATTTGCCTGTGATTTTTTAGCACTGAACCCGTGCTCCAGTGATCCCTGTCATAACGGCACCTGTTCAACAACCATGGATGGCTATACCTGCACCTGTTATCCAGGCTTTACAGGGATGAACTGTAAAGAACGTAAGAGAATTTCTCTTCTGTATGTGTATCCATATTCTTACCGCATGTACTATTACGAAAGAAAAGTCCAGTACTCTATAGAGAGGCTTTATATTAAAGAAAGTTTCCAAGTGATTTTTTTTTTTTACTTTGAGCTTTCTCGTCAAATGTCCGTCGATAAAGTTTCTCCGGATTTTTTTCTCGATTTGAAGTTTTATGAGCTAAGCCTAGTTATAAATAATAGTAATAAAAATAATAATAATAATAATAATCAACTTTATTTTTCAAGGGTGACACTTGACAGTATAAAATACTGATAAAATCGAGGTCCTCTAAATAAATTAAAATGAATACAAAGATATAAATAATGAAGTACTTAAAACTAGCCAATAAACAATTAAAATATGATATATCTAAGAATTAATATAGAATTTATGAGAATAAAAAACAGTTTAAGACACAGTAAAGTGATGAACATCTTTAAAGGATTCTAAAAAAGTACTTAAAAGAACTTCTTCAAAATTTCTAAATTAAACTACAGCTACTCTTATTTTCATAGGGAAGTGAATTCCAAAACCTAGTGACTGATACTTGAAAAGTCCTAGCACCTTCTGATTTTCTTTTATATATTGGACAGATTAAATTCAAAGACCCATATCTACTTCATACACAGCTGAGGCCCCATTAGGGGTTTTAGGGATACGGGATATTTGCGAAAAAAATTATAGGGATACGAGATATTTCGGGGAAAAATTATAGGGATACGGGATATTTAGAAAAGAGATAGTGGGATATGGAACGTCAAAGTTTTCTTTTCTGACAGAATAAAACAGGTTAATTGATCAATATGAAAGACGCGAAAAGTAAAAAAAAAGTACTTGAAAATGCAAATTAATGTATTTCCCTATGAAAAAAACATTGTAGTCATTCTTTAAATCCTATTTGCAAACCGCACCAGAAAATGTGTTACATTATTTGGTAATCGGACTTATCAATGCAGTGACGTCATCAGTATTAACTTGAATTATAGGGATACAAACTACAGGAATTAATGGGATACGGGATATTCAGACCCCCCCCCCCCCCTCCTAATGGGGCCTCGCAGCTACTATGCCCAACTCTGTGAATCCATTTACTAGAGACTGCAGACAGTGTGTATGAAGACAGACGCTGTTTACACGAATCTTGAAGAGAACGGAGAACGAGGCACTAACAATACAATGAGCTAACTCATCACGATGACCACCCCCCCAAGGTATTCTTATTCCGTTTCTTATTTGCAGGTTTAGATCATTGCTCAGTGACGCCGTGCCAAAACAACGGAACATGTCATAACCATGGGAATGATTATAAATGCAAATGTCAACCTGGATTCACGGGAAAAAACTGTGAAGGTAGGTTTCTCACAAACACAGGAGTTCCAACCCAGGCCAGGGGAAGAAAAACCACGATTATTGGTCTGGGCTGTAATTGGGCGATTCTAAGGACTTCCTGAATTCAAACTTGATAACCTGAACCAAAACAAACTATTTGCCAATCAAACCTTTAGTTCGCGTTCACGTGACATGTTACATGCTGGAGAAGGCTTTTAATCTTGATGCTATTTTTTAAATAATACTTTTAATACTTTTCTTTAACAGAACAAGATCAATGCGTTGTGAATCCATGCAGAAATAACGGAACGTGTGTCACGTATGCGGATGAATACAGATGCAATTGTTCGTCAGGGTACACAGGAAAAAACTGCGAAGGTTGGTGGCAACTTTTCGCTTTAAAATTCGTAAAGGTAAATCCTGATTTAAAATCCCTGTATTTATTATGAGTACATTTGTATTCTTATTACGTTTGTAATTTGCAGAAATGGATTACTGCTCAGTGGCGCCATGCAAAAACAATGGCACGTGCCATAATGATGTAGATGGCTACAAATGCTCATGTCAAATAGGTTATTCTGGAAACAATTGTCAAGGTAAGGGCTCAGAAAACAAGCAATTCCAAGGGACGTTAGGATAAAAAAGAAAAAAAATGATTATTTTGGGAATGTGGTTGGTTTAATCCTAAAACTTCTTTGATTTAACAATTATGTAACAAAAGAAGGACGAACGCTAAAAAACTACGAAGACTTTTATTAAAAACTCGATACGCTCTCACCAACCGAAACTGACAAACTCCTGGGATGCCGCGCCTAGCTTGGTAACCGTCATTTGGCACTAGGTTCCAGTTCTACATTTATGTTAGTGGATTAATAACTTAATCTCCAGCCAACAAATTGTAAACAATACTTTTTGTTTTAAGACCTGGATGAGTGCTTATCGAATCCATGCAAAAATAACGGAACATGCCACAGCGATCAGGATACCTACAATTGCACTTGTTCTCACGGATACACTGGAAAACATTGTGAAGGTTGGTCAGGTCCGCAAACCATAATACTTAAAGAAACTTAAGACTAAATAAAACCTAATGTTAACGAACATAAATTAAAACTGAAAGGTAACAAAGTGTATTCTGTTACTCTGTGTGTAATTTGCAGAAGTAGATAATTGCTCGTCGTCGCCGTGCAGAAACAACGCAACATGCCATAGCAATGTTGATGGCTACAACTGCACTTGTTCCCAAGGATTTACTGGAAAACATTGTGAAGGTAGATGATGTCCGAAAACTTTCTAATTTAAGAACCGTTTAAAATAAATAACATTATTATTAATGCCGCCTTAATCACTTAAAATTTTCTAAAGAGATAGTAATGGGTACTGTTCTCCCGTTTGTCACTCGCAGAAGGGGATCATTGCTCGTCAACGCCGTGCAGAAACAACGCAACTTGTCATAGCGATGTGGATGGTTACAACTGCACGTGTCAAGCAGGATTCTACGGAAGCAATTGTGAAGGTTAATATTACGACAATGTAGCAACTGCAGGCTAATTGATTAACTAAATGAAAGACATCAAAAAAAAAACTTGGGTTTATAATGAGTTCTTAAATCATAATGCAATGGGCAAGTTCATCTATAATAGCACGGCATCGTTATCATTGCAACGGAACGTGACTTGCACTTTTCTCTACAGAACTGGATTACTGTTTATCAGATCCATGCAAGAACAACGGAACATGTCAGAGCAATGCGGATGAATACATATGCATTTGTCTCCTAAGATATACTGGGAAAGATTGTGAAGGTTGGTAAAAGAATTCTAGGTTTAACTAGATTTTTTCATATTTACATTAAACATCTATTTTTAAAAAGAAAAAATAATAATTTTTTGGATATCCATTTTAAAAATATGGGCAAATGAAAAAATAATGTCATTGGATTAAAACAGCAAAAACAAGTTGACATAATGCATAATAAAATTATTGCCAAACCGTTTATTGTTTCCAGTGGAGGATCACTGCTCCGAGAAGCCGTGCAAAAACAATGGAACATGCCACAATGCTGCAGATGACTACAACTGCATTTGCCAGCCAGGATTTACCGGAAAAGATTGTGAAGGTGGAAAAAGATCTAGTAGTTCTTACTTCAAAAGGAAATGAACTAGAGGAAGAAAAAATACTGACACTGTTTGTATTAAAACGCAAGTTTACGAAATAAATCTTCAAATTCTGAATGTACTTTGTTGCAGAGGTGGATCATTGCTCAATGACGCCGTGTAGAAACAATGGAACATGCCATAACGATGGTGATGATTACAAATGTATTTGCACCCCAGGATTTTCAGGAAAAGATTGCAAAGGTTCGGAAAGATCTACTAGTTTTTACCTCAAGTGGAAATAGATACAGGAAAAAGAAACAAATAACATTTTATATCTCAAATGGCAGGTTAAACTTCAAATTCCGAATGTCATTTTTTGTAGGGGTGGATTATTGCTTGATGACGCCATGTAAAAACAACGGAACATGCCATAATGATGTGGATGAATACAAATGCACTTGTCTTCCAGCATACACTGGAAGAAATTGTGAGGGTAAATGGATTTTACTGGTATAAAGATATCAGATTATAATATGAGCTCAGTTATTTCATATTGATCGTAATATCGATTCAGTTGTAATGACAAGTCACAAGCCGCAAAATGTATACACGAGTAAATCTTTCACAAATCAAAGGATTTGAACCACAATAGATTTTGCACAGACTGTTGGCATGAAAAGAAGGTCTAAGTTTTGTTTATTTAAAGGTATCTTCACGTATTTAACTCTTTTTAAAAAGCATTTTGCTACATAGAGTTAACAAGTCACGTTGACTACCATTTCTGCCCATTTACAAGTCCCGAGGGCGGCCGCTTAATAAAGATCGCACTGTGGTATACACTTAATGTACTGTCCCGAGGGAAGCAAATAGTTTTGTTTTCCCGAGAGTCCTGATGTTTTCTGAGACAAAAACAATACTAACTAGTTTGCCGAGGGACCATACATTAAGTGCTTTCTTATATATTTAGAAGATCGCGCCATTTTTAATTTAGTCAAGCACTGATCACGTACAGTTGTATTCGGCGCGCGGGCAACAACTGCGCAATTGTATCCCGGTCGAGATACATTTGAATTTGATCAGGGACACATGACCAAGAATCAGTCAATTACAGAGCTCGTTTTGCTGAGTGAAAGTCTAGGTATATAACAAATTTGTTTACTGGTTTGGTCTTCTGTCAACAGAAAGAAAAATTATCTTTCTTTTCAGAAAAGGACAGCTGTTCTTGGAATCCATGTAAAAATAATGGAACATGCCATATCGATGCGGATGACTACAAATGCATTTGTCCTGCAAGTTTCACTGGAAAAAACTGTGAAGGTTGGTGAACCCCCATTTTTTGGCTAAAAATTCATTTATTAATTTAACTAATTACTTACTTAATACTCTGTTTCTGTGTTTAATGTGTAGAGGTCGATCACTGTTTGCTAAGGCCGTGCAGAAACAACGGTACATGTCATAACGATGGGAAGAATTACAACTGCACCTGCCTCCCAGGATTTTCTGGAAACAATTGTGAAGGTTAGTTTCCGTAGCGGGATATAGCAAAGCCAATAAACTTGGGAACGAAGAGGAATGCAGATCATATGATTATAGTAAATACTGGAAAACCTAAGTTGATAGACACATGTTATGTTCTTCATACTGGGAAAAAGCATCTTGCAGATGGGGATTATACAAAAATGTATCTGGGCAACTGTGCACCTACCCCTCCCCAACCCAAGCTATAATAAGTTAAAAAGTTAGCGTTAATGTTGGGTTAGGGGAGGGGTAGGTGCACAGATGCCCAGATACTTACCCTTATCCCAAAAAATCAAAGGCTTATAAAAAGCCTCATATGTATCGTTAACAGGAACTTTAACAGAATGTGGACTGTACTTTTATAATTATAGAACTGGATCGCTGCTCCTTAAATCCATGCAAAAATAACGGAACATGCCACAGCTATTTACATGAATACAAATGTAGTTGCCCTTCAGTATACACTGGAACAAATTGTGAAGGTAGGTGTGTAAGATCCTGCACGCGCATTTTGATATTTGGCCACATTCCCGCATCTCGTCACTCACTCATTAAGTGCCATTATTATATAGATGTGAGTGTTTTACTGGGAATAACACCATTCGTAAAATTCATACAAAACTACATCCGTGACCGTGAATTTACCTTGCATTGAGGCACTTCAAGTGGGAAGAACGACTGTCACAGATCACAGGGAGCCTCAAAATTAAAGAAACACCTAGGCGAAAACCCTGGCAAACATTAGGAGACTACACTCACAATATCACATTGATTCATTTTCATTGCTTCTTAGACGCAAATCTTTGCCAAGCCCAGCCTTGTAAAAATGGAGGAACATGTACGTTTGAAGACACCAACTTTGAGTGTCAATGTATGCCCGGCTGGACTGGATCGAGTTGTGAGGATGGTGAGGAAAACCACTAAATCCTTTCAGGCCAAAGATTCTGCGTGAAAATTGTTCTTACTTGGAGGCCATACACTTTGTTATATCTTAGACGTCAAAGTCAACCTTAAGCACCCATAATAAATGTGCTTACAATTTATGTAGACAGAGATCCAAACCGTCACACTCTCCGAGCTCATTTTCGTAGCACTGATCACGCAGCTATTATTAACTCCATGAAATTTCTTGACAGATGTGGACGAGTGTTTCAATAATCCTTGTTTAAATGAAGCGCTTGGCTGCGAAAACACGTTAGGAAGCTACGAATGTAACTGTTCTGCGGGTTTTACAGGAATCCACTGCCAAATAGGTAGGTTACGGTTTAATTTCCTTGTTTATGCTGATGCATATGCATGATACTTCTTTCTTACTATTTGCCGCTAAGAGATGGAAGCTGAACGTTAAAGGATGTGGGAGGAAACGAGTAAAAAGCCAGTCCTTCCTCAATCTTTTCAGTTTTGTTTACCGCCCGACCTTCCGCGCCAAGGGGAAGATGAATAATCGACTGGGGTTACTGAAAAGAGGAATAATCAGTCACCTACCTCAACGGCTCTTGTTACTTAATTTAATTACTATTATTGTTTTTTTCTTTTCTTCTTCCAGGAATACTAACCAACATGATTGACATTGTATTCCTTTTCGACGGCTCAGCAAACATGGGAGAAGACAACTTTCATCGAATTCTTGATTTCGCAAACAATGTTCTAGCCTTCTACAACATTTCACAGAATCAAACTAACGTAGCGGCTGCAGTATATGCCGATAATGTGATCATCAACTTCACCTTTACTGAACACTACACGTCCTCTGCAGCTTTTGCAGCGATCGAAGGCCTTCCTTTTCTAAACGAGACAACCTTGAACATCACAAAAGCCTTATATGCGACAAAAGCGGATATTCTCATGACGGGTCGTGATAACGCTCCAGATATATTGGTTATTTTTGCAAGTAACAAACTAAGTGGCGATTTTACCGGTATTTCCAAGGAGCTCCGTCAGCAATGGGTAACAATAGTTACTGTGGGTGTAGGGGACGGGTACGACTTGGACCAGTTGAATAAGATAAGTAATAAGCCCGCGGAGGATTACGTCATTACTACAACCGTGCAGCACATGGACATCATGGAGGGCGTTGCATGTGGAGCTATTAGTCAAGGTAAACACTGATTGACTGCAGAAAGGCTGATTAACCCTTTCACACACAGTTGTGATCAGTATACAACTTCTCGTTTCAATATCAATACATTACCAAGAAAATGGATGGTGAGAATTGGGCACACTATCAACACGAGGTTAATGAGTTGATTTAACATCAAATGCTCTCAACTGGTAAACAAGAAAGTGTATGGCACTCGTTCAAGAGAATTGTTGCTCAGATCGTGGGAGTGAAGGGGTTAAGAAATACATTCAGAAATAGTTATTGTAGTTCAACGACCAGTCACAGCCAAAGTAACAGATATGAAAACGCCAAAGCTTGCTGCGCTCCTTTTTCGACAAATGAAACGAAGAAACATATCCAAGATAACATGACCTCAAGACTTAACTTACAACAACTTACCTTGGATTCCTTTTACTGTATTTACCGTATATTTATAATACCAGTCAGACTCCTTAAGGCAGATCATCATTGCCAATAACTTTCCCTGTTGAGAAATAAGGCCATAAAAAAGAATTGAAGTCTAACTGAATAATTATTATTATAATTATCATTATCATCTTCATTATTATTCTCTTTTTTAATATGACTTGTATTATTATCTTCATTTTCATTACGATATCTATCTTTATTGTTTTTAAATTACTATCTGCGAGTCTGAGTGTTTTCACTTGTAATCTGCTTTACCTTAATTTCTTATAATGTAACCTTTTTATGCAATCTAATGCTTTTTCTCGTCTCCGTGAGAATTCAGCTACATGAGTGAAAAACATGAGTGTAAAAACGCACTTTATATCCGTAAGAAGTGTGCTAAGTTGTTTTCATTTCTTTTTTTGGTGTTTTTTTTTTTCTACAGCCGCAGATCGCTGTGCAAAATCTCCATGTCGAAACGGAGGCCAATGCAGTAGTAACAGAGACAGCAGCTACAGCTGTTCATGCCCTGCTGGTTATACGGGACCAACGTGCGAACAAGGTGCAGGCTGTGCTTCAGTTGCTAGCCACTAAAACGTTTAAAGTCGAAAGATCCGTTCATTTGCTAGCTTACTGTATCTGTTTATTTCAGACATTGATGAGTGTACAGATATAAGTAAACCAAAGTGCACCAATGGTACAAGTTGTGTCAACACACGTGGAAGCTACGAGTGTGTATGCATTGGTTCTCAATACGGAGAAGACTGCCAGTATAGTGAGTACATATATGTAAATAATGTAGATCAGCATTAAACAAAATAAGTGAAATATATATATAGGTTATCAAGGTGTTTGTGGCTCCAAGGAGTATGATTTTTACCTAAAGTGGTTTGGGCGTCAATTTTGTCTCGTTCGGGTCTGGTTAGGGTGAAATAGATAAAAAAATATACCAAACAAAGTAAAGTTGATCACGTCTTTCTTTGTTTTTGTTTTGTATTAGAGATGGACACAAAGCTAGACCTAGCTTTCTTGATTGACGGCTCACAAGTTGTAACAAAAGACAACTTTCTGGGTTTCTTGTTCTTTATCAAATCCGTGACCACGTCATTAAACGTCAACAGCGAAGAGACGCACGTTGGTGTTGCCATATATGGTGATGCAACCAAAATGGTGATAGATCTTGACCAATACAGCAATCAGTCGTCACTGAACGCTGCCCTCGATGGCGTAGAATATCCGGGAGATCGGCAAAGTAACATGGGCCTAGCGTTGTCTGATATCGGCTCAGGCCTTTACAACACAAGTGCAGCTCGCCCAAATGCCAAACGAATGCTGGTGATTCTGACAGCTAGCACATCTCAAGATGACGTTTCTGTTCCATCTTACCAACTAGTTACATACTACCACGTCACAATCTTTGTCATTGGTATAGGAACTCATTACAGCCCCGGTCAATTAAATGAATTTTTCTCGCGCCCTGACAGTGATCACGTGATCAGCCTCAGCTCTGGAGTGGAACTTTCTTTCTTTATCACGGTCTTCAAAAAAACCTTGGCCACAGGTACAATGCGGTTTGTGCTTTGCTTTTTGTATGTGCACTTTCTTTCTAAAACCTGCGGTATTCGAACTTCATTTCTAAAACCACTCGACGAACAGGAACTCATTCAGGTGTCGTAAAAGAATTGTGATGGACTTTGTGAAGCTTAAACTCAACATATTACTTTTTAAGCAGACTTTGATTTAATGGCCTCGATCCCACACGTCTGCCATATTTTAGTAACGCAGAGAGCATGCAATGGCAATCATTGAGTTATTACAAAGAAACTGAAGAGTGCATTCTTGTGGCAGAACATTTCTCAAACGATAGGGAACATTTTGCGTTTCTCCATTCTTGGAGAAGAAAAAAGAGACCTAAATTTTATTTCGTTGGTTTGCAGCACTTGATCATTGTTCAAGTGAGCCTTGCCAACACGGAAGATGTTCTAACACAATAGAAGGATACAGTTGTAGCTGTAATCCGGGATTCACAGGGCGAAACTGCGAAAACGGTAAGTGGTATAGATCTTCAGCGCGTTATTATTTGAACTCTCAGGAAGGAGTGACAACGCCTGGGTTTTGTAGGCTACAGAAGCTGGGAAAAGCTCTCACTTCGTGGGCCTCCTGTGGCTAGCGTACACCTTACACGTGCACTACTGAGTAACAAATAACTGGACCTTATAATTGTCAAACCCGCTACCTTTGCAGATATCGATGAGTGTGAGGTTAAAACGTGCGAGCCAAGAGAGATCTGCATCAATTTTCCTGGCACAGCATTTTGCAATTGCAAGGCAGGAACCTTCAACATCAAAAACATTTGTCAGGGAGGTGAGCGGTTGTTTTGGGAAATGCTCTCTTGTATATTTTCTGTTTTTTTTTTCCTTTTTTGCAATTCTTTTTTCGTATTTTTCTTTTTTCCCCTGTTGGTTAGCTGTATTTAATTTTATTGTACTGCACTGTGCTGTTCAAACACTGTATCTGTCTGTAATAATGATGTAATTATTGTGTTAAATAAAAAAAATATGGCATCGCGATCGATCGAGATCTGACTAGTAATTCTCCTCAGTGAGGTACAAACACTTCCCTATATTTTAGTTTGGAGAATATGGTGCTAAATTCAACTCCGTGTGTGATTGATAGCATCGTTTTCATTATTCTGCAAAGAGCAGTTGCACACTGATCTCTTCAAGGAATCAGAATTTTTGAAATATCACTGAAGAAAATCATGATTCAATTGACATTTTAAGAGATATTTGTTGTCACAAAATGTTTCTTTCACTGATTTCCCTGTAGAATATACAAGGGCATTGGATATTGGTTTTGTGCTGTTCATCGGAAAATCCATGGACCTACAGCACAAGGGCAACTTAAGGAAGGAAACTGGATTTGTCAAAGGTCTAGCCAAAACCTTCAAAGTAGCTAGTCATGCTACGAGAGTGGGTATCGTTACTTACTCGAATGAGGCAATGGTGAGGTACAGATTCAGTGACTTAATGAACCAATCAGAGTTGGAGGTAGCCTTGGATGATACCACATTATCTGACAATGGAAGGAACGTTGGGGAGGCACTAGAGGTAGCAAGAAGTGAACTCTTTAATCAGTCAGAGGTGGGAAGAAATGTAAGCACACCAAAGATTCTAGTAGTAATTACAGATGGTTCCTCAGAAGATGATTTGGCAGCCTCTTCATACGCTTTGAAACGGGACAATATCACAGTGTTCGCTATTGGTGTTGATCGTTATGTACGAGGCCAACTTTATGAAATGGCCTCCGAACCCAACACAAAGCACGTGTTTACATCTGTCAGCTATGACGAGATTGGTCAGACCATGGCTTTACTGAAGGATGCAATCATTAAAGGTATTTACATACTATACATTGCAAGGGCTAGGCAGGCATTACTTGTACTCTCGTTGATTTCAAGTATGGAATATATACAATACTATTGCGCACCTGTGTTTTCTCAAGTCCCTCCCCAAAAAGTATTGAGATTCAGTTACAGCTATAAACTGCTTTTTGTTTTAAATGGTATTACCATCAAAGCTGTGTAGAATCGTCAATCGTAACATATCAGGTCTATTGCTTTAAGCCCACCCCCTGAAATATTTTTGAAAGGGCACTGGCTTCCCAGTCTGTTTACTTGATCATTTACACTGCACTCTAGCGCCCTTTGTGAAGGCCTCTTTCTGTGGGCTGGTGCATTTAAAAATTGCGGGGCTTGTCAAGACTTCGAAATCGTATCTTAAAAGAAAATGAGTTGTACTGACTTCAGAGATTATACTTTGATTTTGTTTTGTTACAATTGTGTGTGTTTAGCCGTTGAGCCGTGTTCTACTGCTCCTTGCGCGAACTCTGCGACATGTGTTGACCGTCCTGGTGGGCGGTACAGCTGTCTGTGTTCTGTGGGATGGACTGGCGAACACTGCGACGTCCGTAAGTGTTTGTGTGCACTCGATTTTTCGGTTTGTTAGATTATTCTTTGCGTTATCATCATTTATTTTACAAAGAGAGATGAGTAAACTCCCCACCAATTTTACTTCAGATGACACACCTTGTACCGACAACCCACACCCTTGTAATAACCATGGCAACTGCAGTGTCAGCGACAGCAAAGTGACTCAATGTACCTGCGAACCTGGATGGAACGGCACCAGTTGTGAAGATGGTGAGTAAAAACCGTCTGAAGAAGCGTTTCCCAGTATGGCGGAACGTCCATTTATTTATTTACCTACATTCTTTATACAAGAGTTTTACCAACTTAAAGGATAAGGACGTTTTTTTCTTAAATGCCTAAAGTCAGTAGATAGATTAGTTGTTAAAGGTCAAGGTTAATCAAGCAGCTTTTCTTCTGCCAAATTTCTTTAAGTTTCAATGAGCTGTTTGTCCATAATGTTCGCTTGATAAAAAAAGTATCTTGACTTGTATTGACTTGAAGAAAGCCTTTGACACAGTTGACCACTCAATATTACTTTATAAACTGGACCATTACGGAATTAGAGGTGTAGTTTATTCTTGGTTTACTTCCTATTTATGCGGCCGTTTTCAATCGACACAAATTGAATGTAGAGTTTCAGCGAAAAGAAGAGTGACTTGTGGCGTCCCACAGGGCTCGGTACTTGGCCCATTGTTGTTTCTGCTGTATGTTAATGATATTTATAACGCCTCTAAGAAATTTAAATTTCATTTGTTTGCCGATGACACCAATCTTTTGTATGGCGACAAAAATCTTAAGTCCTTAGAAACTATAGTGACAGCAGAGTTGTCAAAGGTTTGGGATTGGCTAAATGCAAATAAACTAACGCTTAATGTTAAAAAATCAAACTTTGTTATTTTTCACCCAAAAGGGCGAAGAGTTAATCATCAAGTTAAAATAAAATTAATAGACAACAACACTAACTCTTCTACTTATCTTGAACAGAAAGTATATGTAAAATATTTAGGAATTTTGATTGATAGTCACCTCACGTGGAAACCACATATTGACTATGTCACTACCAAAATTAGTAAAACCATCGGCGTCATTGCGAGATTAAGGCATTTTGTTCCCCAGAGTATTAGATCCTTAGTCTTTCCGTATTTGTCTTATGGTCTTATAGCGTGGGGTCAAGCTTCTAAATCAATTTTATACAAGATTTTGATGCTACAGAAACGTTTTATACGCCTTGTTTATTTCCTCCCGTACAGAGAGCATTCTCTTCCTTTCTTTGTGTCATCTAATATTCTACCAATTGAGCTACTCTACTTTGAAACAGTCTCTGTCTTCATGCATGATGTTTCAAATAATACTGCACCGGAAAACCTCTGCGACGCTTTTACTCGCTCCAGACAAATACACTCGCACAACACCAGATCAGCCTCTGATGGAAATTTTTATGTTAAACCGTCTCGTTTAAAATCTCATGCGGAATTCTGTTGCTAGATTTGGAACTGTCCTGTGGAATTCTCTGAGTACTGCTACACGTGAACTTACTCGCAAGCAGTTTAAGAGAAAAATCCATAGTACAATTATGGATATCATCGCTGCTGAGGATAATTACATAGATTCGGCATCTCTTGTTCAAAAAACACGCGGTTTGTGACATGTCTTCCGGTTTTAATTGCTCCTTATGCCTGAAATAGCTAATTTTGTATGTTTATTTGTCTATTTATATATTTTATTTACTTAAGTATTTATTCATGTGTTGTATTAACCTTTTTATTTATAACGTGTTATTGACTCTTTAATAAATAAATCGTTGTCACTGCCCGCCGCGATTAGCCTATGCTATTTGCGGGTAGTGTCAATTCTGTATTTTAAGGTCGCCATTTAAGTTATTTTTTTGTTTCTTTATTTAGATTAGGTATTTTTCAATCATTGTAGACCACTTAAATGTGAAATAAAGTTGTTGTTGTTGTTGTTGTTGTTAAGTATCTTATGTACAAGGCTAAAATGTTAAAAGATTTTTGTAAAGTTTAAAAAGTACAAACCAAACGTTTTCGGCTGTTTGCCATCATCAGGGTTAAAATATGACCGTCCGCGCGCATGTATATATATATCTTATGTAATTCCCGTTGGGAAAAGTTTTGATACATAAGAAATTACTTGTTTGTTTAAACTTGGGCGGAATTGCTGAATCATTAGCCCCTCAACGATCCTACGCTTGTGGAATGTCTGTGCTGAGGAGAGAACACGCCAGGTGAAAGAATGTGAAGGATTTTCTCGCAGGTGTTTTGCAGGTTCAGAGGTGTGAGCAGGATTTGAATGTTCCGCAATTCGTACTGCTAAATTTCTCATAGTCTCGCCAATATAATCAGCACCACAAGAACAATCTCTGTTTGTTTTCAGATATCAATGAGTGTCTTTTGAGCCCCTGTTTGAGTGATGGAAACTGCACAAATATCCCTGGTAGCTACCAATGTCAGTGTCCTGTGACCTACAGTGGTGACAACTGCGAGACTAGTAAGTGTACTACTTCGCCTTTAGAATCTTCTATACTTCAAGCGGCAATTAGTTTAACAGTACTACTTCTACCCCTACGTCGCAACAAAAGGCATCGCGCAAAATGGAGCTACATATCCGGGACTTAAACATCCCCTCCAGCGGTAAATTTAAATGGCTGTTAGCGTAGCGGGACTGTAAAGCAATAGAAAAAAAGGTCCGTCTTCTTCAAGTAGAGTTTGCATGAACCTTGATTCCATCTTAACTGCGATACAGGTGCGATAAATCCTGGGTATCAATACGTGAGTAAGTCGTTGTGCTTATAAACCGTTTTTTAGAGCCGGAAAGTTTAATATTTTGTATTTCAAAACTTCAAAAATTAATGGAATCTGAGTTGAAAAATAAATTGAAAGGGTCGGTCGAGTAATGAAGTAATAATGAAGTCTGGCTGCAAACAAAACATTATATAAGCATCCGACAAAAAGCATAATTCTATACGCATTGTTCTAAGCTTTGGCTTCTTCGTGTCGCATCCATTGCAATAGAGTCAATTTATATTGGTATTGCTTACTATCATTCATTCTGTCTCTTATCCTTAGGTTGTGATTACCAAAGAATAAACATTGCTTTCTTGGTAGATGGATCAGCAAGCGTGGAACTATCCGAGACTGGCAACTTTAACAAAACACTGGGATTTGTAAAAAGCTTTATTGCAGGGCTTAATGTTTCCAAACATGGAGCAAATGTTGCGTTTGCTGTGTTCTCGAGCGAATATCGTCAAGTTTTTGGCTTTGGCCTTTTCAACAGTTCCGAGGGCGCTGTTGCAGCGGTGGTTAACGCGTCCTACCCAAACCAAGGAAGGAAAATTGGCAACGCCCTGAACCATGCAAGGCACACACTGTTCTCGCATCAAAGTTTAAGGGAAAATGTCTCAAATTATCTTGTTCTACTTACACTGGGCGCTTCATACGATTTCGTGAAAACCCCAGCGAGGACACTTAGAGAAATGAACATCACAATATTCGCTGTCGGGATCGGAAAAGATTATGATTTGAGCGAGTTAGAAGAGATCACAGGAGGCAACGGTACTCAAGTGTATGAGACTAATTTTGATGAACTGGAAAACCTTCAAAAACACCTGAAAAAGGAAATCTGCCAATGTAAGTACAAATCAGAAAAATGATACTATCGAATTCCTTAAGTTACGAGGAAAAATTTTAAATTTTGTAATGAATCTTTGTAAAGCTACTTTATCTTATTTGATCTTTATTCAAATTTTGTGTTTACTTCTTAATTTTAGTGGAAAACAAAGAGAAGTGCAGTTCGTCTCCATGTCTAAATGGGGGCTCATGCATAAACATTGGAAAACTCTTCCGTTGCGAATGCTCCCGAGGATATTACGGAAGACTGTGTCAGTTTGGTGGGTAGCTTGGCTTTCACAGTAATAATCAGTAGTATCGTAACTAAGAATATGGCCAATTGATGGAAATCTATATCAGTGTCTGAACTGTGCGCTATTATGACGTTTTTGTTATGTTTTCTATTCTTAAATGTTTGTAGTCTTCTCTAGTTGGTGCATCACAGTAGTTATAACAACTTTCAGATTTATGTAGCGACTCTCCAGACGTAATCCCTTACACTTCAAGTTATGTTAGTTGAAAGAACTTGGTGTGTGATCGATTTAATACCCTGGAGCTGATACCTTTATCTTTATTCCTATCAACCGTCAGTTAAACGATCTATTAGTGTATTACGTCTGGGATCTGAAAGTTCGTTTAACTGGATCCACCCATGTAATTAGCAATGACTTCCTGGGACTATACCAATAATTCTTAAAGTTTGATGGCCTAATCTAAATGGCTGTGAACAAACGTGGTGCAAAAGTTGAAACCCGTAATTCAACTCCGCTTGGTGGTCTTACAAATGCAATACCAAACAAAACAATAACTCAACGGATACTCTTTAACAGTGACAATACAAATAACGAAGCCACCTTGAGCAGCCTTCGACTAAACAGCGATGTATGGGATAAGTTAAGAATTCATGTGAACGCAACATCACCTTCTCCCTTTATTTTTTTTTAAGAGATCGCTTTTTTATGTGCGGTGTATCATGTCTCGTTACGTTTGAGCTAACACGGCAAAAATATGGAACGTGTGTACTCACGCATGATTATAATTATTTTTATCATTATTTTACTTGAAAGACCATGACAGAGCATCTTTACAGCCCGGGGGAACAAGAAACATGAGTAGGGAGTGTGCGCCATCCCTGTCATGACCCTCAACCTACAATCATTAAAATATGTTAGCCCTCGATCAAACATCACACTAAGACCAGACTACACCCTTAAACCAATAGTGTGTGAAGTCCCATCTTATAACAATCCAAAACCTAGTTACACAAAATTAATTTTCAAAACCTTTACCCTATTGCAAACCAAAAGCGCTAAAAAGTATCTAGTTCAGATTTAATTTGACCAAAAACCACACCCACTGGAATTTTCCGCCTGTATGATGGACTGCGCCCGAAACTTTCTAATGCAACATTTCACCCCTTGCGGTTCCAGGATTCGCTTGAACGCCTAAACCAACACGGTCCAACTATACCACGAATCCAACAATGTTGAAGGCTTGTAGTCTCGATCGAACTTGCGCGTTCCTCGGTAGTTTTATCCTATGTGGTGTTGTTGCACCCAATAACACTGGAATGATTAACGTCATTGCAAACTCTTCAAGTCTTATTTAAAAATAGTTGATCAATCAACTATAACTAACTACTGTTGACTTATAATATATTTACAGTTGTTTACATAGTAACTAACTATAAGAAGTTTTAGTTACAAAGTTATTTCTCCGCTTGGTCAACCCTTTGTGCTGTTATTGACATAAAGTATCATGATATTTATGCGCGAATGGGTCAGATTTACACCTGATGTAATTTTTACTTGCGTAATGCGTTCACAGGTATTTGTCACCTTTGGAAACAATTTGCTTTTTTTGATTTGTATCAACATTTCGTTTTCTTTAACCAATTTTATCTTACTTCTTCATAATAATAACCATATTAAAGTCATCATGACAGAATAAAAATTCGAGTTCTACTAGATTACAAAGCAAACCAAGTGAGCACTCTTTGAACAGCTCAATACAATACGCACAGCCTTGCAGTGATGTTTGCTTTAACACACAATGTATTTCAATTGTTTTGTCTTCTGGATAAAACATGCCGTAGGCATGTTAAAAATATATATATTAACTTATATATTAAACAGTATACATTAAACTTTCATATATGTGTATTGCGGTTAAAAGATATTTAATGAATGAAAGATCTTCGCAGTTATGTAAGCAGCATAGCTGTAGGCAATTTCATGGGGTTTTTTTGTTTAGTGTGGTTGATGAATTTCATCTTCAAATAATTTTTGGAACATGGTGGGGTTGGAGACAATAATAATAATAATAATAATAATAATAATAATAATAATAATAATAATAATAATCTATATAAATTCTTAGGTTGCGGATTTAGAGAGCTAGGATTGAAGCTGCCCAGTACAAGAAGGATCCCCGATAGTGATATGACGTCATCATCACAAAACAGTGAAGGACAGGCCGCGTACCGCGGGAGAGTTGGTATCGAGGCCATGGGCAGCTGGGAAGATGGATGGTGTTCCTCAGAAGAAGATCTGTCTCCATATATACAGATTTTCTTTGGTAATAGGAACATGTCCTTTTTCATAACCAATTTGAATCGTTTTTCAAAGGGAATAATGTGTAGACATACCCCGGTAAAAAAGATCATTTAATGATGCTCAAAATGTTTTCCTTTTTCTAACAGGATATCTAACAAATGTTACAGTCATTGAAACTGAAGGTGTTACAGACGCTAACACAGATCTATGGGTTGAAAGCTTTTTTGTGTCAATGAGCAATACCTCCGCACCCGAGTCTTTTGTCAACTATACTGAACAAGGCGAAACGCACATCGTAAGTGAATTGTCCTGTAAACATATAATAAAGCTGAAGCCTTAACAAGCATGGCATGTAGAGCACAGCAAAATAGTGCATTGATAGATAGTGCAAACAAAAGGAATGCTACATTTTCTCTCTCATCATATATCAGGTGGGTGGATAAAGGAGCACAAAAGCCTTTAAGTCATCACGGCCAGAGCCCCGGTTTCAGTAGCATGAAGCACCCCCCCGATGGGATGCTAGTACAACGTCACCCCCAGCATTATATAGCTGGTACCCATTTATACACCTGGGTGGAGAGAGACAGTGTGGAGGTCAGTTTCTTGTCTACGGAAACAGCACAAGTTACCCTCAGCATTATATCACTTGTACCCATTTATACACCTGGGTGGAGAGAGACAGTGTGGAGTTAAGTTTCTTGTCTAAGAAAACAACTCAGTGCCACTACCAGGGCTCGAACTCTGGACCTCCTACTCGGAAATCCGACACGCTAACTACCGCGTCTCCATACATTAGGAGTCTGGTGATGATACATAAAAAATGCACAGTTCAGTAGTATCTGCGTAAAAGGAGCTTCTATCCTCAAACAATACATAACACATCATATATATTATTCAAGCAATAAACCGCTGTTTCTATGGGTTTACCGGCACAATAACCTATAAGTTTACCACCAATCAGCGCGCGCGTGGTACCTGGGGTATTTCATAAGTAAAGATGATATATCTAAGGTTTTATTCAAGATGATAATCGCGTTACGTTAACTCAAGTTTTAGTGACTGCACTCGGCATTATGGTATCTTTTGCTGTAAGTACAACATTTTATTTGCAGTTTTCAGCCAACGATAACATCAAAGGCAAAAATGTTACTCTTCAAGGAACAAGCGCCCACTACATTCGTATACATCCGCTGGAATACCACGGGCTCTCTGCATGTATGCGTATCGCAATGTATGGATGTGACACAGGTAACTTAATTGTATTATAGGTGACTGTCATTGGTAGACTTAAAGTTGAAGCTGTTGTCAACTACAAACCAATCTTCTAAGCTACTCAAGAACAATACGAATTTAGAACATGTTACAACAAGTTGCAATCAGAAGAATCTACAGCCGCATGCCAAAATGCACACCAAACCTTTCTACTTATACATAATTTATGATATCAATCATTATATCTCTCAGTTAGAAGGCGCGCTGTGAATTGTCAATTTAGCGGGCCGTACAGTGAATTCAAAACTTTGTTTTGGTCGCTAAAATGTCTCCAGAGATATAACTAGTATCTTACAAACCTCCTTTTCTCTGTCCGTACTTTAAGTTACGGATCTTCGCTTTTTTTCCGCTAGGATTCATGGCCCGCGTGAAAAAAAACTCGGTCCGTAACCAGAACTCGGTTAGTAAGGGGTATATGTTCCCCTAGCCTTAGATCCAGTTCTTTAATGAAGCTAAATTATATAATCTTTTTATTATATTCATTTTTGCGCTTACGTCACTTATCAGTCCATTGTTTGTTGTTTGTTGAACGATATAAGACCCTTTAAATAACGTAACCTAATAAGCACTGAAATACTCTTAGAACTCAGGACCAAAGAAGGAGACAAAGGCTTAAATACCCCAAATGTTTGACGTTTAATTCATATATTTATTACCAGATGACTTCCCTTCTTCTGGTGTTGTACTGGAGAGGGTGGACAATTCACCCACAGGCAAAGCCACTGTCTTTGATACACGTTTAGCAGGTAAGCGTCGTATTGTCATGAGCCCCAACTTCGTCAATCAAAATTATAAGTTCCATCAATACTTTTTTTTTACTTAGATTTATTGCAATATGACACCTGTAGCATACACCATGATAATTAGTTTCTCCTTAGCTTTTATCTTTGTAGTGTATGATAGTGTTTTACTACTGGTTTGTTCTACACGTTTTTTACCACTGATCTACATTACCATCTGATTATGATCAAGCGCATTCCTAAACACAAGCCAAAAAAAAGACTACGCCTGCAAGAGATCAACTGAACGGCATTTTCCAATGTAAACGTTACCAATGTAAATAGAAGTTGAAGTTTAGTCGAAGAAACTATTTCCTATTCTTTCTGTCTAGTGATTCCGGTTGTTGTCTTCGTCGCACTCATGACTGGCTCCATAATATTCTTTATTCGCTCTTTCCGGTAAGTAACTCATCGCTCCCACTTTTGAGAATGCGACTTAGTTACCAATTAAACTGCTAGTGAGAATTTTCAGTGAGTCAGGGGTGAACGAGGCGTATGGCGTCAAGTAACTAGCTAGAAACCTGCAAGCATACTACCTTATATCAGTACAAATTATTCTTTTTAAGTAAAAATCTACAAGTATACTGATGCAAATTCTGCAATCTGATTGGCTAAGCTACTGCACACCATCAGCCATTAGCGTGCAGCGCTTGGTTGAAGATCGTTTTCAACACGGTGACGTCCTCGCGCTTTAGTGAAGTTTCGCAGGAAGATTTAGTATTTTGGTACTTTTTTTACACAGACGCATGATTCGTTTATTATGACTTTTACTAAAACAATTAGACTAGAAATACGACTCCCGCAAAAACCTCGCGAAGCTAATTTTTTAAGAAGTCACAATGCTTTTATATTTTATTCTTTATTTTTTTATATTTTATATTTTATTTTTTATATCAGCGTAATCCCCATTATTTTATTTCTTATGCTGTGTTTGGTACACAATTAGTGACACCTGGTGCAAATTACATGATGTCTACCGCTCAACACAGTGCTTAAAAATTGACCTTCATTTAGCTCTTTCACCTCCACTGAGATTGCTTTAAGAAACTTGCTAATCGCAGTCGTTTTAATCGTTTATTTTCTTCGATTCTACTCAAAACTCTTCGATCAGAATATCAATTAATGTATATACAATGATCGAGTTACAATTCACGTGATCAGGAAAACTCATCTGATTGGTTCTGTACAAACAAAACGGCTAGAATAATAACGCTTTATCTAAAAGACAAAACACAGTCCTAGGGAGGCAGGAAAGTCTTTAACACTCCCCTAAGTTATTTCGTGAAAGCGAATAACTTATTTACACAATATTAAGTTGCATGTCGTCGTAAAGCTTCGCCAGCGGCTGCTGCTGCGCGTCTCGGCCTTGTATTTTGATCCGCGGGTCGGACTTCATTAGCTACCGTAGATTCCGGCTGAACTTTGACTTCGATAGGCACTAAATGCTGTAAGACTCTTCTTAGATGAGATGGACGACCTGAATTACTGATAACTTTCACTATAGCAGCTCGAACGTTGCCGTCCCTTCCGGGAATAAGCTCTTCTACTTTCCCTAGTTTCCAGAAAGCTCTACTCGTTGAATCGTTTTTCAGCAACACAAGGTCTCCAATGGCAATACGCCGTCTGTTGCTCCCCTTGTTACCAACTCGAGATCGCTCTTTCAACTCGTTTAAGTACTCTCGACGCCAATGATTGGTGAGGTGTTGAAGAACCTGTCTATGATGACGAGATTTCTTTGTGAGTGAGTGATTTGTGCTGATAACTTCATAGTGAGCAGCATTCGGAGTTGAAGTTATTCGTCGACCATAGATCAATTGGGAAGGTGTTAAAGGGTAAGAGATGGATTCTTCGTCATCATACACGTACGTAAGGGGTCTGGAATTGATAACGCCTTCGATCTCCACTAAAACAGTACGCAATTCGTCAAAGCTGAGAATCGACCTTCCTAGGATCTTCTTTAAGGGTTTCTTGATACTTCTCACAAGACGTTCCCAGAATCCTCCCCACCACGGGGCTTTCTCGACAATAAAATTCCAGGTAACTTGCTTGTTCGCAAGGTATCGCCAAACTTCTTCTGCTCGGGTTATCCTTCGTACTTCTTGAGAGGATGATCGGAACGTCTTGATGGTAGCAGGCAGTCCCCTTCGACTAGTGAACCTTCGTAAAGCAAGTAAGAATGGTTGAACACTAAGTCCTCGTGTGAGTTCCAAGTGTACAGCTCTAGTGGAGGCGCAAGTGAAGAGACACACATAGACTTTCTGTGATTCTTTACTTTCTTGTTCTGAATTCTTAGTGTCGACGTACAACGGTCCGGCGAAGTCGAGACCTATATGCGTAAACGGTGGATCATCTGAGACTCTGTTACTCGGCAGGTCGTCGGGAGGTAAAGGGCTGTATGCTGTTCCTTCGTGTTTACGACAAATAACACAACGTCGAATAAACCTTTTCACCGCTTCCCGTCCACGCAGTACCCAGTAGCGTTCTCGTAGTGTCGTTAAAGTGTCCCTTATACCACTGTGTTTAACAGACTCGTGCGTCTGCCTGATCAATAAACGGGTGAATTCGTGTTTCGCTGGAAGTAGAATGGGGTTCCTCGTCTGCACTGGTAACGGTGCATTGTTGAGTCTCCCCTTACACTTGATAACTCCTTCGTCTAAGAACAGTCCAAACTGTGTAACGTACGTTGTAGGGGTGGAGCTGCGGTCTTTACTCAGAAGAAATGCGATCTCCTTGGAGAAGGACAACCTTTGAACTGATGTGATCCACAGGCGTTCAGCTTCCTTTACATCTGTTGCACTTAATCTCATTAGCTCTCTCTCGGTACCCTTCACATGAGTAACTTTATTCTTGAAACACTTGGCAGCCTTAATAACGAGAGCAGTTACACGAAGTAATTTTGTTAGATCGTGAAATCGATTGATATCGACTATGTGGTCAATCTTGTTCTCTGGCATGCTGGCTGATGTATTCACAAGTGAGTGAACAGTAGTTGGCGGCGTCTTAACAACTTCCTGAAGCGCAACTTCATCTTCGGACTGAGACGTTCGATCCTCGGGCCATTCGGATTCAGAAAGATACAGAAATTTCGGTCCTTTCCACACGTTTCACAAGTTACGAGGGTTGTGGACGTCGAACCACGAGAGGGCAAATCAGCAGGATTTAGAGGACCAGGACAATGTCGCCAGGAATTCTTTGTAGTTAAGCTGCGAATTTCTTCGACTCGGTTTTGTACATACTGCTTCCAAACTCTCCGATTCTTAATCCAACAGAGTGTCGTCTCGGAGTCGCACCAGTAAACGATTCTGTTATTTCCTTCAATGGCTGAATTGAACTTGTTCACCAATCGGGCGAGGGATAAAGCGCCTAGAAGCTCTAAACGAGGCGTTGATTGTTTGGTGGTCGGTGCTACCTTTGCCTTGGACGTGGCTAACTTCACCTCGACTCTACCGTCATCGTAACGAGATCGTAAGTAAACCACTGCGGAGTAGGCGCGATCGGAAGCGTCACTAAAGGCATGAACTTGAACTTCAACAGGAGTGGTGCTGAAGTAGCATCGAGGGATTCGTACGGTCTCAAAACATCTTATTTCTTCTAAGACGGATTTCCACCTTCGAAGTAAGGATCCTTGTAGTTCCTCATCCCAGTTGGTCTTGGTCAAACAAAGTTCTTGAAATAGAATCTTCAAGCAAATTGTAAATGGCGATAAGAACCCCATCGGATCGAAAATCTTTGATGAAACCTTTAGAACTGACCTCTTGTTAAGCGGGAGCGATTTGGCGTATTCATATAAGCTGGAAAAATGGAAGAAAAGTTCGTCGCTGAGAGTATTCCAGTTTAGTCCTAACACTTTAACGACAGTGTTCTCAGTTGTTGAAGGACTATCCAATCCAGTAGTTGTTTTAGCGTAAGATTGATCATCTTCAATTGTGTCATCCGACGTTAAGTTGCTTTGCGTAACTAAATCTTCTTGAGGCCTTTCAGAATTTGAAATCTCAGACATCACTTTGAGCGAATTACAGTTCCATTTTCGTAGGTTGAATCCTCCGTCTGCCATGATTCTCTTCGATTTGCGATAAATCTCCAGAGTCTTCTCTTCGTTTCCAGCTCCAGAAAGCAGATCGTCAACGTAAAATGATTTCTCGAGTAGCGCTGCCATTTCTGGTTCACTTTTTTTGTACAAGCGCAAATGATGAACAATTGTTGCTCCAAGTATCGAAGGCGATGGCCGCAATCCAAACAAAAGACGGTTGAATCGAAATGGCGTGATTTTAGGTCTGTCTTGCTCTGGGTTATCGAACCACAGGAATCGTAGCATGTTTCGGTCTTCTTCTTTGATGCTCACCATCAGAAAGGCCTTTTCGATGTCTGCAGTAAGACCAATCAGATTACTTCGAAATCTTGATAGCATGTCAAATATATGCGGAATGTAATTATCGCCGGTCTCTAAACAATCGTTTAGTGACAGTTCTTCCTTGGACGATTTCGCTGACCCGTCGTATACTATGCGTACTTTGGTTGTTTCGCGATCCTTTCTGATCACCGCATGGTGTGGCGAATAATGAACCCAGCTCTTGTTAATGCTTGTTTCTTCTTCAGGAACCCTTTCGACGATTCCGGCCTGCTCTTGGTCTCGAATAATCTTGTCATAGTCCCTCAATAAATCTGGATCCCTTTTCAACTTGAAATGCAGTGATCGCAATCGGTTTTCACTCAACTGATAGCCATTCTTGGAAGGTTGAAAATCTTCTTTCCATGGAAATCCAATCTCGTAATTGCGGCCGTTGTGGTAGATTTCTGGCATTCGCTTGTCGGCAGATATTTGCTGTTCCTCGATTCCAACACTCTCAGATTCCCAGAACTTCTTCAAACTCTCAGTCAATTCATCATCTTGCCCTTCCAACATCGAGTTCCTTTCTCCAGAAATAATCAAGTTGGAAGAAACAACACTGCTAGATGATTGATCGTAGGTTGGTCCAGACAACAACCATCCAAATTTGCTGTAAACTGCGGTTGGCCCATGATCGCCTTTGATGAAATCTCCAGTCACAAAGTCCCAGTAGTAATCAGAGCCAATCAAGACATCGATAGATTCGCTGCTGTCAAAGTTGTCTGCAAAATCAAGACCTTCTAAATGGACATAGTCAACTACACTGATTTTGCTTGGCAAAGGAGAACAGATTACCGGGTAATTCAGTGCATAAAGTTCCAATTCCTCGTGACTTCGTGTTTGTAAACACAGCTTTACAACATTGCATTTCTGTTTCCGGTAATTTGTGACCCCGAAGGTGTTGATGTGCAGATTTTCGGAACTGACAGGCTTCAATTTAAGGCGTGAAGTTACGCTCGATGAAACATACGAACGCTGACTTCCGTTGTCGAAGAGCACGCGTACAGGAATTGAATTGGATCCGTTGACCACCGTGCAACTTGCAGTTTGAAGCAGCACAGTTCCCTTGGTCATAGAATTCGCAGTTGTCGTAGTTACTGTGGTGCTTTCGTTGTGCGTTTGTCTTAAGTTGTCGTTTCGATTCAGGTTTCTTTGATCTTCCGCTGGCGTGTCAATTCTTGCGCAAATCGATTGATGATGTTTTCCATCGCAGTGTCGGCATTTCTTTGTTTTAAAACAGCTGTTCGCTCCATGGCCGGTTTTGAGACAAATAAAACAGCGATTATTCATCCGAAGGATTTCTCTTCGATCTTTCGATTGTCGAACCTTCGTGCAAGAGGCTGAATAATGCTCCCCATTGCAATAAACGCATCGAATTTGAAACATTTTGTCTTCCGTTGAAACCAGTGTACTCGCAGTTGGGTTCAATTTTCCCGAACTAGGGTTGTGTTTCCGTCCTGGCACTTCTTGAGCTTTGATTGCTTCGCTCGCTTCTCTCGCTTCGATTTCCCCTTTGATCGTTTCCAACAATTCATCGATCCGCCATACGTCAGAAGTCGAATTTCGCGCGATTTCAAGCCGTATTTCGTTTGGCAGCTTGGACATGATAATCGGTATTAACAAACTCCCATACTCATGTGACGAAACTCCAAGTGAAGATAATCCTCGCACATGTACGCTCAACTTGTCGTAGAGAAACCGAAGAGACGATGGACGATCACTGGTGCAAGGTTGGAGTTTGAGAATCTCGTCCATGTGCGCTGCAATTATCTGCTGCGGTCTTCCAAATCGTTGTTCGAGAATTTCCACCGCAGAATCGTAATTGGAGGTCGATAGAGTAAGGCCTTGAATGGCTCGGCTTGCGGCACCTTCCAAAAGCGATCTTAAGTAGTTAAACTTGTCGATTTTCGAAATGCTTTCGTTATCGTGTACTGCGGACTTGTATGATTCCCAAAACCCTGTCCAAGTCGTTACGTCACCACGAAATTTAGGTAGAATTAGTTTCGGTAATTTCGCCTTGACTTGATTCGTAGCATGCTGTGGTGGTGGCATGCCTCCGGGTAGCGCTTGAATTAGTCCTGCAAGTGGGTGAATCGTTTCTGGCGTCTCCCCAGCGGTCCTCTGAGAAACATCGCTTATTTTCTTCTGGCATTTGATAATCTTTTCCACATACTTCTCGGATTCCTCGATTTCCTGTGGAATTTCCTCCACGCTGCAGAGAGAAAGAACTTCTTTATCGATGTCTTCTAGAGTCTTCAGTTTTGCTTCCAGCAATCGACTTGTGACTTCCAATTCCTGAACTTGATCGCTAAACGTAAATGCTTCATCTTCAATGATGTCCTTTACCTTACTAACGTTTTTCGTAACAACGGAACGTTGTGCTCCACGTATCGCTCGTAATCGTGCTAACCTTTCTTTCTTTTCCTCAGTCGTCATGATCGTTGTTTATACTCGTCAAGGAGCTCGCAGCCCCACGTTGGGCGCCATTTAAGAAACTTGCTAATCGCAGTCGTTTTAATCGTTTATTTTCTTCGATTCTACTCAAAACTCTTCGATCAGAATATCAATTAATGTATATACAATGATCGAGTTACAATTCACGTGATCAGGAAAACTCATCTGATTGGTTCTGTACAAACAAAACGGCTAGAATAATAACGCTTTATCTAAAAGACAAAACACAGTCCTAGGGAGGCAGGAAAGTCTTTAACAATTGCACCAGAGGGAATAGAAGTAAAATTATTTATTATCTTGACAGGGAATACAGAGTCGATGAAGTATCACAATAATATTCACTTAACACAAATTGAAAATGATTGTAAATCTTTTGCAGGTGAAATCTTGAAGAGTTGATATGAATGCTTGTGTTTACCACGGTGTAAAAACCTGTGTTTTTTTTCTTTAGTTTTATTTTCTTAGTCTCTACTGCTTTGTCTTCTTTGTTGTACATCACTTTTGAACACAATATGTTCTTACACAGAGGATGAGTTGAATGCTCCAATTATTTTTTGTTTATGTTTTTTGGTGATAATTGCATGAGATTCATTGTAAGAAGAATCTTCTGATTAGATATTTTATTGTCTACTGCAGTCATTATTTCATTCCCGGGTAACCACAATTGAGAGCATTATGAATAGTGCATGTTTTAATGTGTGTACTCTTTTCAGTTGCAATGGTACCCCCAGTGGTAGATAGAAAAATTCCTCTTCCCTCAAAAGAGATGCCATATCAACAGAAGTGTGAGATACAATGTCATTACATAAAAAAAAATTGGGGGTAAAACAATTGGATTCTACAAAAGCTTTGAATAAAGGTTTGGTAATAGTGAGTGCCGACTGTATAGTATGTGGTTGTGCTATTTTTAGTTCATATCATAAAAACAATAAATGTAAGAAAGAGTTATTGAAATCTTAATATGTTCAAAAAGATTGCTGCACTACGTACTCCTGTAAAAAAATAATGTGAAATCATCATTATTATTATCATTACTATTATTATTACTGGTATTGATATTATTATTGTTATATTTTTTATGTTAAACATAATATATTTTTATGGGGTGGGATTCATGTCCTAATCTTGGTAAAGTTATTGTTACTCTACTACTAAAAGCAATACAAAAATCTTCTTAATAGGCTTTCCATCAGAGGTGGTAGTAATTAAAACAGCTCCAAACAATACCATTTCTTCTTAAAGGCTTAGAATCTAGTGCAGTCATTTGTCTAGAAAGTTTGTGTAGAAAATCATTATTGAAAGCATAGGGCATTTAGGAAACTTGAAACACTTGTTACTACATACAGCACACTTGCAATGAATATATGAGAAAGATCATAAACATTTTGGCATTACAAAATTTATTTTCTTCTTTATAAAGTTTTTCCAATGTAAAAGGTTAATTGCATGTTGTGGTTGTTATGAAATATTGATATTTGACATCATAAAAATAAAGTAAACGGCAGAAAGTAACAAAGTTAATATGTTATGTCTAACTTTGCAAATTAAGGCTTGAATTAACATTTCATTTGTGAAAAAAGGGCAGGGGTTCTAGATAGCAATATTATCAGGGGAGGGGGGGTCATTGCACTCTAAGGTAAAACTGACCCATTGTGAAAAGGCTATGAAACTTGTTGTCTCTACGCAATATTATTGAAACTTTTCAATCAGAGAATACATGCATATATATATAGCAAAGAGAAATACTTCTCAGAATTCAGTAATCACATTTGCTTTATTTTGAAATGATCGCATTGATCACTGATAATATTGCAGAACCAGTACTTTATAGTGAGAAAGGGTATATATTCTGTTGAAAATGTTTAACATAACTGCTAGATCAAGAAAATTTACAATATTTTCACTGTTGCAATGATATCAGATCACATCGTTATAAATGATTGCTATAACAACTGCAACTCTCTGTGTTGGGAATTACTTCAAACTGGAAACGCTATCGTTTTATTATGATAAAAACCTATTTACATTCTCTTGTAATCTGTTGGTCGTCTTCCGATTCCGTTTTTAGACTAATAGAATTATTTTCCAGAGACATCTCCAATCGTTGAAGTCGTCCTTACTCGGTGTCCCTTCTAAGTCGTTTTGCTAAATGTAGTACGCCAATATATTTCGTTATGTAATCGTTCACTCATGTCCTGTATTTCTATCAATAACACATTCGAATTCAAAACTAACTTGATTGAATTCCTGGTCCTTTTCCCTGCTGTTTCGTTTGCCTTTTTCTGGAGCGAGCAGTTGTTGTCTTGGCTGCGATGTCTGTTGTTATTCTCCCTGCTGTCGTTTCTCTATCCCTGCTTTGAGTCGTGCTTTCCTCGTGTTGATTTTCACGGTCTTCGAACTTACTCGGCGACGATCTCGTGCTAATATTTCTTGAATATCTCGGAGATCACCTTGCTGGGATGTACTTCCAGGACGAGTGAAATCGGTTTTCACAAAATTTACATTACTTTCAAAAAGGCATCACCGAATAATGGCGGAAATTCAGCAGTTCTCAAATGCGTTACTATTGCCAGGTAACCTGGCCTGCGAACGGACACCTTTAAAATATAGATATATAAATATATACTAGAAATACGACTCCCGCAAAAACCTCGCGAAGCTAGTTTTTGAAGAAGTCACAATGCTTTTATATTTTATTTTTTATTTGATATTTTTCATGTTAGGGTAATCCCCATTATTTTATTTGTTACGCTGTGTTTGGTACACAATTAGTGACACCTGGTGCAAATTACATGATCAGTATACTGCACAACAGAGTGCTTAAAAATTGACCTTTATTTAGCTCTTTCACTGCCACTGAGAGTGCACCAGAGGGAATAGAAGTAAAATTATTATTGATTCTCTTGACAGGGAATACAGAGTCGATGAGGTATCACAATAATATTCACTTAACACAAATTGAAAATGATTGTAAATCTTTTGCAGGTGAAATTTTGAAGAGTTGATATGAATGCTTGTGTTTACCACGGTGTAAGAACCTGTGTTTTTTTTTTTTTAGTTTTATTTTCTTAGTCTGAGTCGACTGCTTTGTCTTCTTTGTTGTACATCACTTTTAAACACAATATGTTCTTACACCGAGGATGAGTTGAATGCTCCAATTATTTTTTATTTATGTTTTTTGTTATTATATCAACAGAAGTGTGAGATACAATGTCATTACATAAAATAAAAATTGTGGGTAAAACAATTGGATTCTACAAAAACTTTAAATAAAGGTTTGGTAATAGTGAGTGCCGACTGTATAGTATGTGGTCGTGCTATTTTTAGGTCATCTCATAAAAACAATACATGTAAGAAAGAGTTATTGAAATCTTAATATGTTGATAAAGATTGCTGCACTACATAGTCCTGTAAAAAATAATGTTAAATCAACATCAATCAGTCAAAAGTGTATACCACATGAAAGTTTAATTGTGCTGTTACAGAAACAGGCAAAATATCCATAACCAACCAGAGAATAGTATATTATTTTGAATACATGAAAATTTCTATAACAAAAACTGCAGAAGAAAGATTTAATATACGCATGGTATTTCATCAAAAAAGTCATGGCAGGCAAAGGTATTGAACTTGTAACCAATGACATATAGTAACGAGAAGCACTATCATTATATTATTATCATTATTATTATCATTACTATTATTATTACTGGTATTGATATTATTATTATTGTTATAGTTTTTACGTTAACATAATATATTTTTATGGGGTGGGATGCATGTCCTAATCTTAGTAAAGGTATTGTTACTCTACTACTACAAGCAATACAAAAATCTTCTTAATAGGCTTTCCATAAGAGGTGGTAGTAATCAAAACAGCACCAAACAATACCATTTCTTCTTTAAGGCTTAGAATCTAGTGCAGTCATTTGTCTATAAATTTTGTGTGGAAAATCATTGAAAGCATAGGGCATTTAGGAAACTTGAAACACTTAATTGTTACTACATACAGCACACTTGCAATGAATATATGAGAAAGATCATAAACATTTTGGCATTACAAAATTTATTTTCTTCTTTATAAAGTTTTTCCAGTGTAAAAGGTTAACTGTATGTTGTGGTTGTTATGAAATATTGATATTTGACATGATGATCATAAAAATAAAGTAAACAGCAGAAAGTAACAAAGTTAATATGTTATGTCTAACTTTTCAAATTAAGGCTTGAATGAACATTTCATTTGTGAAAAAAGGGCAGAGGTTCTAGATAGCAATATTATCAGGGGAGGGGGGGGTCATTGCACTCTAAGGTAAAACTGACCCATTGTGAAAAGGCTATGAAACTTGTTGTCTCTACGCAATATTATTGAAACCTTTCAATCAGAGAATACATACATATATATATAGCAAAGAGAAATACTACTCAGAATTCAGTAATCACATTTGCTTTATTTTGAAATGATCGCATTGATCACTGATAATATTGCAGAACCAGTACTTTATAGTGACACAGGGTATATATTCTGTTGAAAATGTTTAACAAAACTGCTAGATCAAGAAAATTTACAATATTTTCACTGTTGCAATGATATCAGATGACATCGTTATAAATGATTGCTATAACAACTGCAACTCTCTGTGTTGGGAATTACTTCAAACTGGAAACGCTATCGTTTTATTATGAAAAATACCTATTTACATTCTCTTGTAATCTGTTGGTCGTCTTCCGATTCCGTTTTTAGACTAATAGAATTATTTTCCAGAGATATCTCCAATCGTTGAAGTCGTTCTTACTCGGTGTCCCTTCTAAGTCATTTTGCTAAATGTACATATTTCGTTATGTAATCGTTCACTCATGTCCTGTATTTCCATCAATAACACATTCAAATTCAAAACTAACTTGATTGAATTCCTAGTCCTTTTCCCTGCTGTTTCGTTTGCCTTTTTCTGGAGCGAGCAGTTGTTGTCTTGGCTGTTGTTATTCTCCCTGCTGTCGTTTCTCTATCCCGGCTTTGAGTCGTGCTTTCCCCGTGTTGATTTTCACGGTATTCGAACTTACTCGGCGACGATCTCGTGCTAATATTTCTTGAATATCTCGGAGATCATCTTGCTGGGATGTACTTCCAGGACGAGTGAAATCGATTTCCACAAAATTTACATTACTTTCAAAAAGGCATCACCGAATAATGGCGGAAATTCAGCAGTTCTCAAGTGCGTTACTATTGCCAGGTAACCTGGCCTGCGAACGGACACCTTTAAAATATAGATATATATATATATATATACATATATAAAAACTCTCGGCTCGATTTACTCGGGCTTGCGAGCCACGTGGTCTGAACCGGAACCGACACGATTAGTAACCTCGCTACGCTCGGCCTTCGGCCTCGCTTCGCGAGGAATAAATAAATATATATATATATATATATATATATAAAAACGTTAGATAAAGCAAGGACGGACAACTTCTGACGATAAAAAAGTTAAAAAGTTAAAAATTTAATAGAAAAAACGTTTCGGTCTTAGACCTTCGTCAGTTAACTGACGAAGGGGTAAGGGTAACTGCAAGGGTAACTTAAGGGTAACTGACGAAGGTCTAAGACCGAAACGTTTTTTCTATTAAATTTTTAACTTTTTTATCGTCAGAAGTTGTCCGTCCTTGCTTTATCTAACGTTTTTAAATTCATTTTTGTGGTGAGGCTTGGACTGTGAATCTTCATTGATCCTCCTGACGCAGTGGCATTCTTTGTTGGCTTGAGGCATTTTATAACCGTTTTTTATATATATATATATATATACATATATAAAAACTCTCGGCTCGATTTACTCGGGCTTGCGAGCCACGTGGTCTGACCGGAACCGACACGATTAGTAACCTCGCTTCGCGAGGAATTATTCGCTCTAGATTTCTATGAGGTGATAGCTGATGAGGCCGAAGGCCCATAGAAATCTTGAGCTCATAATCTAATTGTTAAAAAAGGGGTGTTTTAGATACTCGCTGTCTAATGTGGAATAGCTGATAAGTACAGTAGGTGAATAAGACCAGTTTTTTTTGTTCATGTGATTATTTCTATAACTAGAAATACGACTCCCGCAAAAACCTCGCGAAGCTAGTTTTTGAAGAAGTCACAATGCTTTCATATTTTATTCTTTATTTCTTTTTATATTTTATATTTATTTTTTATATCAGCGTACTCCCCATTATTTTATTTCTTATGCTGTGTTTGGTACACAATTAGTGACACCTGGTGCAAATTACATGATCAGTATACCGCTCAACACAGTGCTTAAAAATTGACCTTCATTTAGCTCTTTCACTGCCACTGAGATTGCACCAGAGGGAATAGAAGTAAAATTATTTATTATCTTGACAGGGAATACAGAGTCGATGAAGTATCACAATAATATTCACTTAACACAAATTGAAAATGATTGAAAATCTTTTGCAAGTGAAATCTTGAAGAGTTGATATGAATGCTTGTGTTTACCACGGTGTAAAAACCTGTGTTTTTTTTCTTTAGTTTTATTGTCTTAGTCTCTACTGCTTTGTCTTCTTTGTTGTACATCACTTTTGAACACAATATGTTCTTACACAGAGGATGAGTTGAATGCTCCAATTATTTTTTGTTTATGTTTTTTGGTTATAATTGCATGAGATTCATTGTAAGAAGAATCTTCTGATTAGATATTTTATTGTCTACAGCAGTCATTATTTCATTCCCGGGTAACCACAATTGAGAGCATTATGAATAGTGCATGTTTTAATTTGTGTACTCTTTTCAGTTGCAATGGTACCCACAGTGGTAGATAAAAAAATTCCTCTTCCCTCAAAAGAGATGCCATATCAACAGAAGTGTGAGATACAATGTCACTACATAAAAAAAATTGGGGGTAAAACAATTGGATTCTACAAAAGCTTTGAATAAAGAAAATGGGTAAATCTAACGAGTTGATTAAGTAAGTTATACCACCGTAAGGTAAAAAGGAGGTGCTGACGTTTCGTGCGTTAGCCCTTCGTCGGAGCGAAACTATCCCCACAATACTTGCTTTGAATAAAGGTTTGGTAATAGTGAGTGCCAACTGTATAATATGTGGTTGTGCTATTTTTAGGTCATATCATAAAAACAATACATGTAAGAAAGAGTTATTGAAATCTTAATATGTTCAAAAAGATTGCTGCACTACGTACTCCTGTAAGAAAATAATGTGAAATCAACATCAGTCAGTCAAAAGTATATACCACATGAAAGTTTAATTGTGCTGTTACAGAAACAGGCAAAATATCCATACCCAACCATAGAATAGTATATTATTTTGAATATATGAAAATTTCTATTATAAAAACTGCAGAAGAAAGATTTAATAATTATAAGGACGGTATTTCATCGAAAAAGTCATGGCAGCCAGAGGTATTGAACTGTAACAAATGACATATAGTAACGAGAAGAACTATCATTATATTATTATCATTATTATTATCATTACTATTATTATTACTGGTATTGATATTATTATTACTGTTATATTTTTTATGTTAAACATAATATATTTTTATGGGGTGGGATTCATGTCCTAATCTTGGTAAAGGTATTGTTACTAAGCTACTAAAAGCAATACAAAAATCTTCTTAATAGGCTTTCCATCAGAGGAGGCAGTAATCAAAACAGCTCCAAACAATACCATTTCTTCTTAAAGGCTTAGAATCTAGTGCAGTCATTTGTCTATAAAGTTTGTGTGGAAAATCATTATTGAAGGCATAGGGCATTTAGGAAACTTGAAACACTTGTAACTACATACAGCACACTTGTAATGAATATATGAGAGAGATCATAAACATTTTGGCATTACAAAATTTATTTTCTTCTTTATAAAGTTTTTCCAATGTAAAAGGTTAATTGCATGTTGTGGTTGTTATGAAATATTGATATTTGACATCATAAAAATAAAGTAAACAGCAGAAAGTAACAAAGTTAATATGTTATGTCTAACTTTGCAAATTAAGGCTTGAATTAACATTTCATTTGTGAAAAAAGGGCAGGGGTTCTAGATAGCAATATTATCAGGGGAGGGGGGGTCATTGCACTCCTAGGTAAAACTGACCCATTGTGAAAAGGCTATGAAACTTGTTGTCTCTACGGTTTATTATTGAAACCTTTCAATCAGAGAATACATACATATATATATAGCAAAGAGAAATACTTCTCAGAATTCAGTAATCACATTTGCTTTATTTTGAAATGATCGCATTGATCACTGATAATATTGCAGAACCAGTACTTTATAGTGACACAGGGTATATATTCTGTTGAAAATGTTTAACATAATTGCTACATCAAGAAAATTTACAATATTTTCACTGTTGCAATGATATCAGATCACATCGTTATAAATGATTGCTATAACAACTGCAACTCTCTGTGTTGGGAATTACTTCAAACTGGAAACGCTATCGTTTTATTATGATAAAAACCTATTTACATTCTCTTGTAATCTGTTGGTCGTCTTCCGATTCCGTTTTTAAACTAATAGAATTATTTTCCAGAGACATCTCCAATCGTTGAAGTTGTTCTTACTCGGTGTCCCTTCTAAGTCGTTTTTCTAAATGTGGTACGCCAATATATTTTGTTATGTAATCGTTCACTCATGTCCTGTATTTCTATCAATAACACATTCAAATTCAAAACTAACTTGATTGAATTCCTGGTCCTTTTCCCTGCTGTTTCGTTTGCCTTTTTCTGGAGCGAGCAGTTGTTGTCTTGGCTGCGATGTCTGTTGTTATTCTCCCTGCTGTCGTTTCTCTATCCCTGCTTTGAGTCGTGCTTTCTTCGTGTTCATTTTCACGGTATTCGAACTTATTCGACGACGATCTCGTGCTAATATTTCTTGAATATCTCGGAGATCACCTTGCTGGGATGTACTTCAAGGACGAGTGAAATCGGTTTCCACAAAATTTACATTACTTTCAAAAAGGCATCACCGAATAATGGCGGAAATTCAGCAGTTCTCAAGTGCGTTAGTATTGCCAGGTAACCTGGCCTGCGAACGGACACCTTTAAAATATAGATATATATATATACATATATAAAAACTCTCGGCTCGATTTACTCGGGCTTGCGAGCCACGTGGTCTGACCGGAACCGACACGATTAGTAACCTCGCTACGCTCGGCCTTCGGCCTCGCTTCGCGAGGAATTATTGCCAACTCATTTCGACGTTCTCAGGAATTAGTGGCCACCTTTTTATTTGCGGGTAAAATTAGTCTTATTATCAAATATTATTAACTGAAGAACTTTGCGATTTCTTCCCTTTTGCAGTCAAGGAAAATCCAACAAATATTACTCAACGCTGCAACCTCAACAAAACCAGGAGGAGTCAATATATCAAACAATCCCGTTTGATCTCCCTCTCTACGAAGTACAGACTGTGACTGTAGAGTTGGGACCAGATCAAATGCTTGAAGTTGAAGGAATCAGGGGGTCAAGCGAGACTTCATCTTACGCCCTTGGCGCGAATAATGACTTTATCCAGAATTACCAGAATAACGAGTACTACATTGAAGAGGAAAACTATTATGAGACAGTGTTCTCCTCAGAGATGTCCTTGTATGAGGAACAGACATTGACGATAGAAATGTCAGCAGAAGCAACAGTTAAGGTGGAGAGCATCTTCTCTCAGGAAAACAAAGTGAGTTTATGTTTGCTACTTGTATCTTTCGTATTTGTTAGTAGAACTATGGCTGCCATCAGCGACAAAATTAGTTGACACATTGTGTTTGATCAATCACTTTAAAGTGCAAAATACCCCTTTTATTAGTATCACGCTCTAAATGAGCGCAAAAACCCTCCATCGTCCATTCTATGTTGCCTATTTGTAGCTAAACATTCTAGGAATTGCGATGCAACATTGTTTTGGGGGAAGGGGACGAATCGCGGGGCTACCTAGGAAGGATAAATGGGAGAACAATCGGCTTATAAGGGGTAGAAATGGTCAGTGTGTCAAAAAGTTTGTGGCTGGTTGTAGGCTTGTACGAAGTCTCAGTCCTTAGCGTGATAAAACCCGGGTAGCAGAATTACTATTTAAGAAACTCGTTCTTCCGCAGTTCACATATATTAAATTCCTCGGCAGATATTCACATTCAGAATAACTATGTGCTGCGGAGGTTAAATAAAGTCACCTAAAATATGGAGCCTTTTCTAATGCTGCATAGCGTCAGCAAGAACGGAAAATTGATAGAGAATGCTCTTCTGTAATTTAATAAGCACTTCCTTCTAACTCAACTTACTCCGCAGAGACTCATTCAGTTTCTTAACACGTCATTGTACTGAACAGATTAAGCCAAAGGAACTGAGACAATCATTGCATTACTGTTGATCAACATGGATTGGATTAAAAAAAAACCTATTTAACAAAGAACGTTTGATCACGATAAAAATATTTCAGAACGTATCTACAATACAACCCATGTAGTATATAACCCATATAGTATATAGCCCATATATGACAGTAAGCCATATAGAAACAATCATGTCTTCTCAAATTCTAGGTCTGATTATGTGTTAAGCTCGGAAAACAATGGTTAAAATATGCCCATAATTATTTTGGGTATAGAAGGCTACAAATTGTAATTTAAATGGCCATTTCAAATGGTAGAAACTGATAAGGAATTAAGAGTTGTATCCAAAAAATAAAAAAAACTTGAATTTTACCTTCCACTACTGAACGGCGAAAAGCCGCGGTCACTTTACAAATTTGAACGTTTCCCATTTTGAACATTAAAAGAAAATTACGCTCTTATCTGATATAACCATATCTATGTTCCAGTGAGATGTAATTATTGCATGACTACAATGTGCTGATTCTTTCGTTGCAGATCTTCGGCTTCGATCGTCAGATCAACGGATGAAATGATCGCTAGGGTCCACTATCATTCAATAGATTATGTCTACGTTTCAGTGGTTATTAGCATGCATGTGTTGCTGGAACTCCTGAAAAGTGATCCGCATCTAGTTTCTCCTAATGATATAAATAGATTGTAGTGGACATCAGTAATGAGAATGTAGGAGAATGATCACCATTGATGAACTGTGTTGAGGTTCTATAAGAAACTTCTTACTGTTGCATTACGAAAAGTATTGGATCATTAAGAAGAATTTGTATCTCGACATTGGGGCTTTAAGTGTATAGACGTCTTAAGTCTTCAGTTGCTTTTTGTCCTGTTGAACTTCATTAAACACAAAGTTCCAAATAATGAGTATCATAGACCGAATGCATAAATGGCGGCCAAAAAATTATTCTTTTGTTTATGTGCTAATTAGACTCACTAGCATCGTTTGCATGGACAAAATTTAAAAGAAATGTTATTTGAGAGTGAGGTTAGTAAGTTTAATTAGCACATAAACAGAAGAATTCATTTTTGGCCACTATTTATGCATTTGGTCTATACAATAGACTTAAGGAACCACAGTTTCGTATTGTTTCAGCTCTCCAGCTAACCAAAACATACTCTATGTCATTAAAATGAGCTTTAAGTGTGGGATGTAAAATAAATTTGATGTTAATTACGTAGCCTTCTTTTCATTTTGCTTATTTCAGTTTCTCATGCCATATTTCTTCGTATCTGACTGACCTAACTTTTAAATTAGACACATGTTTCGATATATGTCAATCAAAGCTAATTTCAAATTAAAGTACCCATTAATTAAAAAACAATTCTTCCTCTAGATCTTCAAGTGAGAACTCCTTAAAGGCTCTGTGAATTGTTCACCGCTTGTACAAAAGACTGCGATTTCAATTAACCCGGTGATAAATTTATTGATCGTATTTAATTGTCTACCGGCCAAAAGCTGTTTTATTCTATAGTAACCGAGCTGTCCCCACGAAAATTACGCTGGAAGTAAGCCGTCACACCCGTGAAGTTCCATGTTCCTAATGCTGAGTCCACGGATGATTGGTCACGTGAAAATGTCATCGTTTGCTTACAGCATCATTGACTTTAGAAAGATATAAATGCTGATGAATGAACAAATATTCGTCATCTGTTTGCTTGGATGTTCATGGTGCAGTACAAAGAGAAGATTACTATTTATGAGGACAGCAATGCTTAACAGCAAAAGATGGGTATGTCACAGCTCTTTGAGATTCTACTATAACATCCAATCAATTCACTGGTCCGAGGTCCGAACCCTGGTGGTGGCACTGTGTTGTTTCTCCACCCTGGTTTATAAATGGGTACCGGCGATATAACACTGGGGGTAACCCCGCGATGGACAAGCATCCCATCCAAGGGGTGCTTCATGCTACTGAAACCGGGATAAGCTCCGGCCGTGAGGGGCTTGAGGCTCATGTTAACTCTTACTTAACTTATGATAAACTTGCGCAACGGTTGTTTAACTTATTTTCTCCATGACCAGCATATTTTAATGAACTGTTCTGTAATTAACCTCGCAAATGAAAGATAAGCAGATGTACTCATATTTATACAGTATTTCCGGTTGTATGGTTGGTCTCACTTCAGTTGTCGATGTGTTTCAATTAACCAAATTGCCTTATAAATTCCTAAGGCGAACAGAAGCACAATTCCTTGAAATCTCGCTTACATGGTTCACTCTCTCTATTCCAGTGATCTGTTACAGACAAGGACTAATTTGAATGCGTTTTTTTTCCGCAGACCACTTAACTTCGTGTTTGCGTGCATATTTATGCAAATATTGCATATGCGGTAGTTAGGTATGTGTAAGAATTGTTTAGGATCTATTTTCATGGTTCTTGTACTCTCAGATTGATTGAGAGATGCATACAGGCGTAAGATAGACAGGGATTGGAGTTGACAATGGAACAGTGCGGTCTCGTGCATGAATAAACTGTCCATAAGCGACTGGCTGCACTTTTGTAGTGTTATATCCATAGGGACGCTAGGATTTCGATTCAATACATCCTGATTGAGTTACGGCCTACTCGTCTACGTTCTTAACTTCATGCTTTGCTTCTACAACTGACCTTAAATCCTAAAATAGACGTTCTTTACAAAACATTGTCTCCAGCATGTTTTGATAAGTACCGTCTAGATAGTTCGATCACAATTTATGATGTCATGGTCACCATGATTCGCTTCAGTGATAATTAGGCAAACTGTTAAAAGACTACCGAACAATTAGTCAACAATTGTGAACATGTTATTTATGCATTCTTAAGCTATAACTCACTACACTTTTGGTAATTTAGGGTTACTTGTAGTTTTAGCAGCACGATGCAAATATGACCTTAAAACAAAAAAGGGACAGGATGCTGTCAATACTGGGAGTTCTTGTAATCCTTTTAAGTGGCACGACCAGTGGACAGGGTAAGTGATACTTAAACCACAGTTCCGTTAAATGCTCTAACACTAGCATTCTAAAAAAAATTCGTACAAATGAGCAATTTCAAAGGTAAGAAAAGAAACGAATTTCATAAAGTACGATTACCTAAACGATGAAATATTTTTCATATACAACGTTGAGCGAAACATTTTGTAGTAGGTAACGCTCCTATGCTCACTCGATCAGTTCTGTCCGCAAATCATTCAAGGTAGAAACTCGCTGGTAATCTCAGCTGTGGATAACAAACTTGCAGTTGTGGTTTGTTATTTTAAATGAAAACGACTTAGGTTTCTTAGAATGTGATCAAAGGCTGCAGGCGTAGATTGTAAAGCCGTCTGTAACTTAAATGCAAATATTGATTCTTCGATTGCTTATTCCTTACCGAAGCAATCATGAGTCAATAAGAGTTGTTTATGCCTAACAGTAAATATTACATGCCCTCGCATCTGTGTTTGTGGTACTACAAAAAAAATCGCCAATGATGGAACAGAAAATTAACTTTTAACTGATGTAAATTCTAATGCTTTTTGTCTCGTGCTGTTATTCTTATTGCAATGCTACGGATGACGCTCTGTAGGAAGTTAAAGAATGATTTGCATCAAAACTTACATTCAGTTTATTTTTCTGTTCCACGACTTACAACTAACAACTTCCATCATCTGCGTTACTGACGTTGGTATTGCTGCGCAATATAGTGAATGTATTTATTTGTTATTTTCCACATTTATATATTGCTATTCAGCTAGAGTCCAATTCCGCAACAGTTCTTGGAAAGACACTTTGTTTCGCGGAACAATTTAACACTACAACGGATTTAGTAAAACACATGAAGCATATAGTATAATGCACTCCAACAGAATGAAGTCTAAAAAAAAAATCCACAGGTGTTAGCGAGAGATGCTGCCTAATACCGCATATCAAAGAAAGTTTAATAGAATGCTTCGAGTAGATACCAATGCGCCTTAATTGAGCGATATTTTATGAGGTGACATTCGTTAATGTTGCTGTCTTTTTAATAAGTGCTGCTTTCGTCAAAGTAATCATTGTGCACGATATTGTCTAATAATTAGTTTAATGCACAGAGACATTGATCTTGCTTTGTGTTTCCATTCAGCAATACAAACATCAAACCTAGGCAACGATATGGTATTGTAGAATTTAACCTCACTGAGGATAGTTGATTTTTTTAGCTTCCGAACAGATCGATGGAACCAAGCAAATTGTTTATTCTTGTGTGGCTACTGAACCGTGATTTCCCGTTCTGACAAATATTCTAGCACTTGCCAGTTTAAGAAACTTTGAACTCGCTGCTTTCCGTATATTGAACGCGTTGTATCTGAAGTGCCAAAGGACGTGACATTCAAAAAGCATTCTTTGCAGTACAAAAAACGCCATGCTTCATTGCAGAAGGACAGAACCGGGGTCCGGTCGGATCAGGCAGATCATGACAAATGAGAGCGTGGGCTGAAATACTGGCCCTTAACCTGCATACAACAAATTCCTTAAGAACAATTATTATCCTAGTGGTATCAATACACAAAAACCATACTAAAAATGAGAACATAAGGGATTGACTAACAATGATGAACTGTTTTCATATTCTAACACAATCTCTATACAGTTGATGTGTAAAATGTACAGAGTCCCATAGGAGAATTTGTATCTTTGGGGGTTGAAATGGTAATTGTTTGTGGACTGGGCGAGTTCAACATATGATCAACCAAGTGCCGAATTATGTGACCTTGGGAACAACGTTGCCAATGTGTGACCACACCCACTATGTGCCATTAGTCAATTAAGAAACTAACCCTCTACCACTGAGGAATAGGACTAACGTTTGACGGTCTGATCAACCGCACCAGTTAACAGATTGACCGATATCACTTAAATTTTCTTTGAATTAATCTAATGGATGACTAACGGATTGCCGACTTTTTAGACCATACAACATGATGTCGTTAAGTACGTTTTCCATGCAAAGAGGGTCACACTATTTTACTACCCTCTAATAATGGACTTATTTCTTTACAAACAAAAAATTGTTTCAACTTATTTTCTCTGGCATTTTGCTTGGTCGAAAGCCTATTACTGATCTGCGAATAACTGCCTACGTATATTACCAAAGTTAAAGCAATGGACATGCTCACACACCACTTCACGGTACGGCCAGGCACTCAACGCATGCACTCACCCACATCACGTGACCTGCTTATAGCTGCCTACAAATGTTACAGTTGCCATGCTCACACACAACTTCACGGTACGGCCAGGCACTCAACGCATGCACTCACCCACATCACGTGACCTGCTTATAGCTGCCTACAAATGTTACAGTTGCCATGCTCACACACCACTTCACGGTACGGCCAGGAACTCAACGCATGCACTCACCCACATCACGTGACCTGCTTATAGCTGCCTACAAATGTTACAGTTGCCATGCTCACACACCACTTCACGGTACAGCCAGGCACTCAACGCATGTGCGCAGCCAGTGTGCTAACAACCATCGACAACTGTCTTGGTATATAGCCGTTTAATCTATGTGTATTAAACTAATATAAGTCAGAGATACAGTTACGGATATTATACATTGAACTCACTATCTCTTTTCTGATTGACCAAATCAGCACCTGTGACGTCATAACTGCAGATTATACAATAATCATGTCAAGGACACTCAAGGTCACGTGTAATCATGTCAAGTATGACCGCGGTGCATGATTTCTAAGAGTAATCATGTCAAGTTCGCCCACTGTGTGGTGCTTGCCATCAGTGAATAAGCAAAAACATGACTTTTAGGTTTGCTTCGTTTAGAGATAAATTACCAGTTCCACTCACTGTCGTGACCATTTTGTTTTTTGTTCAATGTATAATAAAACAATTATTAGGTTATTAGGTTCGGTTTTTGTGATATCCAGAATAACCAAGGTCTCGGTAAGGTCGACAACCCATACTCGACCTTGATTATTCTGGATATCACAAAAACCTCATCCAATAATTGTTTATTATACAAATATGGTTACAGAGCACGCAGTTACAGATATAGTATTTTTGAATTTTAATCATTAATTCTTAGTAGACGTTGACAGCATAAATCCACTGATTTCATTAGTTTTAAATTATATTTATTGTGACTATTATTTATTATTCATGATTGTAGTATTGCTATCATTTATTGTAAAGCGCATTTGATCTTTTCGTCATGCAGAAAATGCGCTATAGAAGTGAATAAATTATCATTATTATTATTATTATTATTATCCCGCGTAATGTTTGCTTAACATCCTTAGGGCCGAGACCAAACCATGGTCCTGGGGCACTAAAGGGTAGCCAGTGTTTAACTTGATAGCACCCTCCTCAAAATGTGTGCTGTACCCAGCAAGATTATCTTCTGCAGTTCACTAATGCTTACTTGGCCGGGAATTCTTCCAAGGTACATTTCTAGACCCTTTTTGACAACTCCAAGTGCTCCAATGATAACTGGTATTGTTTCCGTTCTCATGCCCCACATTCGGCTTGTTTCGATTTCCAAGTCCTTATATTTGGATAGTTTTTCAGTGACTTTCACGGATGTGTTTCTGTCTGATGGTACTGCCATGTCAATAAATTTACAGGTTTTCGTTTTGTGGTCTTTAATCACTATATCGGGTCTGTTGGCTGTTATTTTCCTGTCAGTGTGTATCGGCATGTCCCATAATATTGTGACATCCTCGTTCTCTGTAACTGTTTCAGGTTCATGGTCATACCACTTTTCTGATGTCTTTATATTATAGTTGTGACAGACTTTCCAATGTATATACGCGGCTGCTTTATCATGTCGGTGGGTATATTCTCTTTTCGCAAGTTCAGGACACCCAGACAAGATATGATCGATTGTTTCGTCGTATTTGTTACACATCCTGCATAGGGGGCTAGTACCATCTTTGATAATGTTGGCGTGGTATGATCTGGTAGCTAGACTTTGGTCTTGGGCTGCAATTATAAATCCTTCCGTTTCTGCCTTCAGTCCACTGCTTTTGAGCCACTGGTTGGTTTTGTGGTGATCAACATCTGCTTCCTTTATTCTCTTTGGGTATCTTCCATGGAGGGCTTTGTCCTCCCACTGCTTTGTTAATTTTTCTTGGATCTTATTTCGTGCCATTTGTTTGGTTCTCTTTGCATATTTGGTGGTTGATTCATCTGTTTGTATGTCTGGGGTTGTTAGGTCTAGTTCTTCTTTGAATTGCTCTGCTTGCCTTTGTATAGAGTACAGTTTCTTTCTGCCATCATGTTCTTGCATTAGTTTGATTAGGGCATCATCTGTGTTCTTTAGGTATGCATCGAGCCCTATCGTGGTTGTTTTGTAAGAAGCTTCTAATTGGATGAGACCTCTACCGCCAGCATTTCTTGGGAGGTAGAGTCTGTCTACATCTGCTTTTGTGTGGTGCATTTTTGATAGGGTGAGTAGTTTTCTTGTTTTTGTGTCCAACCGCTTGATTTCACTCATTTTCCAGTCGATTATGTTAAAACTGTAAGTCACCACTGGGATAGCTAAGGTGTTGATTGCCTCAAATCTATTGGCAGCATTGAGCTCCGTTTTTAGGACCATCCTTACTCTACGATAGTATTCCTTCCTCACTTTTTCTTTCATCTTGGCATGCTGAATACCATCGCTTTCATCCACGCCAAGGTATTTATATGTGCTCTCTTGGTCTAGTTCCTTGATACAGGTGTCAGTGTCAAGTTGTAGATCGGAAGTTTCTGTAAGCTTTCCTCTTTTGAATGTCTCCTTGGAAGAGAGTCTCCTTGGAAGATTCCACTTTTGATATTGATAGGCCTTGATGTCATTGACCCTTCAGCGTGGTTGAGGTGTAAAGTTGTCTTCCAACATTTCATGCTTCCTGCGATAAAGTTGACAATCACAGGGCAGATCTTATAGATTTCCATGCACTTTATTATCCATGTGTGAGGCACACTATCAAAGGCTTTCTTATAGTCTATCCAGGCTGTGGATAGATTCTTTTTCTTGGTCTTACAGTCTTCCAAAATCATCTTGTTTATCAGGAGTTGGTCTTTGCATCCGTAGCTTCCTCTCTTGCAGCCCTTCTGCTCTGATGGTAGGAGCTGGTGTTCATTCAAGAAAGTGTATGTTCGTTCTGCTATGATGGATGTCAGAATCTTATACATCGTGGGAAGACAAGTAATCGGTCTATAGTTCTTTGGGTTTTTCGTTTCTTCTGTTTTTGGTAGTAGATGTGTAATGCCTTCAGTAAGCCATTCTGGTGTTTCTTCGGGGTGTTCAATAACCTTTGTGTAAGCTTTTGCTAGGTCTTCATGTAAGCTGACAAGATTTTTAAGCCAGAAATTGGAAACTTTATCCTTTCCAGGTGATTTCCAGTTACTGCTTTTGTTGATAGCATAGGTGGTCTCTTCGACATTTATTGCACTCCATGGTTGGGACTTAAGGTCTTTGTGCAGGTCTTCTTGCCCTTTTATCCATGCAGCGTCTTTGCTGTGTGATTTTTCTTTCTCCCAGATGTTACTCCAAAAATCTACAACTTCTTCAGGCTGTGGTGGCTCAACCACATCAATCTTTTTCTTTCCCAGTTCATGGTAGAACTTTTTGGCATCCTCTTTGAAGATCTTATTTTGCCGGAAATGTTTGCTTCTTTTTTCAAATCTCTTTATCCTTTGCGCTTTAGCTTGTATTTGTTGTTTCAATGTTTCTTTAATAGTCGGCATATCCCCAGGTTTTTTGATGCCATAGCGTTTCTCGATCTCTTTCCTTTTTCTCTCTCTGATGTTTGAACCATTCTGTATTTCTGTCAGGATTGAAAGGTCACTTCGTTTTTTTTGGATCTCTTTCTTAATTTTTACTTTCCAAGCAGGCTCTTTTTGTTTTTTGCCTATGCGGCTGTGTTGTCTTGGTTTTAGGCCTAGTTTCTCTGTTATTATTGAGGCAGTGGCGTATACAATTTGGTTTATGCCAGTTATAGAGTGGTCCCTCGATGCCTTCTTTGATTTCTTTAATGGCTTTGTTGGCCGTGTCAATTGCATCACGGGCATGGCGATCTTTCTTTATCTTTGGCAGGAGTGGCCTCTCAGTCATTTCCTGGTGTTTGACTGTTTCCCACTTTCTCAGTATATCATTCTTCATTGCTATGATACTCTCATCTGGTTTTGTTTCTGGGGTTTTTTGTGTTCCTCCAGCACTTTCAGGTAATGCGGAAGTGTTTTCTTCCACATTTTCTTCAACCATCTCTTGTTTGTCAGTGTCTTCAATCCCAGGTCTTGATCTGTTCAATTCCTCTGGGGTGGACGTGGCTTGTCTTACTTTTGCTCGTATGGTTTCAAGTTCCATTTCAGTGAGTCTTTTACTCTTGATAATGTCCCTCCGGACATTAGCGAGTTTGTTTGCATCAAGGTTTGGTCTTGCTGTGGGATTTTGTAGCCGCCAGATGTTATATGCAGCCTTGGTGGTAGTAGTCTCAGAAGGGTTATTCGTAGCTTTGTAAAATGCTTCCATCACTTGTTTATACTCCTCTCTACTCCATTTCTGTCTAGTTCCTTTCAAGGGATTTACGGTGGATGTAGGTAGAGGGCCTCTGTGAGGGTTGTCCTCGTTGCGGATGTCCTCTAGTACTTCATGAGAGGAGTTTGTTCCAGTAGCTGACTTTTCGATCCCAGCCTGGTTCCCCGCTGGGGGACGCGGTCCTTGTTGATCCGCGCGACGACCGATGCGGCATGAATTATTCCTAGTACGACTTTTCATGTTTGTATTGCTCGTATCCCAGAGCAGGGTAGCTGCGGGGTTGCTGGCACTTGCTAAATGTGCCACCCCAGACTCTGGTGGGCGGGAGCGTCCAATTTCCCGAAGTAGGCTAAAGCGTAAGCTTGTCCTACCCCATGCCCTTGTGTTATTATTATTATTATTATTACTATTATTACTATTATTATTATTATTATCCTTGGATCAAAAGTTCAATATGTGAAATTGTTTCAAACGCGAGACTATGAACCTCATCTATTGTCATGCTTTTTTTTACTTCAGTACTTTGTGACTCAAAGATGAATGTAGGTTTTATCGTGGATGGTTCCAATAAGATGGGTGCTGAGAACTTCACTACGTCGTATAACTTTGTTCACAATATTACGCTGCACCTTGAGGTCAACAATGAAACAATCTGGATTTTCTTGGTGTACGGCAACACAACATCTGACTTAATCAGCAACAGAACGTTGCTAGATAACACACTGACATCTGGTTTGGACTTTCCAAACACAAGCCAAGTTATGATAGGTGCCACGCTGGAATTAGCGAAGGAACAGTTCCACAAGAACGAGTCTCAAAGAGACGCAAAAAATGTTCTCGTTCTTATTACGGGTCACAGGTCCGAAGACGACGTGGAAGCGCCTGCAATCGAATTAAAGAGGTCAAATGTGACGATTTATACCGTCGGAGTTGGCTCTGAGTACTCACTGGGCCAGCTGAAAGAAATCGCTACAAACCCGGATGTAAATCACGTGATCACTGTCGGTGACTGGAATGAGTTGAATAGCACTCGTGCATTAGAAATGGCACAGAAAATTTGTCGAGGTAAGCTAGCTGAGTAAACCTTACCCAACTACCTTACCTGGTTTTTCAAACAAATTACATTGTTTTCTATGGGTTGAAAAACGTCTCTGTACTTTTAGTTGTTGACAGATGTGTTAGCTCCCCCTGTCAAAACAATGGCACGTGCACCAATTTGGAGGATGGTTACAACTGCACATGCGCACCGGAATTTGATGGAAACAACTGTCAAAACAGTAAGTACATTGTTTGTTACCCATATTGCGGTGCGTTTAGGCAGTACGAAATCAGACCCTTGACTGTGGCTTTCGTATGAAATCCGCATAATTAAAGCCTCTAAAGTTCCCAATCAAATTTTTGCGCAACTGTCAAAGTAAACGGAATAGAGTTAGATGGCTTCTGGTAAATCAGTGCCTTGGCATTTGTGTCAAACATAAGCTGAATCAAGAGAGCGTAAGGCAAAGATAGGGACACTCCCAGTCCAGTCCTTAGAATACGAAAATGCCAGAAAAATTATATTTGGACGCGGAAGTCTGTTTTCCGAGAGGTCCGCATGCTTCATTGTGACGTTCATGGATGCTTCTGGCTTACCGCGTAGGACTCTTGTATATAAATTCCGCCTAAATAATCCATAATTGGAGATATACGTATTCAAGATACGCTAGAGGCCATTAAATACAGATGGCTAAAAGGACTGGATTACAGTGGAGTCATGCGGACCTCTCGAAAAACGTACTTCCGCTTCTATTAATAAGTTTACTGAAGTTTTCCTATCCCAGCCGACACCGCGACCGTCCCTCTCTGTCCCTTATCTTCTCTTGGCTGAATGTAAGATTTAGTGGAAATTTTAAAAGTAGGAGACGAAAATATAATGTTCCTTTCCTAACTAATGGCCTCCGTTATGTGAACCAGTAAGATGCATAGATCATCATGATAGAGATCATCAATTATCGTAGTCATTAGTTTAGAAAAGCCCACTGTCTTAATTGAAGCACTTACAGAAAAATACTTGCCGTGAATCTTGGACCTAAGCTCCCAAATTTGCGAGGCAAGTACAGTGACTTAAGATCTTGCAAAACTTTATTGGGTTATTATTATTATTATTATTATTATTATTATCCTTTACAGCCACCCCTCAAATAAGGATTATTGGCCGGGGGGTCAGAGATAGAATTAAATTTGATTACATCTATAAAACCAGATAAGAATAGGCTTTCTGGGAGTGAGTTCCACTGGTTAATTGTTCTGGGAAAAAAGGAGAGTTTGTAAGCTTGAGTTCGGCAGGTTATCTGATTAAAAATGCGATGTTTAGTTTGCTTGCTCCTCCTAGTTGGTTTTGTCAGATTTGCTCTGGCAGAATCAACAGAAACAAGATTGTTTACTATTTTATACAATAGCACAACGCGGGAAATTGTTCTTCTCTTGTCAAGAGTGTCCCATCAGAGTGTATTTATCATATCAGTGACACTATCCAGTGGGTGGTGTCTTGAGAGGACCCACCGTGCAACGCGCCTTTGTACCATTTCTACTTTGTAGCTACCTTCTTTCTCTACTCCTTTTCTCGGGTCCCAAATAGCAGAACAACATTCCATATTAGGTCTTAAAATGGCTTTATAGGCTTTCTCCTTTAAGAGTGGCGATTGCACCTTTAGGTTTCTTTTCAAAAACCCAAGCGTCCTGTTTCCCTTGGCTACGATTTCCCCAATGTACGCGTTCCATCTTAGATCTTTTATTCTTTATAATTAGGCAAATCCCTAGAATACCTCGAGCTTGGATGTTTTAACGATCTGAATGAAACAAAATCTATTCCATCCCTGGAGGAGGGCAATTCCACATTTCTTGACGGCGAATACCAAACTAGAGAAAATGCAGTAATGAAATGTGCTATGGAGGCTGCAAAAATGGGATACAAAGTGTTCGCTCTCCGAGATGGGGGAGCATGTCATTCTGGTCCTCACGCTTTAACAAACTACAGCAAATATGGTCAAAACTCAAGCAGCTGTTCAGCAGATGGCAAAGGTGGACTTCTTTTAAATGAGGTTTACCTGCTTGGAGGTGGGTCGCACAAAATGATATCTAGCGTATCTGCTTTGAAAGTCTTTTAAGGTCTCTGATGCCACAGGATACCTTACTCGCCGTATTTGACGTAATTTTTCAATTGGCCAAGGAATCAAAAAAAGTTTCTAATGGAATTTATACTCAGTGTTTAATCCGAATTTTTTTAAGTTTTTCGTTATACCTTATCACAGAAACACAGTTTTTAACCTTAAATTTGATAAAGGTGTGACTTTTTAGCTTCATCACATTACAACATGTGGTCAAAAGCGGAAGAAGATTATCACGTCTAACTTTATTTTATCACGTCTACTGATTTTAACTCCCTTAGCCAAGCAATCATACAATCCGTGAATCTGAATATTTTTAAACGTACTCTTTTTAAATTTGCCATTTAAATGAATTTGAGTTAATATCTTGTACATTTTAATAGTTTTTACATATTTTTGCTTTTTAATGCATTCGCGTATTTTGTGTATTTTGTATTTTTTTTAATTTAATGAGATCCTTTTTGAAAACCATATTTTATATGAAAAAGTCATCTCAATAAAGATTATTATTATTATTATTATTAATGTTGTGGTGTCCCCGGGTTTTCAAATGAGTTTAAGACGTTAAGTATCTCTCCTATTACTGTACTGAATAAAGGAGCTTTAGTCTTGGCATTAACTACCAATGGTTCCTTTTCATACAGCTAAGTGCGGTGACACACTCAACGACAGTCTGATTCAAATCTCACCATCGACAATAAGGGGTTCGTCATACAATGACTCTTGGAGAGTTCCACTCATTGACGGTAACTACTCCTGGTGTCCGAGAGACAATGACACTACCAGAGAGCTGACTGTTGAATTTGGTGAGTGACAGTAGTATATGACGGTTGGTCAATAACTAGATGAATCCTCACACGCTTATGTGTCAAGAGTTGTGATCACGTGAGTTCCTTTGCGCTTATTGGTCAAGAGTTAAGATCAGGGGTTGACGCTCATAATTCTTTCCTTTGATAGGAAGAGAAACATTCTTAACTAAAGTTTCTGTGCAAGGGAAGAAAGAAAGTACGGATTATGCGGAGAACTTTTGTTTTAACACCCGTTTCGATGGCGCTAACGATGAATTTGTTATCAACGAAGAAACGTGTCTGGTGAGTGGTGAAAGTCTTCCTGTTTGGAAAGAAGATATCAAACACGAGAGACAGTGCTTCATCACATATAAGAGAGCTGAAAATACGATGCACACCGGAATATTGTTAGCGAAATTCGAGGTGTTTGATACGTGATGAAATACTGTATTTCGTGTTTGATATGTGATGAAACACTATACCTCGTGTTTGATATGTGATGAAACACATGTATCGAGTGTCTGCTACAGTTTTTTAAACGAAATTATTTAGAAGGAGAAATTAATGAGGCAAAAACGAGCCGTGTTTCACGTCATGGTGCTTGATTTCTTTTGTCGTTCCTTTACGCATTGTTGACGAGTTTGAGAAAGAAAATGTACAAATCTCATTCAAGAATGAATAAGAGCGAGGTAGACGAGCTATTTTCTGTCGGCTTCGGCAAACAACGCCCTTCTCGATCTGTACACTAATTGAAATCATGCTTTTCAAATTTTGATGACTAACAATCCACAAATACAAAATATTGGCAAGGAAGAAACGTTGCTATCATGAAAACCCTGTATCTTTTTAGTCCGAGGAATTCTTACTCAACAGTAAAAAGTCATAGGTCTTATGCTTTCATTCTACCACTAAGAAAAATTTATAATTAATTTTCATGTTTAATGAGATTGTATTTTGCAGATTAACCTTCCCCCCGGAGGTCATGAAGATAACATACTCAATATTACGCGGCTAATAGGAAAGTTAAATCAACAGTATCTAAGATTTAGCCCATGGCGACCCCTAACACATGATGGTCTGTGCCTCAGAATAGACGTTTTTCACATTAAACAAGGAAACAGCGGTAAGAGGATCACACTGTCTGTGTTTAAACTACGAGGCTTGTTACTGGAACCGTTCATTTCTTATGAGGTGGGGGAGGGGGGGAGCTGATGGGAAGCACCGTTTAAAAGTAAACCCCCCTTAGCTTGCTAATTTTCCACATCACCACCCAATCAAAAGAAAGAGTAGTCAATTTCGGATTAAAACATTATCACATAAACTTTATTTCTAAATATTTAACGTGAGGCCCCCTTTCCCTACATTTTCGCATGAACCCCCCCCCCCCCCCAAATCCAACCACCTCCCCATCCCTCGTAAAAAGGAACGGTGTTGGTAAATTTTGATACAATAATATGTTTCGTACACTGCGCATACCCTTTTATATTAAACCGCTATACTCGACTCCTTGGAGTGCGAAAATGACTTCATATTCGGATAACTAATCACGGCTCAGACTTGGATTATTTCGTCACGATCGTGACAGACTCGGCGAGAACGATCAAAGGATCGCTGAATGTCGTGTGATCTTCGTGTGATCGACAATTTCTCGACCATGTTTCTACCGAGATGCCTAAGCCATGGCGAGAGCTTATGGATCGAGGCATACAATAAAGAGCATAATTTATATAAGACAGTATTCATCCTTGGATTTAAAATAAAATCCAAGATTATGATTGGCTGCTTTATCCTGTTTTCTCTGTTTTCTTTAGGTATACCCACCTCAATATTGCGAGATGTAAGCTACAACGTCAACTACAATTACACAAGCATTCGCGGAAATTTCACTGGCCCTCCCCTCACAAAATCAAACATATCGTGGTGTCCTGAAACTAGCGATATACGACGTCAACCTTCATTGACCGTAGATTTCGGTAAGTTTACATTGAATTTAAACTTAATTTATTTTCACCAATCGAAGAAAGAAAAAAGGAAAGAGACACGTTTGGGCAAAAATATGAGTTTCAATGGCAATACAAATCAGACCCTTTAGAGTACGTGGGTGGGTAACAAAATTGCTTAAAGAAAATCACAGCTCTTTTCGACGAACCCGACCACGATGGAATGAAATATTAGCTCTCTAGTAAATAATTAACCTATTTGATCAGAGTAACAAATCCCCGAATTCTTCCATGCTTGTCTGTTTTTCTTTGGATTTATAAGAATTCAATGCTAAGAGCAGAAATCAATTCAAAATTTTGCACCAGTAAAAATCCAGCTTTCGCCTTCCTTTTGGAAGAGTGATGTTTGGAATTGCGTTGTTTGAGAGGTTTAAGCAAAAATATAACTCTATGAAGTCTACCGGAAAATTCACTCGGCCGCAGGGCTAACTCGTTCGTAATTTGGTATTACCTAGTTTGTCAGTACAAATCGTACAAAGGCGCGCATTTTTCAAAAGGCAAACCCTATATATTGAATACAAGAGTGTCGACAAGTACCTTTTTATCAGTACTTTGAAGCACCTCACACCCTAAGCTAAACCAGTGATTATACATGTGATCATGTTCCCGCAGGCCAGCCAATTAACATTTCGCATGTGCTTGTACAAGGAGCGTATGACTCGAGGTTGTGGCCTTACAAAGTGTGTCTCAGTTTAAGCACTGATGGAGGAAACTTCAGTAAGCTTCGAACGCAAGTCTCTTCTTGTCAGGTTAGTGTACTCAAAGAATGTCCACAGTGCATGGGTTGATCGACAAATTGAGAGGTTAGAGCCATACTGCACTGTAAAACAATCAGTACCACAGTAGAGTACTCTTAAGTAACTATCTAAAGAATTGTCACATTGCATGGTTTGATCCACAGATGAGAAAGTTAGAACCACACTGTATAGTAAAACAAACAGTACCACAGTACAGTACTGTTCAGTAGCTTTACAAAGAATGGTTACACTGCATGGTTTGATCCACAGATGAAAACGTTAGAACCACACTGTATGGTAAAACAAACAGTACCACTGTACAGTACTGTTCAGTAGCTTTACAAAGAATGGTCACACAGCATGGTTTGATTACAGATGAAAACGTTGCAACCACACTATATAGTAAAGCAAGCAGTACCACAGTACAGTACTGTTCAGTAGCTTTACAAAGTCTGAACACAGTGAATAGTTAGATCCACAGACCAAAAATGCTAGAACCACACGATGTAGTAAAACAGACAGTGTGACTGTTCAACAAAATTCAACAGCTTCTCAAAAGAGACATGTCTTCATTCAGTGAAGCAACACTGTGGAGTAAAATAGAGACGAATGGGCTGTTGAGTTGCTCACGCAGAAGCACAAATTCTGCTGTGGATGATTTCTGTATGATTTCAGCTCTTTGAGCCACGGGTAGACGGCCGCGGTGACATTTTACGAGAAAAAGAATTATCTCCGCCGCGACAAGTAGAATCAGCAAGTTTAGCGCCAAAATATCCAGTGCTCAACACTGCTGATGGCTACTGCATACGAACAGAGCTTAAAGGGTGTGTATCGACAATACTTGGAGGAGAAACCGTTACTAAAGGTCAGTGTAGTGAGATGGTAGTAGTCTTTTAATATATCAACCATTGTACAAATGAACGTGCTTAGGGAATCACTAACCATTTCATTCCCATTCCCATTCTGAGTGGTAATTCTCCTTAGTGGTTGTCAATTCCTTCTTTTGAAGTCTTTTACGGTATCTGGCGTTATATCAATCCTAATCCTTTTCGTGCCAAAAGCTTGTAGTCTGATGAAAGCTGATGTCTTTTTTATAAGAGGGTACCAGATATACCAGTCGTTTTTACCTGTTACGCTCCTACGGAGCAAGCAATCAATGACCAAATAAACATGTCTGAATTTTAAAGTGATTGTTGAGTTTTATATCACTGGAGGAACTTGTTTCAATGTTTTCTGCCTCAGGATGTATAAGGACAAGAAGAAACAAATGCTGCGTGTTCCCGTTTATGTATGAAGGCAGAAACATTTACACCTGTATTGATGACAACCACAACCAGCGCTGGTGTGCAACAACTGACAGTTATGACAGAGACAAACTATGGGACAACTGTCAAGGTATCATCTAGTTGGGGCAGATATTGTTATTTAGTAACTTCTGCATTTCTAATCTCGATAACAAAATAAATACCACTTTTACCATCATTTGGGGGAGCAGGGTTGGCGCGGTAGTGAGAGCGCTCGCCTTCCACCAATGTGGCTCGGGTTTCATTCCCGGCCCCGATGTCATATGTGGGCTGAGTTTGTTGGTTCTCTACTCTGCTCCGAGAGGTTTTTCTCCGGGTACTCCGGTTTTCCCCTCTTCGCAAAAACTACATTCGATTTGATTTGATTGATTTAATTTAATATGATTTGATTTGATTTGTGCTTTACAGTGTCCCCAATTAGTACGTCAGGGCTAGATACAGTACACACTCATACAAAGGTCATTATTATTATAATTATAATTATCATTATTATCATCATCGTCATTTTCTTATGGGATTCAGTCTTCAATAATGCCTTTTCTTTTGCTGCCTTTTCCTAAAACGTTAGGTATTTCGAGCCCCTGTGATACAACGCCCTGTCTCAATGATGGAATATGTGAACCAAACTTGTTGGACTGGAGTTACATCTGCAACTGTGGCGAACATTACACAAACGACCGCTGTCAAGACGGTGAGTTTAATTAATCCCTGGTATTACCACTTTTTGACTATTGTTGCAGTGTTTGGGACAGCTGTGAATTGGGTAACAAAGCATACCTAGACAAACTCCATCGGCGGGCTGCAAGTATCATTGAAGGCAGAATTGTTGAGTTTGTCGAATTACCGAACATCTTCAGCTGGCCCGACCTGCAAAAGCGGCGGGACTATCTAAAGTCTATCTTAGTTTTCAAATCTATTAATGGCTTGGCCCCACAATATCTCATTGGAGAATTTAGGTATGCTAGAGAAATACACAGTTATCATACCAGACATCGAGACCTGCTGCGCATTCCTCTAGCTAAAACTAGTAAATACCAAGGTAGCTTTCGCATAAATGGAGCACGCACATTTAACACGCTTCCGCTTGCTATAAGAAAGAGCTTGACTCTTGCAGAGTTTAAAACTAAAGCGAAACGTTTTTTCAAGACTTAGAATGAATTGGGAATACGACTTCAAATTTAATTGTCTTTATATGTAACCTGTAATGTAATTCTTATTTTTTTGTATTTTGTAATATTATGTTACACAGGACTCTACTTAAACTAGCTATGCTAAATAGATGTTCCTGTTAAAATATTGAAATAAAATAAAATTTAGACGTTCTTAAAAGTGAATTTTGGCGACAATATTTTTTGTAACAAATATATTTTCCATTGTACAGGATATGAAAATGTCTGCCTGAAAATGATTGAAAAGCGAAAACATGTACAATAGTGATAAAGCTACGATTGAAGAGGCCTGCATACAACTGCCAACCTATGACCAATGCATATACCAATTTATAGTCAAAATTTAGAGAGTACAGGACTAGTGAGTTTAAAGACGAACAGGTCTTAACATGGTAGTTTAACAGTGATGGATGCTGGTCATGTTTTCGAAGGTTTTTCAAGGACCACGCTTCGTTTATGACAACTATACTTGTTGGGTTCAATTTTAATATTAATGATCAAACCTACAATGTTCAGTGTTTGCATCCAGACATCAAGATTAGATAAGGGTCTAATATCAATAGAAAGAACTTTTTAACCGGCCGTTAATTTATGCAAATCTGTTTCATATTTATGACAGTTATTGATTTTATAGCACATCAAGCTGATTAACTTCGTAAACAATTGAGGTATTGCATCAAAGCAGCGATATTTTTACACTCTCCTCATGTTTTTAGATTACGACGAGTGCTACAACAATCCGTGTCAAAATGGAGGAATTTGTATGAACACATTCGGTGACTACAACTGTGAATGCATGGATGGATACAGTGGTAAAAACTGTCAGTTAGGTGAGAACTATTAACAAACTGAGTTCTTTTCATAAAAGAGCATTCCTCCATGGGCAATGACGTTTACCGGCTTAGGTTTCTGGTTTTTGACTGTTTTATACCTTAAATTTGGGAGTTTCCCTACTTTTACCTCATTTTCAAACATACATATTTACGTCCCAAGCTCCAACGACTCTTAACAAAAGTTTTTCCCTTGTTTGATTGTTATCTTTATTGACAAATTTATGGTCAATCTTCTTGTTTTTTGTTCAATTTTATCACCAATTTCTTTTTTTTCTTAGATTTCTAGTTGAGAACTGACCTGGGCCTTTTACCCGACTGTTTCACACATTTTAAGTCAATTTTGTTATTTTCTATTCAATTTTACCACCAATTTCTTTTGTTTTGTTTTTTTTAGATTGCTCGTTAAAAACTGATCTGGGCTTTCTCCTCGATGGTTCCGCCAGCATTCAATCCTCAGGAGAAAACAACATCCAAATTTTGAAGGAATTCATTAAGAACCTAACGAATACATTTAACATCTCATCTATGGAAACTCGAGTGGGAGCTGCTGTATATTCTACCAATACTACTATCGCGTTCGTGTTCGACCAATTCACGTCTTTCAATGAAGTAGCAGACGCCATTGACAATATAACATTTCCCGGCGGTGGATCATATGTAGGCCAAGCACTGAACCAACTAGCGCGCGACTTGTTTACCAATGAGAGCGCTCGAAACGATACCAACAAAGTCTTGGTTGTGCTTATTGACGGTGTATCCATCGATGACATCACAGAACCGCTAATGGCTATCAACCACTCTGGTATAATCCCTTTTGTCATTGGAATTGGAGAAAATTACGATCGCCCTCAACTTATTCAAATTGCACTCGGCAACGCAGAGCACGTTTTCTCATCTGAATACGACGAACTGGGAGAGGCCACGAAGGACATTCGAGAAGCCATTTGTCTAGGTATGAAAATGTATACACAGTTTCCAATAAAAAAGAAAGGCATGGATTCCTTACTGGATCCTGTCGTGTCGGAATGGTGCGCCGTTGTCCTTCGAATAACTGGTCAGCAAAACAATAGCCCACACTGCCTATAACATTGCACCTAGCTCTAACAAAAGAGCTGCAAGATTAAGAGGTCAAATGAAATAAACAAACTGCGTGGGACCCATGGACGTCAATATGTAGAATTTCAGCAGTCAATTAAACATTTTGTGTATTTCTTGGTTGCTAAAATTCTTTCCACTATGTTTCACTATTTTGTCATTCCCGCCTTTTTTCTCAGCCACCGACCAGTGTGCTCACGTACCCTGCCGATTTGGAGGCAGTTGCCAACGAATAGGAACGGACTACTTCAACTGCTCATGCGCGGCTGGATTCCAGGGCGAGACATGTACCGAAGGTTGGTGGAAATAGATCTTTCAAGACACCTTTCAAGAAATTGTGTCTTCGTTCGAGATCGTCATATTTTCAACTATTTAGACAGTCTAAGAGGATCAAGTGTGAATTAACAAGTTGGAAATTTAAGTGTCGAATTTCGGCGGTAGTGTAACTAAGCGTAGACAGATAGACAGACAAATAGATGGATGGATGGATGGAATCTTTTATTTATACACGAAATCTTATAATTATGAAATTAAACATAAGGGTTTAAATTTGGTTTCCATAAAATCCGTGAATTAACTAATTAATACAATACTTTAAAATATGTACTTAAACTTAACAATTTACAAGGCGATCTTTAACTAATTACTTTACAAGTGCCGGTAGTAAGCCTCTTTTAAACTTTTCCAAAGACCTCTCTTCTTTGAGGTAGCGAGGGAGAGCATTCCAGACCTTGACGCCACTGAAAGCAAAACTATTCTTGTGGTAATTTGTTCTGCATTTGGGCAGTTCTAGGTCGTAATTAGAAGATCTCAGACCGCAATTGTTTAAGGCGTTATTAGAAGTGAATATTTCGGTAAGGTACGGAGGTGCCAGGCCGTTAACGATTTTAAACATTATAATGGCCTTGTGAAATTGTCTCATGGAATTTAACTGAGTCCAGCCTAATTCCTCAAACATTTCTCCAGAAGGCTTACTATAAGCAGCACCAGTAACAATACGAGCCGCCCTATTTTGAAGCCTTTGAAGACTATTAATTAATGTGTCACCTATTGAGTCCCAGACAAGACAACGATAACTGAAATATGGCTCAATAATTGAGCTATATAAAGTATCGATGTTCTCACTATTTGGAAAAGGTTTTATATAGATTGACAGACAGACAGACAGACAGACAGACAGATAGGTAGATAGATAGTTACATAGATAGACAGACAGATAGTTAGACAGACAGATAGGTACGTAGGTACATAGGTAGGTAGCTAGCTAGCTAGCTAGACAGACAGACAGATAAATGGATACATTGACAGACAGACAGACAGATAGATAGACAGATAGACAGACAGACATATAGATAGATAGATAGATAGATAGATAGATAGATAGATAGATAGATAGGTAGGTAGGTAGGTAGGTAGGTAGGTAGATAGATAGGTAGATAGATAGGTAGATAGGTAGATAGATAGGGAGATAGATGGATAGGTCGGTCGGTCTGTCGATGGATCGATAAATAGACAGCCAGATAGACAGATAAACACAAGGGTAGTTAGGTAGGTAGATAGATAACTGTTTGGCTGGTATAGTTTATGGCGACCCTAAGGTAATACACTACTAATTACATTTGCATTACAACTCAGATGTGAAAGAATGCTCAAATAACAACGCTTCATGTCCATCTGGAACTTGTATTGAGGCGTTCGGTGGATACGAGTGCACGTGTGCCAACAAAACCTCTTACGGCGAGAACTGTGATAAAGGTGAGACTGGCTTTGGAGGAGAATTACCCTTCACCAATTTATCTACAGGCGGAGTTCAGAAGTTGTCAAATTTATAGATACTAGTAGACCATAAGCTATGTACTGTGGTGTAATTCAGTCAGTCACCAAGCTTACTTCTAAAACTGGATACACGTTTAAGCCAACAGTCCTGACGTTGGTGAAACGAGTGCCAGCAGCGTGTAAACCAATCCAAACCTGGTAGTATTATTTCTGTGAACGACGAGGAAACATGAAAGTTGTCGTTGTATAAACTTTTTTCAATTTGTCTCAAGACAAAGTCAATTTGGATGTGCATCGTGTCGTTTATATAACAAATGGATCATCCACGATGACTAATAACATATTCCATAGCATAAAACTCGTCCTTTCTTTACTAACAGGCTACCATGCGATTCACCTGTTCTCACCTGTTCTCACCAAGCCAACTAAAAAGTACTGATATCAAGTTCTATTCTCTTTTTCGTCTTTTAGATTGTAGTCAAGAATCTACAGTGCTGTTTCTGATAGACAGCTCTATGCATGTTGGACAAGACAACATAATAACTCAAGTTGAGTTTGTCATTTCAGTAGCAGAAAGCCTCTCTTACAAAAGCATCGGTGTAATGTCTTACTCTGCCGAAGCCGAAGTTGTAGTCAGACCAGGAGAATATTCAAACTTCACTGAATTCGCTAGCGTGCTGCGCAATGCGAACTACACCATGCGCTTCGCCAAGAACCTTGGGAAAGCCCTAGAAAAGGCGATGGAACAAACAGAACTGTTTAACGCTTCCAAGGCGTCAGTGATTGTTGCTATGGTCGCAGGAAGGGCCGAGGACGAGGTCGGTGTGCCTGCTTCGCAATTAAAACGAGAGAAGATTACTATGCTTTCTGTAGCGTTGGGTTCACTGTACAGCATACCACAACTGACCCAGTTGGTGTCCAAACCGGTTGAGAACCACATGCTGAGGACAAACTTCACTGATCTTAAGCATTTTATCAACAACACAAGAAATGCTATCTGCTTTGGTTGGTATAGTCAATGCCTTTTGGTGGTTCAGCTAAATTTGGACACGACATATGCTGTTTTGTCCCAGATTTATTTACTGAAACCTTCTATAAGTATTAGGTCCCCAAATAGAATCCCCCCACTACGCCTTACGCGGCCAAAACGACAAACAATCGTTTCTGCCGTAAATTAAGCAAAATCAACCTGAACATGAATTACAAGGTCAAAGTCACGGATATACCAAATTTCCGAAGCCCGTGACAAATTGTGTACTTCTTACTCTCCTTCATGGAAGGAAGAATCACGTGCTCTTCCTGCAAAATGATCCGAGCCCTTTGTGAGGTACTGAAGGGCCAATACAGCGAAGAAACGTTTTCTCTAGTTGAAGATCGCAGTAACAGATAATGATGATAATGATAATGATAATGATGATAATGATGATAATGATGATAATGATAATGATAATGATGATGATAAATATGACGGTACTTTCAAGAAGATCTTTTGAAGTTTTCTATTATATTATTGTATTTATTTAACTTGTCCCGTACATTGATTAAACAAACCCAAAATCACTCTGCGAATTTTTATCGGATTTGTAGAAAAAAAAGGGTACGAGTATCAAGATACTAGTAACCAAACTGCGAAATGGTGTCATAAGCGATGGTCTGAAACGCAGCCTGAAGCTCAATTTCCAAAAGGATCCAACGATGGATGCCTAAGTGCAAGTTAATTATTTTTTGTGAACATTTAATTAATTTTACCTCTAAATTCATATTCAACAGCTCTCAATCCATGCTCCAGCGCTACTTGTCAATCGAATTACACATGTGAAAATCTTTATGGAGAATTCGCAGGTTCCACATGCGTACCACGTAAGTAGTGCCATAAACATTGAATAACTTAATTGGTGCAGCATTTACCTTTCTGGTTTTTCAGTAGACCTAGTTGATGTAGCCTTGGCCGGATAGAGCACGGATAAATTCCTCAGTCAGAACTTGAGCCATACGTTTCCTGCAGACGAAAATGTTAGATGAGCATAACTTGGTCCATCATACGCGAACATATGCTAACTCACACATTCACCTATACTCTCAATAAACGAGAAACTCATAATGCTGAGCCGTTAAACACTAAATCAGACGCTATAGAAAATTCATATAAAGGAATGATGTTAGCACAGAAAGGGATGTTCTAAAATTTTAATTTTCCTGCTGGATGTTGTCGGTGACAGTCTGTGACAGCTAGGCAACATATCACAGGAAAATACCCAGCCTTCTTTTTCATCATAAGATGCAATTTTATCAATGGGTTTCCGGAAATTCTGATAAAAGTTATTGCTATCACAAGTACTTTTAAAACGAGTGACAGCCACATTTTCATATATACCAAGGATACTCAAGCTTTCGTAGAAGACTGGTTTATATGAGAGGAGGAAGTGGGGAGCCTTTCGTTATGTAATAGTAGTTGTTTTCCAGAAAGCTGTCGTTTGGAGCCAAAAAACAGTGTTTAGTAGTATAATTTACTCTCCCTCCTCTCTTCCTCTACTGCCCCTTCGCGAGGCATAAGGCTTCCACCATAGCTCTGCAACGTATCCTGTTCTTCGCAATCTTTTCAGCCTCATCCCATGTCTTCCCGATGTTCTCTAGGTCTTTTATCACGGTACGTCTCCACGTCTGTTTTGGTCTTCCCTGTTCCCTTTTGCATTAAGGATTCCATGTCATGGCCATTCTGTTTGTGTTCTCTCTCTCTTTTCTTAAGGTATGGCAAATCCATTTCCAATTTTTGCTTTAATAATAATTTACACTGATGCTATTTAATTCCAGCTCCCAGCTTGTGTGAGCCCAACCCATGCAACAGTGGCAACTGCACACTTCACGGAAACTCCTTCAACTGTACATGTCCACAAGGAATTGGTGGGACCAACTGCACGGAAGGTAACCTGTCTATAGTTTACTTCAGAAATGGAACTATACTTTTGCTAAATAAGAAAGTATTGGGTAAATTGTAAGGAAAATCAGGATTTTGAGCACAATTTGGCCAATAAATTTTGATCTGACCGACAATTTTCATCGACTTTCCCTTTACGTTGGTTACAAGGCATTGATGCTAGATCGGATCAACATCCTCGAGTCATCTCTTAACTCATAAATATATCGACATTGGGAGGGTAATTACATATTGATCAATTCTGCTATCAAATTAAACAAATACTCGTTAATTGCAGACAAACTGGATGAGTGTGCATCAAACCCCTGCAGTAATGGAGGAACATGCACGAATCGTCTTGGACGATTTGAATGTAAATGCCCAGCGGAGTACATTGGAAAGCAATGCGAATTTGGTACGTGTTACAATCTTGTACTCCGTCTTCCTAGTAGAAAATGACGTATGCAGTGGTTTCTAATTAGAGGTTTATACAATAGAAGTTGGAAAGCGGCTTGTTTGGTCGATCTAGGCAAGGAGCCCTATCTGACATGTGAATGGGTGGGTAGGGTGGGTGCGTGATGGGTGGGATGCGGGTGTTACTGGTAAAACGAGTTTTGGGTTGTCCATTTTCTGCTCTGTTGTTCCTCTTCTTTGTTCCCCTAAAAAAATGGGTGCCTCCTTTAATGACGGTTTTTTGAGAATTCGCAGCGACGACCCCTTCCAGGAGAGATATCCTCAAAATATTGATATTCCATGAACAGATAGTTAAACACAATGACAGATTTGAAGTGTGACCATTCTTTGTAAAGCTACTTAACAGTACTGTGCTGTGGTACTGTTTGTTGTACTATACAGTGTGGTTCTACCTTTTTCATCTGTGGATCAAACCATGCTGTGTGACCATTCTTTGAAAAGCTACTGAACAGTAATGTACTATCGTACTGTCTATCAGGTTTGAGGAATGGGATTCCTTTGGCTACCGCATACTATAAACACGCAGTTTAAATTGTTTTTATTTCTTCCTTTCAGAGTGCACATCCCAGCAGTTCAACTTAGTTTTTCTAGTGGACGGATCCGGTAGCATCGAAAATCAGGGTCGTGGAAACTTTCAGCTTATTCAAAACTTCATCATACAGATGATCGATTCCTTCGATATTGGACGAGACAAAGTGAACATCGCCACCGTCCTGTATTCCAATTTCCCCCGAATCATTTTTCGTTTAAACACCTTTTACACCAAAGCAGAGATTTCAAAGGCCATTCAAGACATGCGATACCCAGGAGGAGGTACAAGAACCGGAAGTGGACTGCACTTAATTGGAAATGAGATTTTTAGTGGACTAGGAAGCAGAGATCATCTTCCAAAGGTTGTGGTCGTATTGACAGATGGTTACTCCTATGACAATGTCGTTTCTCCTTCCGCACGTCTCAAAAGCTTGGGTGTCACTATTTTTGGTGCTGGCGTCGGCTGCTGCTTTGATAAGTCAGGGCTAGAAGCAATGGCCTCGAGTCCTGTTGCAGAGCATGTATACGAGGCCGACTTTTCTCAACTGGAAGACATCCAAGGGTCCCTCCATGAAAGGATTTGCTTGGGTAGGAAGATATTTTCTGCATCTTCGAGGTTACAATGGGTCAATCAGAAACCACTTATCATTATTTTAAAACCTTAATTTTCTAGGCCAGGTTGCAAAACCAAAACTACGATGGAATCTTTTAATGATAACAATGAACTTTATTTGAATGTCAACTGTATCTAGCACTGACGTACTAATTGGGGACACTGTAAAGTACAGATGAAATGAAATGAAATCAAATCAGATTAAATTAAATCAACTCAAATGTTACTTTTTGTGGAGATAAGAAAACCGGAGGACTTGAAGAAAAACCTCTCGGAGCAGAGTAGAGAACCAATTAACACAGTCCATATATAACATCGGGGCCGGGAATCAAACCCGGGCCACATTGGTGCAAGGCAAGCGCCCTCGCCACTGCGCCAACCCTGCTCCACAACACTGTGCCAACCCTGCTCCCTAATCTTTTAAAAGTAATTTTAAAACATTTAAGTTAATTCTCTTTTACATCACCATTCGCACTTTCTTCGCGATTTCTTTTTCTACTTGGATAGAGGCCGTTAAGTTTCGTATATTTTTTCATCAATTTGAAATTTATTCAAAATACATTGGCGAGGTTTTATTGGGTTTGTCGAGCGGAATTGGTAAAGGCAATTGGGTACCAACAATATTGTTGTGGAGGTAAGCATATAAAATTGTGCTAGAGCGCAGTTTTAGTAATAAACAGCTATCACGTGGTGCAGCTATGTACATAAATACTGAATTATCTAATGAAACTACTAATGAACACTTTCATCTTCACCAGCGTCTGATCCTTGTGCCACACAGCCTTGTAAGAATGGTGGCACGTGCAGCCAGTTTGAAGAAAGCTTCGTGTGTGCATGCTTATCTACATGGACAGGGGACACTTGTGAGATTGGTAAAACACTCCGTCTTTTGTTGCAGAATACAATCCCTATGGTCGTCGAACAATTATCGTACCGTAAAACTTCCCTGATACTTGTGCTCTTTTTTGATTCACTTAAGTCACCAACGTTACAAAGTCTAACTAGTTTGATGCTACGTTGGTTTAAAGTAATAAATGTAACGTAAAATTTTGGTGAATTGTCGCTTTTTAAAGTTACATCCTTTCTTTCAGACCAGCGTAGCCTCAAACTATGTCTAATCGCCCACCTGGTTTCAACGTGCACGTTTCTTTTTGACTATCTCATCTTTGACTGGTAGTAAGAATTTTTACCCAACGTTGTGAGCGTATCACGGACGATTCCAAAAATAACAGGAACTGTCCTTGCCAAAAGGTTACACGTGCCTTTTCGTTCTTTATCTCCTTGTGATTTGATCCATATAATGTAGAAAGATTCTCGACAACATCCCACAGCTGATACTGGTACGATTAATTTTGATGGAAGAACAAGTACTTAAGGTTTAATTGCAGGGATCTCTTAAATTTTGCAGACATAGACGAGTGTTTCAACAGTCCTTGTATGAATGATGCAGTTAATTGTACAAACACTCCGGGAAGTTTTGAATGCGTATGCCGTAGTGGCTTCACAGGAATGTACTGTCAAATAGGTAAGCTGACTAGATCATAGTTAAATGAAACTCGGCACTCCTAAACCAACGGTGTTGTAAATCTCGGCGATGTGAGGTTGGAGTCTCTGAATCTTAGATTCACATCCTTGGAAGCTTGTCTCAGCATTTTATAAAGGTTAGCTTTAAAATAAATACCTCTTACTAGCCGAGTTCGAGGTCCGTACTGTAAGTTAAGGACCGAGTTTTTTCTGCTGGGATTTATGTCCCAAGCGCAAGGCGCGCAGGCCGTAAATCCGAGCGGAAAAAACGAGGATCCGTAACTTACAGTACGGACCGAGAAAACGAGGTTTGTAAGATATTTATTATATCTCTGTAGACAATTTGGCGACTGAAACAAACTTTTGAGCTTAGCGGGCCGTAGAGTGAAGTAAGGTCCGCTAAATTGACCAATCACAGCGCGCATACTAACTGAGAGAACGGTAATCAAAGGTTGTGCCTTTTTACATTTTCTCTATCCCCTTTTTTCAAGGAATAACAAACGTTTTCTTTGATGTTGCTTTCCTTTTCGACGGATCATCTTATCTCGGAGCTCAAATCTTCAATCTGACCAAGAACCTCGCCAAGTTTGTTCTGTCGTCCTACAATATCGGTCAGCAGGAGACAAACGTGGCGGCGGCGGTTTATGCTCGGAATGTCACCATCAGCTTCAACTTCACTCAACACCACAACTATTCCGGTGTTTCCACGGCTATTGACATGATTCCCTTTCTTGATGAAAAGCCTCTGAACATCTCCTTAGCTTTGGAGGTGGCCAACCAAACCATCTTTGCAACTGGCCGTGACAATGTCCCGGATGTTCTTATTGTTTTTGTTAGTGGCATTTTTAGCGGGAATTATGAAGACATCGCTCGAAGTCTTCGTGATCAAGGAATTACTATCATCGTTATTGGACTGGGCACTGGATTCGATTTGGATCAATTAAGAGCAATAGCAAGCAGGCCTCCGTCCCGTCATGTCTTCACTTTCCTGTTTTCGCACGTTGGCACAGCAACAGGCAGTGTTAGTGGCGCCATAAGTCAAGGTAACATTATAATAAGCAAGCGTGCTCAATAAACCATTCACTCTTCTTATAAAGCCATCTCAAGTCACCATGTAAAAGCAGACCAGTCGCGAAATTGCTTCCAGCAGTGAATTTAAAAGTAATCCATCAGTTGGATAATTATGCGGATAATTATGGCACCGTTCAAATTCTGATCACCGTAGAACCTAGAGTTTGACTCAACCCTTCAGCTCCGACACATGAAGAGTTATTCTCTCGACCTAGCAGGGTTGAAACACTTCTTTGAGAATATTTGGAAGACTCGGTGCTACAGTTGTGTATGTCAACCCTATATTCTTCTCATTACCTCTTTGCTTCACAATGCATTGTTATTTGAAGGAGAAAGTAGTTGTTAATCACTCTGGAAGTAACTGAAAAGGAAAGTTTAAACAAAGTTTTGTCAAGAAAATCATAAGCTGAGCTTTCCGCCTCAAGTAATTAACAATTGGATTTTGAGCTCGAGATTTCTATGGGGTGAGAGTTGATGAGACCGAAGCTAGAAATAGAGAGCGAATAATCTAATTGTTTTAGTAAAAATCATAATAAACGAATCATGTGTTGGTAAAAAAATACCAAAATACTAAATCTTCCTGCAAAACTTCGCTAGAGCGCGAAGACGTCGCCATTTTTAAAACGATCTTCAACCAAGTGCTGTCTAGTGACTGATAGTCTTCAGTAGCTCAGCCAATCAGATTGCGCCATTTGCATTAGTCCACTAGTTGGGTGATACTAATATGTGTTATGTGTAAAATGTGTTAGGCAAGTCCCGACTGAATAAGAAACGACAGCTTCAGCTTTCTTCCTTTTTCTTTCTGTTTTCTCCTCTAGCTGTGGATCCATGCGCTGAATTTCCTTGTAGGAATGGAGGAAATTGTACCGTTGATCACAGTAGCTTCAACTGTTCATGCACAGAGGCATTTCAGGGTTCAACATGCCAAGAAGGTGCGTAACAATAAAACGTTACGCCTTTAACTACTCAAAAGAAAAGTGCACATGGTAACCAGGTGGACAATAAATAATAATAATAATAATAATAATAATAATAATAATAATAATAATGAACTTTATTTGAGTGTCAACTGTATTTAGCACTGCTGTTCTAATTGGGGACACTGTAAAGCACAAATGAAATGAAATCAAAATCATATTAAATTAAATCAAACCAAATGTTGGTTTTTGTGGAGAGAGGAAAACCGAAGTACCCAGAGAAAAACCTCTCGGAGCAGAGTAGAGAACCAACAAACTCAGCCCACATATGACGCCGGGGCCGGGAATCGAACTCGGGCCACATTGGTGGAAGGCGAGCGCCGCTCTCACCACTGCACGAACCCTGCTCCCCAATCAAACATAGTTGACGCTACACTGGTTTAAGATGATGAATGCAACATAGAAAGTTGCAATTCACCGACCCAACGATTCGAAACTGCTGTCCAGTTTTTTTTTTCAGACGGATGGCGTTGCTAAATTACATGGTGTAAAAGAAACATCAGGGTATATCCCGCCATCGTCAAAGTTACTTTAACTATTGGTCAGCTGCAGGTGGATTAATTTTTCAATTATAAGTTTGAAAATTTTAAGTTAAACACTTCAAAGTATAAGCCGTTTTAAGCTTGCTCTCGTATCTTCATGTTACAATTTTTTTCGCGCGGATCATAAAGTCCACAATCTAAAGCAGTTTGCTTGCTTATCTTTAAAAGCAAGTGGAAATATTAAGACTGATGCAGATCCATTATTAAATTTAAATCGGTAACACTTGCTGCCTTGCAGATATTGATGAATGCGCCCAAGGCGCACAGTGTGATGCTAACCGAACCTGTATAAACACACTAGGAAGCCATCAGTGTGTTTGCAACAGCAGTCTCTATGGAGATGAATGCCAATACAGTAAGTCTACCATTCTACCATTGAATCAAAGTTCACTGTTGACAAAGCAATACCCTGCTTGGAAATGTTATTAAATTTTTCTGCTGGAGAGAAGTTACCTTGGAAATTCTTCTCCTGCAAAATACGTAGTCTACTTTTTCTGGTACACATGAAAATCAAGAAAAAGTGAATTCGCGGTCAAATGGTTCATTTATCTCACACTATTTACATAAAATTAACGTAGGGCTTTCTAGTTAACCACCAAAGGGAAAACGTCACTTGACAGCAGTCTGCTGTATCTCGTGACTTAACGGTAAATAAATGGACTGCAATGTGTTATTTGCACACTATGTGACACCCTTTTCCCAGGCCTATAAAATCAATTTATCGATACACACGATACTGTAGAGATAAGATAGTCCTTTCATGGACTAGAATCTCATATATCGGGCAGTAGAACATAAATATTCTTAGCATCATGTACCCCCGTTACTAAAGTTACTTTTTCCACTTCAGACTGCAGTTCGTATTCAAATATAATCTTCCTGCTGGACACGTCAAAAAATGTCGGAGAGGAAAATGTACAGCGTCAAGTTGAGTTCGTTATCGCAGTGGCGAAAAGTCTCACATACAAAAATATTAGCGTGATCTCTTATGCTGACGATGCTCAGCTCGTGGTCGCTGAGGGACAGCCCGCAAATTTTTCGGAATTTGCTGATACGCTTCGCAACGCCAACTACTCCACCAGCTTCACCAAGAACGTGGGTAAAGCGTTAGAAAAGGCGCAGTCGTTAAACACATCTGGTGTCACTGTTATTGTAGCAATGATTGCTGGAAAGAGCAATGACGATTTGGGAGTACCTGCTGATCAACTCAAGAGAGAAGGCGTGACCATATTTGGGTTAGCACTGGATTCAGATTACAGTAGGCCAGAGCTGAACATACTGGTGACCCAGCCACGTGAAGATCACATGTTCATGACAGAATTTGTTGATCTTAAGGATTTCATAAATGTAACCAGGAATGCGATTTGCAGAGGTTTGTACTAACTCAATTTTTACCCCTGGTCAAAGATCATTATCTCAATGCTATCATCAAAAGCAATGAATAAACATTAAGTTTATCGCCTATCAAGTAAATGAAGAAGAATTTTAGCGCCGGAAGAAATGATTAGTGAAAGCTTCACTCGACGACTGCAAAGAAGGCTAAGCGAAAATTGTTAAAGCGAGGCGCAATACATTTTTGCTTTTTCAAAAGGTTTTTGATCCGCGATTCCTTTAAAATAACAAGAGAAGCCTTTGCTCCAAATCATGTGTTATACTTCTATGAAACTTCGTAAGCTCCGAATATTTCTTTCAAGGTACTAATCCATGTTCCAAAGACCCATGTGAACAAAACGAAGTTTGTCAAAATAATTATGGAGAAACTGGAGGAGTCACATGTGTTCCACGTAAGTATTACTTTGGTTCCTTTTACTTTTTTTACACAGTAAATACAAGTAGAAATGCCTTTATAGCTCAGCTGACCAACTGCAAGACTTAATCTTGTACAACAACCAAGATATACTTATCGAAGGAAAATCTATTTATTATAGTGAATGGTTAAAAAAAGGCATCCTCTCAATTCGGGATCTTTTGGATGAAAATGGTTGCTTTTTATCACTTCAAGATTTTAACCAAAAATACCACTGTCATTCAAATTTCCTTCACCTCTACCAGGTAATGAGCGCCATTCCTAAACACCTCTTAGTTAAAGCGAGAAACTGTGAGCAGACCATTGAAAAAGAACATTATATCGGTAATCCATCCAAATTCTCCCTTAATGAAACTATTGAATTGAATTTAGACAAAATTAAGTCAAAAGACTTTTATTGGTTATTCATCAATAAAAGCGGGAGCTCTCAATCCCACACTGGTCCGACAAAATGGAGCAAAAACCTGACGATAAATGAGGACAACTGGAAAAATTTTTTCAAATCTGTAAAGAAGATATGTAGAGAAAATAAATTGAAGGAGTTTCACTTTAAGTTTATACATAGAATCATCGTAACCAAAAAGGAACTTCTGAGGTTTGGATTTAAAGATGATGACGAATGTCTTTACTGTGGTGAGCCAGATTCCATAGACCATGCATTCATCCACTGTCATTTCACAAAAAAGTTCATAGGAAGTGTAATTCAGTGGTTTAACGACTCGAACAACACATACTTCTCCCCTACAACTGAACAAACTTTGTTTGGAATCACTTCCAGTGAACATGAGAAAAATTTTAACATAAAATTTAACTACACTCTTCTCTATATGCGTCATTATATTTATATAAACAAGCTTCACTCTAGAGCAATCACTCTTCACGACTTCAGGGATAAGATATCCCCCAAATATCGAATTGAAAATATTTCTTAACTTTGTTTTAACTCGGCTTCCATGCGGCATTTTTTCTTAAATTCGTTCTGAGGAAAGATTACTCCACCTAGGGCTGTCTTCTCCTCCACGCTGAGTGCATTAAATAGTAAGTCAGGATGAATGTAATATGGTTGCGTATTGGGTTAAGAAATGGGCTAGGGAAGGGTTGGGTTAGGGTTACATGGGTTGGGTTAGGGTCGTGGTTAGGGTTAGATAGGTTGGGTTAGGGTTAGGGTTAGACAGGCAGAGTTAGAGTTAAACGTAACTAAATGTCTAGGCAATGTACTGTAATTGAGTAATGCTTTGTAATGTAAATGCACAATGTGATGTAAATATGGCCATGCATGGAAATGGAAATAAAAATGTCATTACGAAAAAAAAAAAAAAATACAAGTAGAGTTCGGTTAGTGTTTTAATGCGTATCGGCCGCCAAGGCTATGGAGCGTAATCTATTCCAAGTTTAAGTACAATTCAAAAACTCATTAATATTTCATAAAGAAAATACAAAGGAAATTAATGTCTAACGAGTGTCTTTGTATCTGATACAGACACGGCTAACATTTGCTTTCAATTTTCTTGGTCAAAATACATCAAATTCTAATTGAAAGTTTCGTGTAATAATAAATAGGTCTACATTAAACGTTTTTGAAGCCGTTCAATAAACTCGCATTTCGTGTTTTATACTTGATAAAACACTCCTGTTCGTTTATTAAACTGTATATATAATTACCCATATAAGGCCCGGAAAGACAGTCTTCGAGCCCCATGTCAATAAAATATGCGTCCTTGTCAGTTTACCAAGTTTGATTTTGTGTGTCGTTTCCCTTAATAGCCAAAAAAAAAACACCTCACCGAATCTGCACCCAGTTAAGACAAAGCCAACCGAACGAAATGCGACTACAAAAGTAGAGATCAATATCAGTTTCTGGGCAACTGTGCACCTACCCCTCCCCTAATTCAACAAGTTATAATGAGTTAAAAAGTTAGCGTTAATGTTGGTTAAGGGGAGGGGTAGGTGCACGGTTGCCCAGAAACTGATATTGATCCAAAAGTAGTCAGTTCACCTATACTTGCAAGTAACACGTGCTACGGTTTTCTCATTTTAGCTCCTGACTTATGTCAACCCATCAACCCCTGCCAAAATTCCGGAAACTGCTCACTATCGGGTAACTCCTACAGATGCGAATGCCTGTCCGGGATTGGAGGCACTAACTGCACCAACGGTAAGTCTGGAACTACTTATATCAGCATTGTTACTGCACCAACGGTAAGTCTGGAACTACTTATATCAGCATTGTTACTGCACCAACGGTAAGTCTGGAACTACTTATATCAGCATTGTTACTGCACCAACGGTAAGTCTGGAACTACTTATATCAGCATTGTTTTAGGTACCAACGGTAAGTCTGGAACTACTTAAATCAGCATTGTTACTGCACCAACGGTTAGTCTGGAACTACTTATATCAGCATTGTTACTGCACCAACGGTACGTCTGGAACTACTTATATCAGCATTGTTACTGCACCAACGGTTAGTCTGGAACTACTTATATCAGCATTGTTACTGCATTAACGGTAAGGCTGGAACTACTTATATCAGCATTGTTACTGCATTAACGGTACGTCTGGAACTACTTATATCAGCATTGTTACTGCACCAACGGTAAGTCTGGAACTACTTATATCAGCATTGTTACTGCATTAACGGTAAGTCTGCAACTACTTATATCAGCATTGTTACTGCATTAACGGTAAGGCTGGAACTACTTATATCAGCATTGTTACTGCACCAACGGTAAGTCTGCAACTACTTATATCAGCATTGTTACTGCACCAACGGTACGTCTGGAACTACTTATATCAGCATTGTTACTGCACCAACGGTAAGTCTGGAACTACTTATATCAGCATTGTTACTGCATTAACGGTAAGTCTGGAACTACTTATATCAGCATTGTTACTGCACCAACGGTAAGTCTGGAACTACTTATATCAGCATTGTTACTGCACCAACGGTAAGTCTGGAACTACCATCTCCAGAAATCTTGGACATTTGAGCCCGCGTACGGGTGCGCGGCTTTGCTTAAAAAAATACTCCGCACGTGCTGTGATCATGAATTTTGTGCAGTATCAGGTGCTGTAGTTCTAGTATAATTACGGGAAATCATATCGGTTGTTTTCGTTTTATATCGTTTCCGAAGAAAACAAAGAACCATTACCAAAATGATAATTTCCACTGACCGCAAGGCTTGGGTGTGGGCTCATGTTTTAGGGTACGCCGATGCTCAAAATCAGTTGAGAAAAACAGAAAGCATGCCCCTATAAAGGATGCTGGCCAACGTGATCGATAGATATTTTAAAAATGGAAGAAAAAACCTTTCAAATGATGCCTTTTGAGCGAAATGTGAGGCAATTGTGGCCGAGATATCGCTTCTTGAACTCGGCATATTTTCCGGATTTTACCGTGGGATTTCAATGTATTCTGCACGACGGCATTTCTGGATGGTTTTCAATCAGAGCAAATACACATGAAAGGTAAACTACACAGCTTATAAACGGTTTTGTCAGCTAGGTTAAAGCATGTTTTTATTACGTCTGGTTGCACATTTCTCCCATCATGCTTACTTTTTCGGAAATCGCATTTTAAAAACTATGCTCCTTCCCGATTTCGTTGAAAATGTCATACAGATCCTTTTAAATTTAATGCACTCCAACTCGGAAAGAAAAATTTCGCAAATACACATTAATTTCGTTTACTTTGCCATGATTTTCTCAAAAATGTCTCATTATATATCAGCCTATTAGGCCACACTTGCACATTTTTGCTATCTTTACTCCTTTGGAAAATATTCGCTGTTTATTTACGATTTCCATACAAATCCCTATAGAATTTTGCGAACATGATCCAGTCCGAAACACGAAAATTGATTACGCAATCGCTCGCGTGTCCAAGATTTCTGGAGATGTTATATCAGCATTGTTACTGCACCAACGGTAAGTCTGGAACTACTTATATCAGCATTGTTACTGCACTAACGGCAAGGCTGGAACTACTTATATCAGCATTGTTACTGCACCAACGGTAAGTCTGGAACTACTTATATCAGCATTGTTACTGCACCAACGGTAAGTCTGAAACTACTTATATCAGCATTGTTACTGCACCAACGGTAATTCTGGAACTACTTATATCAGCATTGTTTTAGGTACCAATAATCTTGAGTTTCCATTAATTGTATTAAGCTTACTATGATCATTTATCATATTATTGATAATGAATTTTACAAAGTACGTGGCATATTTAAGTCAATGCAGTAAGAGCAGAGAAAATAATCCTACAATCATTGCTTAGCAGTCAGTGTCAACCTGTTCCTAACGTAGTCGACGAGTGCACCGACGATTAAGAAGGGTGCCCAGAAGGTCCGAATGTTATCGATAATGAACCAACGTCCTCCGAACATTACCATTAATGTTTCTGAAATTAATGAACGACGCAAGTTATTGTTTTGTAGATACATTGAACGAGTGCGACTCGGCACCATGTCACAATAGGGGAAACTGCTCGGATCGACTGGGAGGCTTTGAATGTGAATGTCCCGAGGATTACGTGGGAAGACAGTGCGAAATTGGTATGCTTAACATTCCTTAAATAAATGGGATCAATGTAAGTATCTGGGTAACTGTTCACCTACCCCTCCCCTAACCCAACAAGTTATAATAAGTTAAAAAGTTAACGTTAATGTTGGGTTAGGGGAGGGGTAGGTGCACAGTTGCCCAGATACTTACATTGATTCAATAAATGTCAGTAGGAACTGCATTTCCTTTTTCTCATATCGGAGGTTTCTCATCAATTAGGTTGCTTAATAAAGACTTGGTCCAACAAAACTTACAAAATGCTTTACGAAAAGTGCACATTACAACCAGATGGACGATCAGACAATTTGAAGCTACGCTGGTTTTAAGCTGCTGAATGGAACAATTCACAGACCCAACATTTCCACACTCCTGTCTAGTGTCTACTTCAGCGGTGATTAGGTTGATTGTGGAGCTTTTTTATACCTGCGCTATCGTAACACTCAGTCCGTGGAGCGTGGGAGCTATCTAAATGCCAAGCTATAAGTAATTTATAATTATATAGTAAATCATTCTTCTGATTAAAATCTACTGTTGTATTCTTTGTTAACCACAGCCTGCACCATTCAAAAGTTCAATCTGGTATTCTTGGTCGATGGTTCCGGTAGCATTGAAAAACAGGGTCAGGGTAACTTTGACCGCGCAAGAGGCTTCATTATTGAGATGGTTCGAACTTTCCGAATCGGAAGAAACGACGTCAACGTGGCCTTAGTGCTTTATTCATCTGCTCCCCAAATCATCTTCCGTTTGGATGACTACTATAACCAAGACGACATTATTAGAGAGATTCAGACCATGCCTTACCCGGGCAAAAGTACAAGAACAGGTCAAGGTCTGGATAAAATTCGCAATGACATCTTTACTGGACTGGGTGATCGGGATGAATTACCAAAAGTGGTTGTAGTATTAACTGACGGGCATTCGCACGATAACATAGTCACCCCATCCCACAGACTACGTCAATCTGGCGTAACCGTATTTAGCGTTGGAGTAGGATGTTGCTTTGACGATGAGGAGTTAAAAGAAATGGCGACGGATCCTGACGAAAACCATGTGTTTGAAGTCAGCTTTTCCGATTTGAATACAATCGTAGAAGGACTTCACGAACAAATTTGCACCGGTAAGTCCAGTTGTAAGTCAACAGAGCACTGCTCGATTTTTCACATTTCATCATTACTCTCAGTTTGAAAGTATGCTGACAGGGATCAACAGACTAATCTCGTCAGCATCAAAGTTATTTCATTGAGCGCCTTAAAACAAAACCCAAAGTAACTACTCTGGCTAATGACGACATATCCCCACAGTCCAATGAACCAATGAGATTCCAAAGCAAATACACACTGCCTCAAAGTAGGTACTTTAAGAAAACCACGACGGGAACCTCAGCTAGCATGCCATTGAACAATGGCGTTAATGAGAAAAGCAATGAATATACACGTGGAAAAGTTTATCTCGTAGGTTTCCTTGCCGTCTTCTGCAAAGCAACAACAAGAAATGGGTGTTTTCCAAGTTTTGTAGAATACGTGAGCGAACGAGGTTAGATTTGCTCTGAAGAATTTCCGAATTAATAAAAGCCGTTGGCATTCTGCTACTTTGCAGGAAGAAGCGATAACGCAGTTTCTTTTGATCAAAACAGGCGCGAAGGATATACCAGCAACAGAAATAAATTTTCCAAGCAGTACCGTCCAAGACGTTGCCGTACTATTTGCATAAGGTCCCTATTAAGCTCATGAGGCAAGATGCGTGGGACCTCCATGATAGCTGTGACCGTGACACGTCACAGAACGATATAGCCAATAGCAGGAGCGGTTCTATTTCAGCGCATAGGCTGTGATAAATTACCATGGCATATAAACACGCCTACTATTGCCCAATGACACTCATGACGTAATAGGTCTTTCTTCTCTTGGAGGTCACAAATATCATGCTACAAACGCAAAAAGACGCGTGCGAGCGTGCCATATATTTTTTTTTTTTTTCACCTGTCGTGAAATTTCAACACCAAAGCAATCGCATAAATATTTTTACAAGGGCCTTCCTGCTTTCCAAAGTAGATCTGATAGGACATTTTTGATACTTTTTTAGCCAGCAGCCCTTGTGCCAACACAGTGTGCCATAATGGAGGAATCTGCCAAGAGATTGATGACAATGCAAGGTGTGACTGTCCCAGTGGTTGGGAGGGGGATCGCTGCGAAACGGGTACAGTAACCTACTCATTTATATGGAGAAATACAAATCCATTTAAGGATTTTGAGTGTATGATACAACTTACTTGTTTCAGTTTACAATTCGGATGCGAACGTAACTGAAGATTAGAACCTGGCAGTATTTACACAATGTTTAGCAATCAGGCAATTACGCTGTCATTCAGCCAAAAATAAATAGCAAAATAATTAACAGGCTTCTTGGTATTTTTGGTTGAAACCACTGGAAATATTAATTTTAAAGAACTTCACATTAAAAAAAGTAATAATGGAAGCCCGAGCCATTCAGCAGAAAACGCGTCAAAAACGTGTAGTACAGCGATACTTCTCCATGCTGTTCCAACAGTTAAACTTAGTTTCGGTTTGATCCAAGAGGTTCATCAACGAAACCAAACCTGATTTATTGCAGATATAGATGAGTGTTTCAATAACCCCTGTATCAATGATGCGGTGGCGTGCATAAACACGGGAGGAAGCTACGAGTGTCAATGCAGTGAAGGCTTCACAGGAATACATTGTCAAATCGGTAAGGAAATTGCTGAATTGTGATGTATCAATAATAAGTTTCTAAAGAAGCGCTTTGCGTTGGCAGAAAGAACAAATACTTGGTTTGTTCCCAACCATGGTCACATGGTACCAGGTGGTGTCGCAACTGCAAGCCCCACGTCAAACACACCAGTTGAACAAGTTTTCCGCTAATGTCCAATACCGCATCATTCTGTTATAGAAAAGACTGTTTGTTATTCGTCGTGGTAACTTCAATGATAATTTAAATTAGTTCAATGGTCTCACGACGGAGTCACTTGGGTGGTGGTCGAGACGTTTCGACTGTTACTGCTAGTCTTCTTCAGGCGATAGAATCATGAACCGCATCATGGTTATAAACTTGTCACGTATTGGATTTCACAACAAAGCAAATCGGGTCTTGCCTTCTTGATTTCGTCCCACTTTTAAGGCAACCTTGCTAGTCATTCCTCAAACGTTTAAATAAACGAGTCGGTACAAAACTATTGTAAAGGCAACGTGGTTAACAATCTTTAAACACTATGCTCAACCATAAAAAAGGTGACTTGGCAATACCAATATTCATTTTCTCCTAGCTGTTCTCATATATTTGTTATGGTACTAGTAAGAAGAATTTGTTTAAATATCAATACAACTCTTTTTGGTGATTTTTTTCATTATTTTTTTCATTTTCATTATTCTCATAACCTAAATGGATGATGAATAATGATTATTGTAATGAGAAATTGGATGCTGGTCACTACTGGGACTTAAAGGGTTAGCTATCCAAATGTAAGTGTACCCCTTAGCAGTCATATATCTAATTTTATTGTTTTCTGTTAGGTATAACAAGTGTTGCATTTGATCTTTGTTTCCTCTTCGATGGATCATCGTCTCTTGGATCTCAAAATTTCAAATATACTCTGCAACTTGCAAAGGACATTCTGGCGAGTTACAACATCTCCCAAGATCAAACCAACGTGGCGGCAGCGGTTTACACCAATGATGTTATTATCAGCTTTAACTTTACTGATTACTACACCTTAGCAGCTGCATCTTCTGCTATTGACAATATTACTTTCCTCAATGAAAATGCTCTAAACATTTCCAAAGCATTGCAAGCCGTCAATAGTACTATTTTTGCAAATGATCGAGACAACGTGACAGATGTGCTGGTTGTTTTTGTCAGCGCTACCGTGTTAGGTAATTTTGAAGAGATATCGCAACAGCTACAAGATCAAGGAATTGAAATCATTGTCGTTGGCTTAGGAGACAAAGTCGATGTTAATCAATTAGAACAAATCGCCAGTGAGCCTGCAGCAAGTCACGTTATTACAATAGCGTTCCCGCATATTGACATAAGTCATGGAGTCACCAGCGGAGCCATAAGCCAAGGTACATTATCCTCCTTTGTAAAGCAGTTCTTGCTTACAATATCAAATTGTCGCGTTTAAAGGAAAACAGGTTATTGCTATCGGTAGAAATTCAAATGACCACCTTAAGAAATAATGAATAAACATCAATTCCTTATGAAAACCACCATACAAAAATTTGTATGGCTATCTATTAGAGAATTTACTAGTCAGATCTTAGAAGTTTAAGAAAAAGGTTAGGAAATTGAAGAAAATAATATACATATCAAACTGTATCATCAAGATGTCCCGATGGCTAAGTCGATTAACAACGACCCGTTCACCTTTGCTAGAAACTCTAGTTAGTTTTTGTTTACTTTCTTGTTTATTTTCTTTTCATTTTTATAGCTGTGGATCCATGTTCCGCCTTTCCTTGTCGAAATGGAGGAAACTGTACAAATACAGTGAGCGGCTTCAATTGTTCCTGCCCGATGGAATTTAACGGACCAACATGTCAACAAGGTAACACTTTTCTACCAAAAAAAAACAACAAATTTTTAAATACTACTTGATTTCATTCCCAATGGAAAAACATGAAATTCTTTCTTATCCTATAGATGTCGACGAGTGTACTGACCAATCAAGCCAAGCTTGCAATGACAGTAAAATATGCGTCAACACACGAGGAGGCTACGAATGTGTTTGCAACGGCAGTCAGTATGGCAGTGAATGTCAATATCGTAAGTACACGTACAACACACCTATTGCCAGAAATCCGCATAAATGTGACAATTTACGTTGCTAAGAAATATTCCAGCTCTGGTGATCAATTACAAGAAATGTTGAAGTTTAAACAGTGTGATATTGCTGCTATTTTTTTTTTTTTAATTTTCTAGGTGTTGATCCCAAGATAGATCTGGCCTTCTTGGTTGATGGTTCTCAAGTTGTCACCAATGACAACTTCCAGCATTTCAAGTCCTTCATTAACGCTCTCAGTGCTTCATTTAATTTGTCCCAAGAAGAAACCCATGTTGGTGTTGTGGTGTATGGAGATTCCCCTCACCTAGTCATTGAATTTGATGATTTCTTTGATCAATCATCTTTGAGAGACGCTGTTGATAACATCTCTTACCCAGAGAGTAGACAGAGCCTTATGGGTCAAGGGCTCTCTCTTGTTGCCTCGGATCTTTTTAATTCAAGTGCAGCTCGACCAAACGCTACTAAAGTCTTGGTGATCCTTACCGCTAGTAAATCACAAGATGACATTGAGAGGCCCTCATTTAACCTTCTCAATGATGACAATGTCAACGTTTTCAGTATCGGAGTAGGATCCCAGTACAGTATGGGTCAGTTGAGTGAAATATCCTCCGATCCCGACAGTAAGCACGTATTTGACTTTATTTCCGGAGATGCTCTTGGTATGAAAACGAAGGACTTTAAAATGGCGATGGCAGAAGGTGAGGAGTAAATGCATACAACGTATTAGTGTTCCAAGTAAATAATGAAACGAAAGGCGCTTGAAGTATTGTAATATGTCGTATTCTTTTTCAATCAAGTAACTTGGAATTGAAGTCAGTTTGTTATTGCCAATTTCTTCTAGCACTTGATCCTTGCTCCAGTTTCCCATGTAAAAATGGCACTTGCCATTTAATAGAAGATGGCTACGTATGTAACTGCACAATGGGCTTCTATGGAAAGAACTGTGAACGAGGTAATAAGCGTTGTAATGGGCTCCTGGCGTTGATAAGTTATCATAAGCACAACTGGTAAGACAATACCACTTTTTGAGAACTGAAAATTTCAAGTAGTTTTTTGGAACAAAATGAAACTCTGATTTTCTTCCCTTCAGCTAACGACTAAGTTCTTCCAAACCGAGTTCCATTAGTTCTTTCCTCTTCTGCAGCGAACGATTCGTGTAATCCTGATCCCTGCCAAAATGATGGAGTATGCCATACGCTTGGGTCAGACCTTTACAACTGCACTTGCCCACCAGGGTGGACTGGGGTCAACTGTGATCAAGGTGTGTCCCATTTTCAACGTTCATGAGTCATTCTTAATATTGTTTTGAATTAAAGTTTATTAAAACTATTGTCATGATTTCACGACGAACTGTTTCGATTCACTACAGATATCCAAGAATGCTCTAGAGCTGAAAATATCTGTCAGAACGGAGGAACGTGTCAGGAAAGAATGGGCGACTACGTGTGTAACTGTGCAGATGGATATGCAGGAAAGAACTGTGATAAAGGTAGCTTCGTACCAATAAATGATTTCCTTTGTACTATTTGCAATAAAACAGTCTATTATGATTTAACACTAGTGTTTTTTATGAGTAGTCAGTTCTCCTACACATCAATTAAGATCTGACTACACAGAAGCCACTGCCCCTACAAACCAATTGATGTTTAAATACACTTTTTGATCTTTCTAGCTTGTAAGGAGGACAACATTGATCTGGCCTTCATGATAGAGGGCTCGTCCAGCCTCAATCAATGGGGAGATGACAACTTTGCCAAGATAATCAACGTCACAAAAATAACGCTGCACTTTTTTGATGGCCCACAAACAAGAATTGGAGTGGTATTGTATGCAACCGATGCCGAGTCGAAGGTTAATTTTACTTTTAATCTAGCCCAACGACTCGCGGCCATTGATAATTTATCTTATCCTTCCGGTTGGACATTCATCGGGAAAGCCTTGAACTACACAAGGCAACAACTTTTCACGCCCATGACATCAAACGATCATCGTGTTCTGGTTGTCTTTACCGATGGAACTTCCAATGACGCTGTCTCCGTTGCATCAAAGCTGCTTCATGATATAAACGTCACCATAATAGTGATTGCCCTTGGAAACTGGTATGATGAGAGACAGGTTTACACAATGGCAACTGATCCCGATTCCAAAACAACGTTGATGGTCAAATTCTCCGAATTGGAGGGTCAGGCGAGGCGTGTTAGAGACATGATTTGTGAAGGTATAGTTGAATGTATTTTGAGCTGGTTGTGCGCAACACTTTAAATTCTCGTAACGTAAGGCTTAGTTGAACAAAACTGCTGTAACAGCTCGAATTAATTTGCTGAGGGAGGCTTAAACATTTGCAGGAAGGCCAATTCTGGTTTTCGCTAGTGAAGTGTTCTCTTACCATGGCCACGGCTGCCGTGAACAATTACGCCAGTTAGGAATTGGGCGTTGGTTCCTGACGCTTAACCCTTTTATTACATTTAAAGATTTACATTTCGTAGCTCGGCAAGTAAAGTTCGAGTAAAGATCTTATACCCTCGGGTTAAAAAGTTCCATGCTCTGCTCACTTAATATTTAACTTATCTAATGCAGCTGTAGACAACTGCTTCAATGACCCTTGTCGCAATGGAGGAGAGTGCAATAACCTAGTGGACGGCTACAGCTGCGCATGTGCCTCAGGGTACACAGGAACAAACTGCGAAAATGGTAAGCTCTAGATTTTTTTCTTTCATTATTTAACTAACAGCATGTCCTACAATTCTTTCAAGAAATCCCCTAATGAGCAGTTTTCTCATTTGTAGAGAAGTCTCGTACTGATCCAGAAAGATAATGAAACGGCAAACTCGAGCTTGATTCCGCCGGCGTCAGGCACAACAAAAGACTACTACTGATTTTGAAACTTTCATTCTCGAAACGTGCTTTGCCCCTATTTTCAACTGTTTTTGAAAATTCCTGGTCAGCCTTTCTTGAAACTGAAACGGATCTATTTTAGCTTCGGGGAGAAATATCTCCATATTGATTCTGATGGCGCATGAAACTGAGAATTTACTCAAGCTTTAACCTGACAAATAAACTGTTGCACTGGAATGAGCAATAATTTCTATCCCAGCCTCACTTCTGTTGAAAGGTCAGGTCACTAAGCATAAGCAGTGAAAGAGCCTCTTACAAAAACATGGGTTTCCAGATATTTCACAATTTTCTTATATTTACTGAAGCGCAACGCCATTTTTGATATAGCTTCTTCGTTTCTCAGATATCGATGAATGCGCACTTTCTGTGTGCACGGATGAGGCGAGGATCTGTATCAACTTTCCTGGTACTCACTTCTGCAACTGTAAACCAGGTTACTTTGACGAAAGAAGATCATGTAACCGAGGTAAGTACAGTATTAACTTAATCTCACTCCTTAATCAATAGCGCACTGTATAGGAAATTAGGACTTTAAAAAAGCGCACGTGGCAGAATTTACTTCGCATGGACATCTTTCATTCTGTATAGAAATTCCAATTACAATGCAAAATTAGAACAAGGAATGAAAATAAAAGAAATGTCCTCGATGAATAGATAACTTGAATTCTCCTGAACTATTGGTGCTTAGTTTGAGGATTTTGTTTTTTTATTACTTCAGTCAGTCAAATAGTCAGCGGGCTATCTTTTGTTACAGAATATGACATCATGCTTAACATTGGCTTGGTTATATACACCGGCGCAAGCATTCTACCAGAAGACTTTGAAAGACAAACCGCATTTGTCAAAGGACTAGCTCAAATGTTCAATGTTACTGAAAACACCACAAACATTGGCATCATAACATACTCTGATGATGCAGCTGTCAGATACGGATTCGATGACATAGCTAACCAGGCTGAGCTGGAGGCTACCTTGGACAACTTAACAACCGGAGGAGATGGAAGAAACATTGGAGAGGCATTAGACCTGGCACGAAGGGATCTCTTTAATCAATCCACAGCAAATGACAACACTACTGTGCGTAACATTCTAATTATAATAACCGACGGTCCGGTCGATGATAACATCACCGTGACATCAGATAACCTTAGGCTCAGTACCAGTGTCACTATCTTCAGTGTAGGGATAAGTGGATACGTTCTAGATGAACTCAACGAAATGGCGTCCGACCCAGACCAAGAACATGTGTTTACAGCGGCGTCGTATGACGGTCTGGGGCCAATCATGGGTCCACTTAAAGATGCTATTATAGGTATGATCATAGCTAGACACAAAACACCATTGACGAATTATAATTAAATTACTGAGGAATGCTGCCTTGTTTAGCCTTTTGTTTTGAGCTGTTTTCCCTGAAATTACGAACCAGCATCAGCTACTGTCACTAGAAGTTACTAGTTGTACAAGGCAGTATTTCGGTAACAAAGAAACAAATTGTTAAGACGATTAATAGAAAAAAAAGATATGAATATAAGTTTACTGCAAGATTTCCGCAAGAGGATCTCCTCACCAGGGAGCCTAAGCAAAACACAGTGAAAATAAAATCTGTTGGGTTCAGCTGTAGTCCAAGCTCTACAAATTAACAAAGTCAAACGACACATTTGGGTCAATTTGATTTCCAAACCAAACCATAAATTGACAGTGAGAGTTTCCGTTAAGAATGTTCTTCTTCTCTGGTATAGGTGTTTGTACAAATCATCCATGTCAAAATGGAGGATCGTGCTATTCCTCAAGAGGCACCTTCGCTTGCGACTGTGCCCCAGGCTGGACAGGAGAGACATGTCACGTGGGTAAGATCATTAACAAGGTACCATCTGGCGGTTGTCAAGATACACGATTACATTCCACTAGACTCGCAGTTCTTCTATTCGTGAGAGACTTAAATTACATATGCAGCGTCCTTGCCTCAGGTCATAGCTTCCAGTACAAACGTTCAAAACTAGATTACCCTCCCTCCGTTGCCTCAGTAGTCTCGATCCATCTCCACTGCACTCCACTGGAACCAAGTGTACATGTAGTATGTTTTAAAAGCATTGATGACAGAGTATCAAAACGATAATAGCCAAGTCATTGGTTCGTAATCTATTTATTAATCAGGACTTGGTGCATTACATTCAATAAAAAAAATATACTATCGAATCCAAACTAAAATAACCTAAGTTCTTCATCGCTGTTTATTTCCTCAGATGTCGATGAGTGCTTCAACGACCCATGTCTTAATGATGCCATGACGTGCGAGAACACTCGTGGAAGTTATCAGTGTCAATGCGGTGAACGATTTACAGGAGTTCATTGCCAAATAGGTACGTTTCTTGTTATGGAACCACCATCTTAGTTTCCATCACAGTAACGACTACAGGAATGATATTAAGGAGCCTTACTTTCCTTATCTTGTAAATATACCACAAGAAGACCGTGAATAGATGACCTCCAATTAAAATACTTATTATCGTCACGGTTTAATCACTCGCTTATATTAATAATGTGCTCTTTTTAAAGGAGTGACAAGCCATGCCATCGACCTTGCATTCCTCTTTGACGGATCATTGACTCTCGGATCTCAAAACTTTGAAAAGGCCAAGCAACTTGCAAAGGACATTCTGCCCAGTTACAACATCTCCCAAGATCAAACCAACGTAGCGGCAGCAGTCTACGCCAGTGACGTTACTGTCAGCTTTAACTTTACTGATTACTACACCTTAGCAGCTGTATCTTCTGCTATTGACAATATTACTTTCCTCAATGAAAATGCTCTAAACATTTCCAAAGCATTGCAAGCCGTCAATCATACTATTTTTGCAAATGATCGAGACAACGTGATAGATGTGCTGTTCGTTTTTGTTAGCGATACCGTGTTAGGTAATTTTGAACAGATATCGCAACAGCTTCAAGATCAAGGAATTGAAATCATTGTCGTTGGCTTAGGAGACAAAGTCGATATTCATCAATTAGAACAAATCGCCAGTGAGCCTGCAGCAAGTCACGTTATTACAATAGCGCTCCCGCATATTGACATAAGTGATGGAGTGACCAGCGGAGCCATAAGCCAAGGTAACTTTTTCTAGCTTCTTTCTCGCTAGGATCAAATAACAAATAACAAATATCTAGTGCGTTCTTATTCCAAATGCTTGCCTAGTTAGCCATAGAAAGGCTAGTAAAAAAAATTAGCTGTCCGTCTCCCCTTTAAACATTCAACTGCCTTTTATCACTGACAACCTGGAGAAAATTATTCATATAAGAGACACACTAAAACACAACTACCTAGGTTTACCCAATAATGAATTGCTTCGATCCATTATTACATGCAACTATCTGTTTACATTTTCAGCTGTGGATCCATGTTCCGCCTTTCCTTGTCGAAATGGAGGAAACTGTACAAATACAGTGAGCGGCTTCAATTGTTCCTGCCCGATGGAATTTAACGGACCAACATGTCAACAAGGTAAAACTTTTCTACCAAAAAAAAAAACAAAAATTCTTTAAATACTACTTCATTTCCTTCCCAATGGAAAAACATGAAATTCTTTCTTTTCCTATAGATGTCGACGAGTGTACTGACCAATTAATCCAAGCTTGCAATGACAGTAAAATATGCGTCAACACACGAGGAGGCTACGAATGTGTTTGCAACGGAGGCCAGTACGGCAGTGAATGTCAATATCGTAAGTACACGTACAACACACCTATTGCCAGAAATCCACATAAATGTGACATTTTACGTTACTAAGAAACATTTCAGCCGTGGTGAACAATTACATGAAATGTTGAAGTTTAAACTGTGTGATATTGCTGCTATGTTTTTAATTTTCTAGGTGTTGATCCCAAGATAGATCTGGCCTTCTTGGTTGATGGTTCTCAAGTTGTCACCAATGACAACTTCCAGTATTTCAAATCCTTCATCATGGCTCTCAGTGCTTCATTTAATTTGTCCCAGGAAGAAACCCATGTTGGTGTTGTGGTGTATGGAGATTCCCCTAATCTTGTCATTGAATTTGATGATTTCTTTGATCAATCATCTTTGGAAGACGCTGTTAATAACATCTCTTACCCAGAGAGTAGACAAAGCCTGATGGGTCAAGGGCTTTCTCTTGTTGCCTCGGATCTTTTTAATTCAAGTGCAGCTCGACCAAACGCTACTACAGTCTTGGTGATCCTTACCGCTAGTAAATCACAAGATGACATTGAGAGGCCCTCATTTAACCTTCTCAATAATGACAATGTCAACGTTTTCAGCATCGGAGTAGGATCACAGTACAGTATGGGTCAGTTCAGGGAAATATCCTCCGATCCCGACAGCAAGCACGTATTTGACTTTATTTCCGGAGATGCTCTTGGTATGAAAACGAGGGACTTTAAAATGGCCATAGCAGAAGGTGAGGAGTAACAGATAGAATCCCTAACAACTGGCATTCTTATTAACAAGTTTTATTTCTTTTCATTCGTTTATCTTAGCTCTTGACCAATGCTCTAATGATCCATGTAAGAACGGCACTTGTGTTTTGTCAGAGGATGGTTACATGTGTAGTTGCACAACTGGTTATACTGGAAAGAACTGCGATAGAGGTAAAATGCTATCTTCCTATTTTTCTGAAGACATTCAAATAGTCCAATACTGTATCGTTACTCATTGTGTGTAACCCAAGATGCGACTAAAATAATTCTTGTTGTCTTATTTTCGTTCTCATATCGTCTTCCTATTCTTTGACAGAAACTACTATTTGTGATCCGGCTAATCCGTGCAGCAATGATGGAGAATGTCAAGTACTGGGACCAAGTTCCTATAAATGCGTCTGTTTGGCAGGGTGGACTGGGGTCAACTGCAGTGAAGGTGCTTACAACGACAATTTCTGTTCTCTTTCTCAGTTTTACATAAACGATTGATTACATGTACAAGTCTAGCTTCCAGTACCTGACCCAAGTTGTAAAATGCTACGCACTGTGTATGTTTTGGCTTATTTCAGATATACAAGAATGCTCTAGAGCTGAAAATATCTGTCAGAACGGAGGAACGTGTCAGGAAAGAATGGGCGACTACTTTTGCATCTGTGCTGATGGATTTGCTGGAAAGAACTGCGATAAAGGTAGCTTCGTACCAATAAATGCATCTCCGTACGTTGTACTATTTGCAACAACAACATTCTATTACGATTTAAGACTACTGCTTCTCATGAGATGTCACTCATTCGTACACATCAATTGAGATCTGACTACACATTTTGATCCTTCTAGCTTGTAATGAGGACAACATTGATCTGGTCTTCATGATAGAGGGTTCGTCCAGCCTCAATCAATGGGGAGATGACAACTTTGCCAAGATAATCAACGTCACAAAAATAACGCTGGACTATTTCAACGCCCCACAAACAAGAATTGGTGTAGTATTGTATGCAACCGATGCCGAGTTGAAGGTCAATTTCACTTTTAATCTGACCCAACGAGTCGCGGCCCTCGATAGTTTATCTTATCCTTCTGGTTGGACATTCATCGGGAAAGCCTTGAACTACACAAGGCAACAACTTTTTACGCCGATGCCACAAAACGATCATCGTGTTCTGGTTGTTTTTACCGATGGAACTTCCAATGACGCTGTCTCCGTTGCATCAAAGCTGCTTCATGATATAAACGTCACCATAATAGTGGTTGCCCTTGGAAACTGGTATGATGAGAGACAGGTGTACACAATGGCTACTGATCCAGATTATAAAACAACGCTGATGGTCCAATTCTCTGAATTGGAGGATCACGCAAGGCGTGTCAGAGACATGATTTGTGAGGGTAAGTCATGAACTCAGTAACTATCTCAATAAGAAAGCTTATTGACACGACGTTTCTCTCTACCACGGCAATATTCTTGCCCACAAAGCCTTTAAAGCGTAATACTACACTTTTAAAGTTTTGCTAGTTCTCAATTCAGCTGTACATGGTGCAAATGGCATGCCTTTAAAGATGTTCGTTTCTTCCTAATACTGATATTAAACAAACAATTTAAACGGGTTCTACAGCTAAGAAAAGGACGCCATCCCCGGCATATAATGCAGTAGTAGGGCGCCACATATTACGATACATAAGGAAACTCTCGCATCAACTCACTCTTCTATTTATTCTATGCAGCGGTTGACCACTGCTATAGTAATCCTTGTCGCAACAGTGGAAATTGCTTTAACATGTTGGATGGCTACGCCTGTGCATGCAGTCCCGGATATACTGGGGCAAACTGCGGGATTGGTGAGAAAAATGCAATCTTTATTCAATACTGCATTTCTACTTCCATAATCTGCCAATTTTTCGCTAATTCAATAAGTATATGCTACGCTGAAACGTTCTTCTTGAATATTCTTGTTAGATATCAATGAATGTTCAACTTCGCCTTGTTCAGAAGAAACAGAGATATGCATCAATTTTCCTGGCACCCACTTCTGTAACTGCAAGCCGGGCAACTTTGATGTACAAAGATCCTGCAGCCGAGGTCAGTTGCAATTTTAATAGGTACCTTATACAGGTGTAGCTCTGCAGATTATGCTCCAGCCCTATTTTGTTTGCTAAATAAGAAAACACAAAGCTAAAAAAAGCGGTATTATGACGGTATTAGTATATAAAAATCTATTTGAGTTATTTTAGCAGAATCGACTATAGATGCTGCTTTCAAGAAACCTTCCCCTCCTTTTGCACTAATGAACAAACACCAGTTAACTGACCAACTTGTGTTCCAGAATACGACACTGGCCTCAACATTGGTGTCATCATATACACTGGGTCATCTGTTCATCCAGACGACTTTGTAAAACAAACCGCATTTGTCAAAGGACTCGCTCAAATGTTCAATGTTACTGAAAACACCACAAACATTGGCATCATAACATACTCTGATGATGCAGCTGTCAGATACGGATTCGATGACATAGCTAACCAGGCTGAGCTGGAGGCTGCCTTGGACAACTTAACAACCGGAGGAGATGGAAGAAACATTGGAGAGGCATTAGACCTGGCACGAAGGGATCTCTTTAATCAATCCACAGCAGATGACAACAGTACTCTGCCAAACATTCTAATTGTAATTACCGACGGTCTCGCAGATGATGACGTCACCGGGCCGTCAGATGCCTTAAAACTAGACTCTGATGTCGTCATCTTTAGCGTGGGGCTTGCTGAATACGACCCAGATGAACTTAACGATATTGCTTCTGAACCGATCTCTGCACACGTTTTCATTACAGCTACCTTTTCCGGCCTTGGGCCGATTATGGGACCACTGAAGGATGCGATTATCAAAGGTATTGAAAAGTGTTTCTTTTTACCTGCCCACCATAGAAACACCCATTTTCTCAAGACAATTTGTCAAATGTGTGCTGAGCCCCTGGTCAGTTTATCTGCCACTAACAGCCATGCACAAGTTTCCGGCCACAAAACAGATGCCCGTTCTTTAATAAAATCTGTTTTTTGCAATCCTTTTTTCATAACAAAAAAAAACTACACTATTAGGTCTCTGAAGCTTCGTTGGTCGAAACATAAAAGATGTCTTACTTTACGAATAATATTTTTATCTTTTAGCGGCAGACGCTTGCGCTGATCAGCCGTGCAAGAATGGTGGTTCTTGTCACCTGATTGAAAACACTGTCACGTGTGATTGCGTGCCTGGCTGGACCGGAGAAACCTGTGAAATAGGTTGGCACAATCCTGTTTTGCTACCTCAAAGTTCTTCTATTAAGGGCATTACGAGACGGTGGGGTCAAACATTCCATTATTTTATTTAACTAATATGGTGCTAAAAATGTTCTTTGCACCTTGAATGGTAATTTTTACAATACATTGGATTGGTAAGCACAATGCTTTTAACACTGGTCACCTCTAAAAGCCATAAGGACCCTTTTGCGGTAAAAAGGATAGTAAAGGCCGTTGACAATTTAATCATTGAAATCATTTAATCTTCTCTAAATTCCAGACATTGATGAGTGTTTCAACAACCCATGTCTTAATGACGCCTTCGGGTGCAAGAATACTCGTGGAAGTTATCAATGTCAATGCGGTGAACGTTTTACAGGAGTCCATTGTCAGATAGGTATGTTACTTATTTTGGAACCGCCTCAGTCTTAGACTGAATCCCAATAAGGACTTAAACATTGATATTGTGTGGCCTTCCTTTCCTTATCTTGTAAATATACCACACGACGACACTGGAATGGATGACCTGCAGTTATAATACCTATTATCATATGACTCGTCCGGCCCCGTTCGCGCAATCCCATATATAGAAAACCATAGTATTAGCTGACGTGTGTAGGGACGGAAGGGTTAAAGTGAGCCGGTCCGGAAAAATCCGTCCGACCCTGGTGCACTTGTTCTGCTTTGTGGCAAAAACAAAACATTAAAAGGAAACAGAAATGAGAAAATAAGTCACGTTTGTTGATGAACTGCGAATTTCTTTTTCTCACTTGAAAAAATAAAGAAAGGAGAAGTCTTAATTGTAGATTATTTTTCTGTGATTTTTCCCGCGTGTGCCAGGCTATCGCTTCCTATTTAGAATGAAACCAAGTTTTCAAAACTTAGTCAGTGGTGATATGCCGGATAAAATGCTTATTGGCTCAATTAGGTCGAGCCGGACAGAAAAATATTTGGCTCTCGTCCATTACGCACGCAGCTCGCTGCGCTCGGTCCGTACGTCATGACCTCTACTCAAATATTTTCCCGTCCGGCCCTCTTACTTAGTCAATAAGCACATATTATTATCCCTGTTGAATCACTCGCTTATATTGTTCTTGTGTTCCTGTAAAAGGACTGACAAGCAATGCCATCGACCTTGCATTCCTCTTTGACGGATCAATGACTCTCGGATCTCAAAACTTTGAAAAGGCCAAGCAACTTGCGAAGGACATTCTGCCCACTTACAACACCTCCCAAGATCAAACCAACGTAGCAGCAGCAGTCTACGCCAGTGATGTTATTGTCAGCTTTAACTTTACTGATTACTACACCTTAGCAGCTGTATCTTCTGCTATTGACAATATTACTTTCCTCAATGAAAATGCTCTAAACATTTCCAAAGCATTGAGAGCCGTCAATAATACTATTTTTGCCAATGATCGAGACAAGGTGCCAGATGTGCTGTTCGTTTTTGTTAGCGATACCGTGTTAGGTAATTTTGAACAGATATCGCAACAGCTTCAAGATCAAGGAATTGAAATCATTGTCTTTGGCTTAGGAGACAAAGTCGATGTTAATCAATTAGAACAAATCGCCAGTGAGCCTGCAGCAAGTCACGTTATTACAATAGCGTTCCCGCATATTGACATAAGTCATGGAGTCACCAGCGGAGCCATAAGCCAAGGTAACTTTTTCTTGCTTGTTTCTCGCTAAGATCAAAAGTCTTATAACAAATATCTACTGCGTTCTTATCCCAAATGCTTGCCAAGTTAGCCATAGACCGGCTAGTAAAAAAAAAATCACTGTCCGTCTGCCCTTTAAACATTCAACTGCCTTTTATCACTGACAACCTGCAGCAAATTATTCATATAAGAGACACACTAAAACACAACTAGCTAGGTTTACCCAATAATGAATTGCTTCGATCCATTATTAGATGCAAATATCTGTTTACATTTTCAGCTGTGGATTCTTGTTCCGCCTTTCCTTGTCGAAATGGAGGAAACTGTACAAATACAGTGAGCGGCTTCAATTGTTCCTGCCCGATGGAATTTAACGGACCAACATGTCAACAAGGTAAAACTTTTCTACCACTGAAAAAACAACAAATTTTTAAATACTACTTGATTTCCTTGTCAATAGAAAAACATGAAATTCTTTCTTTTCCTATAGATGTCGACGAGTGTACTGACCAATCAATCCAAGCCTGCAATGACAGTAAAATATGCGTCAACACACGAGGAGGCTACGAATGTGTTTGCAACGGCAGTCAGTATGGCAGTGAATGTCAATATCGTAAGTACACGTGCAACACACCTATTGCCAGAAATCCACATAAATGTGACATTTTACGTTGCTAAGAAACATTTCAGCCGTGGTGAACAATTACATGAAATGTTGAAGTTTAAACTGTGTGATATTGCTGCTATGTTTTTAATTTTCTAGGTGTTGATCCCAAGATAGATCTGGCCTTCTTGGTTGATGGTTCTCAAGTTGTCACCAATGACAACTTCCAGTATTTCAAGTCCTTCATCATGGCTCTCAGTGCTTCATTTAATTTGTCCCAGGAAGAAACCCATGTTGGTGTTGTGGTGTATGGAGATTCCCCTCATCTAGTCATTGAATTTGATGATTTCTTTGATCAATCATCTTTGGAAGACGCTGTTAATAACATCTCTTACCCAGAGAGTAGACAGAGCCTGATGGGTCAAGGGCTTTCTCTTGTTGCCTCGGATCTTTTTAATTCAAGTGCAGCTCGACCAAACGCTACTACAGTCTTGGTGATCCTTACCGCTAGTAAATCACAAGATGACATTGAGAGGCCCTCATTTAACCTTCTCAATAATGACAATGTCAACGTTTTCAGCATCGGAGTAGGATCACAGTACAGTATGGGTCAGTTGAGTGAAATATCCTCCGATCCCGACAGCAAGCACGTATTTGACTTTATTTCCGGAGATGCTCTTGGTATGACAACGAGGGACTTTAAAATGGCCATAGCAGAAGGTGAGGAGTAACAGATAGAATCCCTAACAACTGGCATTCTTATTAACAAGTTTTACTTCTTTTCATTCGTTTATCTTAGCTCTTGACCAATGCTCTAATGATCCATGTAAGAACGGCACTTGTGTTTTGTCAGAGGATGGTTACATGTGTAGTTGCACAACTGGTTATACTGGAAAGAACTGCGATAGAGGTAAAATGCTATCTTCCTATTTTTCTGGAGACATTCAAATAGTCCAATACTGTATCGTTACTCATTGTGAGTAACCCAAGATGCGACTAAAATAATTCTTGTTGTCTCAGTCTTTTCGTTCTCATATCGTCTTCCTATTCTTTGACAGAAACTACTATTTGTGATCCAGCTAATCCGTGCAGCAATGATGGAGACTGTCAAGTACTGGGACCAAGTTCCTATAAATGCGTCTGTTTGGCAGGGTGGACTGGGGTCAACTGCAGTGAAGGTGCTTACAACGACGATTTCTGTTCTCTTTCTCAGTTTCACATAAACGATTTATTACATGTACAAGTCTAGCTTCCAGTACCTGACCCAAGTTGTAAAATGCTACGCACTGTGTATGCTTTGGCTTATTTCAGATATACAAGAATGCTCTAGAGCTGAAAATATCTGTCAGAACGGAGGAACGTGCCAGGAAAGAATGGGCGATTATTTGTGTATCTGTGCAGATGGATATGCAGGAAAGAACTGCGATAAAGGTAGCTTCGTAACAATAAATGTTTCTCCCTTGTACTATTTGAAATAACAACATTCTATTACGATTTAAGACTACTGCTTCTCATGAGATGTCACTCTTTCGTACACATCAAATGAGATCTGACTATACATTTTGATCCTTCTAGCTTGTAAGGAGGACAACATTGATCTGGTCTTCATGATAGAGGGTTCGTCCAGCCTCAATCAATGGGGAGATGACAACTTTGCCAAGATAATCAACGTCACAAAAATAACGCTGGACTATTTCAACGCTCCACAAACAAGAATTGGTGTGGTATTGTATGCAACCGATGCCGAGTTGAAGGTCAATTTCACTTTTAATTTGACCCAACGAGTCGCGGCCCTCGATAGTTTATCTTATCCTTCTGGTTGGACATTCATCGGGAAAGCCTTGAACTACACAAGGCAACAACTTTTTACGCCGATGCCACAAAACGATCATCGTGTTCTGGTTGTTTTTACCGATGGAACTTCCAATGATGCTGTCTCCGTTGCATCAAAGCTGCTTCATGATATAAACGTCACCATAATAGTGGTTGCCCTTGGAAACTGGTATGATGAGAGACAGGTGTACACAATGGCTACTGATCCGGATTATAAAACAACGCTGATGGTCCAATTTTCTGAATTGGAGGATCACGCAAAGCGTGTCAGAGACATGATTTGTGAAGGTATAGTTGCAACTATTTCGAGTTTGTATATGGATTAACACTTTGGACGGCCAAAATTTAAATCATAAGCGTGCGAAATCGCTGAAACGTTTCGGCTAGAACGAGTTGACCGGACATATCTTTTTGCCATTACTTAAAGTGCAGCGAGTTGTTGTTAGGCTTTGTGTAATTCCAAGCCCAGAGCAAAAAAAAAACATGCCATTTAGGGCCCAGCAGTCAATTTGCAAGGCCCAGCTGTTCGAAATCCAGTAACTAACAAGTATGTTTAAGACCTGAAACTTAAAACTGGATTGATGGCTTGTCGACTCTTGTGGAAGAACCCTTCTCTCGTCGGAGGCATTCAAAAGTCTCAAGACATTTTCAGGCCATGAACGCTTATCCCGGCTTACAATATGAAACAAACCTGCTACAGGCCTGTTTTTTAAAGAAGCCATGCATTATGATAAGTATATGTTGGGCAGAAAGTTGTCTGACACGTTTTATCCCGAAAAGTCTGGATAAGCGCTTTGGTCCACTCATACAGTTTAATGTTACCAAACAAAGCGGTCACCTTTACTCAGTACTGAGTGGCCCCTGACAGATGTTAAACAATCTGTGTAAGTAACATAGCTTGTTAACTTACCTTTTATTTTAGTTTCCACTGTTAGCTATTTCTTTAATGCTCTCTTGCAGTGGTCGATCATTGTTACGGTAATCCTTGTCAACACGGGGCAACTTGTGTTAACCAGATTGATGGCTACAGGTGCGAATGTTTCCCAGAATACACTGGGGCAAACTGCGAGTCTGGTGAGAAATATGACGAAAAAGTTTATAATCAATGTTGCATTTGAAGGTTGTAGATTCGAGTGCATTTTCTGATAGAGGACACCAAAGTACAAATCTTGTTAGAATTAATCAACTCACTTAAATCCTGCATGAGAACAAACACAATCCAATAAAAAAGAGAACAAACTTGCTTGTTGCCGTGATGTTGGCCTTACTAACAACCATCTCTACAGAAACGTTTTTCTCGTGCTTACGTTAAGATTACGCTGTCAGGGACGGCGGAGCCGGGGGGGCTGGGGGGGCTTTAGCCCCCCCACTTTTGAGGAGGATGACATTTTATTTTGTTTAAGCTACACCTTTATACAAGCCTCGTCGGAAACTTTTCGCGTTTACGTATTTTTAACATTTTCTCAGCGTGTGCTTCCTTCCCACAGACGGGAAGCTTGTGTCCAAAAACCGCAGGTTAGCCTTGTAAGCATTAAAAGTACCTTTCACTTTACGCTTTATCCGGGCTAATTATTTCAAGAAGTATGTCGCGGAGAATGTTGTAAATACGATTTCCGAGACTCTAGATTTCAAAATTTTCTGGGGGAGGATGCCCCCAGACCCCCCTACCAACTCGCGCCTCCCGCGCTCGTTTTCAGCCCCCCCCCACTTCAAAATACGCTCCGCCGTCCCTGGCTGTGGAGATTCCCAAAGATAACGAAATACTAAAAATAAGTTGTCATGATTAGTATACAATGAAATACTTGAACTGTATTCTAACACGGAAACAGAGAAGGGCTCTGATTACTATCTTGAACCCATTCTAGATTTGAGTATGTTTCGTAAGAGATAGTCTCGTCACGTCACGTCACGTCCGAAACAATGAGAAGCAATTTGGTTCAGGCCAGACGGAGTCGCCGCTATTCCCAGTGCCTAATGTTTAAGTTACGCTTTTAACGAAGTTTAAATCTGTAAATGTTGCTTTCTTTGCTGGAATATTACATCATTTAATCTTTCTTTTCCTTTGCTTATAGCTGTCGATATTTGTTCCAGTTCATCATGTCAGGATGTAAGGACAGTGTGCGTCAACTTTCCTGGAATGCATTTTTGTAACTGCAAACCTGGGAACTTTGACGAAGAAAGTCAATGTGACCGAGGTGCGTGGGATGGTTCAGTGAAACAAAATAACCTAATAAACAAAGTGATTTCATTTTTATGCATTTCTTTTATGTCGATCATAACAACTTAGGTCTTTTACCAAGCGCGCAGTCAAGACACTTGAATAGACAGAATCCTATTTGTTGCGCAATATGAACTCACAAAAGGCAACGAGGCAGCGAAAAATGGGAACTGCAAAAAGAGAGCATCAGCTAAGATTTTGTATATTTGCATTTGATTTCTTAAATTACTACTTGCATTTTTGGCCTCATTTAAGACGAACTGTACTGTTACTTTGTTACATTGTTACCACTTCTTTCAGAGTATGACGCTCTCTTCAACATTGGCTTTGTTATATACAATGGAGAAAGCATTGATCGTGACCGACCAGGGAACTTCTTAAGGCAAAAAGAGTTTGTCAAAGGCCTCTCGAAAACCTTCAATGTTGACCAAAATGACACAAACGTTGGGATCATAACATACTCTGATGATGCCGCTGTCAGATACGGATTCGATGACATAGCTAACCAGGCTGAGCTGGAGGCTGCCTTGGACAACTTAACAACCGGAGGAGATGGAAGAAACATTGGAGAGGCATTAGACCTGGCACGAAGGGATCTCTTTAATCAATCCCTTCCAGGCAGAGATGTACGAAACATTCTAGTCGTAGTTACAGAAGGTCCATCGGAAGATGACATTCTTGAACCAACGTACCATTTAAAGAACGACAATACGACAATCTTTAGTGTTGGAATTGATAACTACGTACTTGCTGAACTGAATGACATGGCTTCAGAACCGAACTCAGAACACGTGTTTACAATTGATTTTTATGACGAGCTCGGACGGATCATGGGTCCACTAAAGGACGCAGTCATCAAAGGTACGTAAAATAAACAGTACCACAGTACAGTACTTAAGTAGCTTTACAAAGAATGGTCACACTGCATGGTTTGATACACAGATGAAAAAGTTAGAAACACACTGTATAGTAAAACAAACAGTACCGCAGTACAGTACTGTTAAGTAGCTTTACAAAGAATGGTCACACTGCATGGTTTGATCCACGGATGAAAAAGATAGAACCACACTGTATAGTAAAACAAACAGTACCACAGTACAGTACTGTTCAGTAGCTTTACACAGAATGGCCCACACTGCATGGTTTGATACACAGATGGAATAGGTAGAACCACACTGTATAGTAAAACAAGCAGTACCACAGTACAGTACTGTTCAGTAGCTTTACAAAGAATGGTCACACTGCATGGTTTGATACACAAATGAAAAAGGTAGAACCACACTGTATAGTAAAACAAACAGTACCACAGTACAGTACTGCTCAGTAGCGTTACAAAGAATGGTCACACTATATGGTTTGATCGACATGTGAAAACGTTAGTACCACACTGTATAGTAAAACAAGGAGTTTCACGGTACAGCACTGTTCAGAGGCTTTCCAAAGAATGGTCCACAGATTGAAATGTTCGAGCCAAACTTTAACTAGAAAATGTCTTGCCCTATGGTCGATTCAATAAAACTTTAACAAGTGTAATTAACAAGTGTAGCTATTGTTTTAGAGTTTGAAAGCAACAGCTACACTTGTAAAAGTTTTAATGAATTTACCCCAAAACAACTGGAGGAGAAGCACATAAATGCATTAGGAAAGGTACAAAAGGTTTCTTTTTCATGTTTTTTTTTTCTTTTTTTTTTGCAGATGTCGATCCGTGCGCAAACATTACTTGTTTCAATCAAGGAATCTGTGACAATCTTCTGGAAGGAGGCTTCAGATGCCTTTGTAATCCCGGATGGACCGGACAGCTTTGTGAAACACGTAAGCATTCGCAACCATAATTTTTCTCCTAAAATTAATGCAAACAATTCACAAAAATGGTTTTGTGAAATGTTACTGATGAGTAATCCAAGCCACATACAATATTCTTTTGTCTGTGCAGTTGTGTCACCATGCACTGAATCACCAAACCCCTGCAACAACAATGGGAATTGCACCGTTCAGAATGATAGCACAACACAGTGTGATTGCAGTGCAGAATGGAGCGGAGATAACTGCGACCAAGGTAAGAAGACCACGGCAATAAGACAAGAGCACTGAATAAAGTTTGACGAAAACGCAAGCACGTTGAGCGGGTTCTTTAAATTGCTATTTGGCCTCTCAAAACCTGTTTATCTCTCAGAAAAATTATTTTCTGTTTGTAGATGTGGACGAGTGCCTGATGGAACCTTGTTTACACGATGGAAATTGCACAAACACTAATGGAAGCTTTCGCTGCAACTGTCCCTTGGAGTTCGCTGGATCCCTCTGTGAAATATGTAAGACACCTTTTTATCTCTATTTCTTTCATTAACAAGCTTATTGGTTAGAAGTTCTCGTATTATAAGAGTACAGATGTTGTGGCTGTGACGTCACGCACGGCCACTGAAGAGCACACACGTGGTTTCCCGTGTTTGGTTCATAGGACTTATATTTGATTTAAGTTCTGATTCAAGCATAGGACTGTGCGTCTGTGGTGACTGGTTGGGTAATCTGTTAAGCTTTATTCCTTTGGCTTTAACTCAATGAAAGTTAGCTAAAAACCGCTCTGATTTGTTCTTCTGTTTAAAATTATCAGATTGCAGTAACCACGTAATGAACATCGGCTTCTTGGTGGATAGCTCAAGGAGCGTGGATTTTGCTCGCGGCGAGGAAAATTTCAACAAGTCTCTTCAGTTTGTTGCTGATTTTATTGCCTCATTCACCGTCTCACCAAACCATACTCACGTTGGTTTTGTAGTTTTCTCGGAAAACCCACATTCGGTCTTTAACTTTTCACGCTATGACACTTCTCAAGAAAGTGTAACAGCAGTTTTCAGGGCACCTTATTCAGATTTGAGGCCAAGAAACAGCGGGAAAGCACTTAACTACGTAGCAAACCATCTATTCTCCGAGTCAGCGATCGATAGAAGCGTTCCAAACTATCTCGTGTTTCTCACAAATGGAGGATCATATGACTCAGTTACAGTTGCAACCGAAAAACTCCGGTCTAAAAACGTCACGGTGTTCGCTGTTGGGCTAGGCAACGACTACAGCATTGAAGAGCTGAAAAACATCACTGGAGATAGGAGTGGAAGTCGGGTGTATCAATCCAGTTACACTCAACTACGAGACGTCAGGATACGAATAAGACAGGAAACTTGCAAGCGTAAGTTTAATAATAATAATGAACTTTATTTGAGTGTCAACTGTATTTAGCACTAAGGTACTAACTGGGGACACTGTAAAGTACAAATCAAATCAAATCATATTAATTTAAATAAATTTAAATCAAATCAAATGTTGGTTTTTGTGGAGAGGGGAAAACAGGAGTATCCGGAGAAAAACCTCTTGGAGCAGAGTATAGAACCAATAAACTCAGCCCACATATGACGCCTGGACCGGGAATCGAACCCACGCCACATTGGTGGAAGGCGAACGCTCTCACCATTGCGCCAACCCTGCTCCACAACACTGCACCAACCCTGCTCCACAACACTGCACCAACCCTGCTCCACAACACTGCACCAACCCTGCTCCACAACACTGCACCAACCCTACTCACCAACACTGCGCTAACCCTGCTCCACAGCACTGCACCAACCCTGCTCCACAACACTGCACCAACCCTGCTCCACAACACTGCACCAACCCTACTCACCAACACTGCGCTAACCCTGCTCCACAGCACTGCACCAACCCTGCTCCACAACACTGCACCAACCCTGCTCCACAACACTGCACCAACCCTACTCACCAACACTGCGCTAACCCTGCTCCACAGCACTGCACCAACCCTGCTCCACAACACTGCACCAACCCTGCTCCACAACACTGCACCAACCCTACTCACCAACACTGCGCTAACCCTGCTCCCCAACACTGCACCAACCCTGCTCCACAGCACTGCACCAACCCTGCTCCCCAACACTGCACCAACCCTGCTCCCCAACACTGCGCTAACCCTACTCACCAACACTGCGCTAACCCTGCTCCCCAACACTGCACCAACCCTGCTCCCCAACACTGCACCAACCCTGCTCCCCAACACTGCGCTAACCCTACTCACCAACACTGCGCTAACCCTGCTCCCCAACACTGCACCAACCCTGCTCCACAGCACTGCACCAACCCTGCTCCCCAACACTGCACCAACCCTGCTCCCCAACACTGCGCTAACCCTACTCACCAACACTGCGCTAACCCTGCTCCCCTTTCCAGACCACTATAGTTGAATTGTTCAGTTGTAATTTTTGTGATTAAGTTCACAATAGCAGCAGAGCACTGAGTGGCTGGATCTCAAGAGTAAATACTGTTCAAGTACATAAACGCTAACAGACCGATTTTCTGTTCAATTATTTGCTTTTTGATGATAATTATTGTTATTATAAACGTTTTTAGTGCTACAAATTGCTTCCTACATTTCCTAGGACCGGGGCCAAACGTTGTTCCTGAGGTAACAGGAGAGGTTTTTATATGATGGACAGAAACATTCTCAGTATGTGCGCCGTTCCTAAGAGAATGATTTTTTGCAACTTATTAATGTTGCTGACTTCAGGGATATTTCCTAAATTCTGGTCCATTCCCTCTCCAATAAGTCCCGGCGCACCAATAATAACCGACACAGTCTCTGTCCTCATTCCTCATATTCTCGTTGTTTCAATTTTAAGATCTTTGTATTTTGAAAGCTTTTCAATGACTTTCGTCGAGATCCTTCGGTCGGATGGTACCGCTACATCGGTTGACATGGTCCTTGATCACTATATCAGGCTTATTTGCTGACAGTTCTCTATCCATATATATCTGCATATCCCAGAGAATTGTCGTTGTAATCATAATAATAATAATAATTATTATTATTATTATTATTATTTATTACTATAATTTTTGTCATTATTATTATTTATTTATTTACTTTGCTTTTCCTGATGAGGCAAATTTTTGTTCCTTTTCAGTGCAAGATAAAAAGGCGTGTATTTCTTCACCGTGCTTCAATGGCGGATTGTGTGTAAATACAGGAGCAAGTTACCGCTGCGACTGCGCCAGAGGTTACTACGGAAGACAGTGCGACCAAGGTATTGTTAAATACTATGTAAAGTATTGTTAAATACTATGTAAAGTATTGCTAAATACTATGTAAAGTATTGCTAAATACTATGTAAAGTATTGCTAAATACTATGTAAAGTATTGCTAAATACTATGTAAAGTATTGCTAAATACTATGTAAAGTATTGTTAAATACTATGTAAAGTATTAGTAAATACTATGTAAAGTATTAGTAAATACTATGTAAAGTATTAGTAAATACTATGTAAAGTATCGTTCAATACTATGTAAAGTATTGTTCAATACTATGTAAAGTATTGTTCAATACTATGTAAAGTATTGTTCAATACTATGTAAAGTATTGTTCAATACTATGTAAAGTATTGCTAAATACTATGTAAAGTATTGTTAAATACTATGTAAAGTATTGTTAAATACTATGTAAAGCTACTAAACAGTACTGTACTGTGGTACTGTTTGTTTTACTATACAGTGTGGTTCTAACGTTTTCATCTGTGTATCAAACCATGCAGTGTGACCATTCTTTGTAAAGCTACTGAACAGTACTGTACTGTGGTACTGTTTGTTTTACTATACAATGTGGTTCTTACTTCTTCATCTGTGGATCAAACCATGCAGTGTGACCATTCTTTGTAAAGCTACTGAACAGTACTGTACTGTGGTACTGTTTGTTTTACTATACAGTGAGGTTCTAACTTTTCCATCTGTGCATCAAACCATACAGTGTGACCATTCTCTGGAAAGCTAGGGTTTGTTTTGCTACGCTAAGGTACAAACGTTTTCATCTGTGAACAAAAATGGATGTCTTCCCTCACGATTTATACTTATTTAGTATGAGGAGGAGTTCTAACTTGGATCAGCCTGGACGTCACTGGAGCATTCCTCGCAATTTCTTTTTATCATACGATGTCTCTATTTACATCTCAATTATAAACTTAAATGTCCTATTGCGCCCGTGGAAGAAACAGCCAAGGTAATCGTTTATTGAAAAAAAGTATGCTTCTCTTTTTTTGAAGGATGCGGATTTGACGAGCTTGGTTTGAAAGTACCGAACAAAAAACGAATTCCCGATAAGTATATAAAGTCATCTTCGCAGAGAGACAGCAGCCATGCAGCCCACAGAGGGCGTGTCGGTATTGAAGTGATTGGCACCTGGGAAGACGGTTGGTGTTCCGCGGTATCTGACACCAAACCATATTTGGAAGTGTTCTTCGGTTAGTCTTGTTGACTATTTAGAGTCATTGACTTTGCCATAATTAAACAGCGACTTTGCAGGGTCAGCAGTAATTGACTTACGCCGTAAACGCTTCATAATTCAGGGAGCGTTTTTACGTATCATGGCCAACGCCATATTATAATATTGCGACAATATTTTAAAACTAGGGTATCTAAAAGATAGATACAGTTTACTATTATTATTATTATCATTATCATTATCATTATCATTATCATTATTATTATTATGACCCTAATAGCTAGAGCGCATAAAATTCAGATCACTGTGGATAGGATTGCCGGGTTTTCTTGTCTTAACTACTCTTCTTATAACAATATGCATGCAGAAATTCCCACATGCTGATTGGCTAAAGGAACGTCAATTAAATCCAGGGCAAAAAATTGAAACTGATTGCAGAAATTTGATAATCAATTTTTTCATATTTCATTTACGAACAAGTGAAATTTGAAATAATTGAATACTCGTAAGACAAAAAGAATCATAAGTGCCTATTAACACTTTAAGCCCCAATATCAATATTAATTTTCTCCTAGCTGTTCTCATATATTTGTTATGGTACTAGTAAGGAGAATTTGTTTAAATATCAATACAAGTCTTCTCTGGTGATCATTTTGTTTATTCTCACAACATTAATGTTTGATGAACAGTGAATATTGTGATGAGAAATTGGATGCTGGTTACTAATGGGAATTAAAGGGTTAAATCCAAATGGCAGCCGACATCATTCGATTACCTATATCAATTATAACTATTAATGATGGCTTTGCACTGTTTTCCTTTCCACAGAACATCTAACCAATGTAACAGAGATTGAGACTGAAGGTGTCGAAGATCTCACTAAAAACTTCTGGGTTAGAAGTTACTATGTTTCTACGAGTAATAGTTCAGAGGCCACAGCCTTCAAGGACTACACCGAAGGACTGGGAGAAGCAAAAATTGTGAGTAAACTACTTGAAAAACTTTACTACGGTCGTTTTAAAATGATTCTTTGAAATGTGATGTTTTTTTATATTCTTTGGATTAATATAAAACCAAGAGAGATTATTATAAAGAGAATAATTATTTTAGTATATACCAATGGGGCAGCCTCACGAAAATAGCTGCAAAAAGAGAATTGATGCCACCCATTATTTTTTTCATTGACCAAAACTCACTTGTACAAGGATTTCCCAGAATCCCCGGCACTGTTCATCTCGTGGGAAGTGAATAGTATTGAATATCCCACAGTAGTGAGCCAATCAGATTGTCTAAAATACCAAGGTTCTGAATGGGTCTGTACTAAGAATAATTGCCCTATGTTTAACATGAGAGCATTTTTCTTATTCTGCAGTTCGACGCCAATGAAGGAATCTTGGGAAAAAACGTGACATTAAAAGATGGAACGCATGCGCATTATATCCGTATACACCCAGTAAACTACACGCAGCCATTTGCCTGCATGCGGATTGCGTTGTATGGATGTCACTCAGGTATTCCTCAGTACTTTTTACTCATGCACTGTGTAAACACAAAAGCGTGGGTCCAAGATGGGAACGGCCAACATAAACTAAAATGAGAATGAAATTTTGACCACCAGTGTTTTCATTTACATTTCATTAAACGGGAATTTTTAAATATTTTTCATGGTATAATTGTTATTTAAGTTATTTTTGTTATGTATTTTAAAGTTTTTGAAGAATCAATGTTATTGATTTTATTTCAGTTATTAAAGCTATTTGCATATTCATCCGCCATTGAACCAATGTCATCAATGCTATTTAACAAATCGAATGTGACAACGAGTACGCGTCATCACAATGGTCAAAATTTGTGAATTTGTTTTTTACCACAATAGCAACGTTAAAAGACGTCAAAGCGAATGTTATTTTCAGAGCGTGACCAAGATCGTGACACAAAGAAAAAGCAAGCGTTGTTTCTCGCATTCTGATTGGTTTATTCCCCAAATTAGTAGCAATTGTGGTAAAATAAAGTTATTGCTATATTCTATTTCAGACGATCGTTTGGACTTTCCTCAAAGTGTATTTGAGCGCCTTAATAATGCCCCGCTGGCTAAAAACCCAGTCACTGACACGCGCTTAGCAGGTTAGTCTTACTACACATGCATCACTTATACAAAGAAGTTGGGGATCAATATCAGTTTCTGGGCAACTGTGCACCTACCCCTCCCCTAAGCAGGGCCCCACTGAAAACCACCTTTTTGTGATGTGGGCTCCCTGTTAAAATATCTTTATTATTATTAATCCAACAAGTTATAATGAGTTAAAACGTTAGCGTTAATGTTGGTTTAGGGGAGGGGTAGGTGCACGGTTGCCCAGAATCTGATATTGGTCCGAAGTTATTACGCTAATCCAACCAATTACCGAGAAGACCACAGTAATATCCCCAGCCTTAGTAACGCTCTACTGTCCGTTATGACTAAATAAGTAGGTATTGACAATGGAACACTATCAAAACAGACATGCCAAAATAATTTTACATTGAGTTGAATATTTATCTGTGAATTTTTTATTTTTTTAATAAGGAACCTATCACTTAAAAAAGCGAAAGCCACACCTTTAAAAATAAGAAGGGATAAAAATTCATTTTCCTCAACAAGAAATATGTTGTAACAACTGTGTTATCTATTGCATCGTAAAGTGTTAATCTGTTTTTGTGTCTCACAGCTATTCCAGTGGCTGTATTCCTTGGTGCTCTCTTGGGTTCCTTGCTGTTTCTTTTGCTACCTCTAGGGTAAGAATCGTGCCGAGTTTTAATTTTTTCATTCCCAAGAAACAAATATTTTTTCTCTTACCTAAGCGCCATACCTCTTGATATAATATTATGCTGGTCATGTGTCTAGTGTGTTTTAAAACAAACAGTACCACAGTACAGTACTGTTTAGTAGCTTTACAAAGAATGGTCACACTGCATGGTTTGATCCACAGATGAAAACGTTAGAACCACACTGTATAGTAAAACAAACAGTACCACAGTACAGTACTGTTCAGTAGCTTTACAAAGCATGGTCACACTGAATGGTTTGATCCACAGATTAAAAAGTTAGAACCACACTGTAAAGTGAAACAAAAAGTATCACAGTATTGTACTGTTCAGTAGCTTTCCAAAGAATGGTCTCACTGAATGGCCTTATCCTAAGATTGAATATTTAGAAGCTAATTTTTCACTGATGGTCAACATTTTAGTGCACCGTCACCTGGTCCTTCGCAGCAGCCAAAACAAATATACGTTGAAGAAGACCCACAACAAGATGGCGCTGTCCCGATGGTGCCGTTGTACGAGGTACAGTCCTTAACTATGGAAATGGGACCAGAAAGTACGCTACAAGTGGAAGGCATTAATGCAACGGAGGACTCTATATTCTCTAACGATAATAAGGTGACGGCTACCTGCAGAACTTTGTTTTGTTTTTGTCTTATTATTATCGTCACAAAAATTTGATATATTTAACAAACGATTTACATTTGACAGGAGGAAGAAACAGGGCAAGCCCCAATTGACATCAACCCCCTACAATATGTTACAAAAATATAAAATATACGACACTAAAAAATAATACATAAAAGAAAGAATGTTGAGAAAGGAAAACTTATGGCGGCCGATACATACTTTTATAATACACATGCAAAAATTTCAGCATGCTCATTGGCTGAGAGCACGTCAATTAATCCCAAACAGTGCAGAAAATTAAAATTGAGTGCAAAAAGTTGAAATTGAGTGCAGAAAGTTGAAATTAAATTTTTGCATGTATATTATTAACAAGTAATCACATGATTTGTCTCGTGCAATTTGGGATAAATCAGCACTCGTAAATTTTTCAAAGACTACAAATTGCACTCGCCCTACGGGCTCCTGCAATTTGGTTAGCCTTTGAAAAATTTACTGTGCTGATTTATCCCAAATTGCACTCGAAATCATGTGATTACCTATACAACTTATTTACATAATATTCGTTAATAAGTTTCTTGAATTGATGAATTGAGTTGACGGAGGACTCTATATTCTCTAACGATAACAAGGTGAGCAACCTGCAGAACTTTGCAGTTGGAATATTAGAACAACGTCCAACCTTTACTGCCCTAGTTTCTCTGTTATAAAAAGAGGTTTCGGTTTCACATTTGATTTGGTAAATGCAGCCTAGACGATGCCCCTTGATTTCGTCCTGTGAGTGTTGGCTTGGACAAATTGCCAAAGTGACAGGGAAAAATCTTGAATCAATGAACTCAATGTAAAGGAAATCTGCATTTCAATTCGTGATTACATCAACTCCCAATGAGATATAGTGTATGAAACAAGGTTGTATGTATCTGATGTCTCTTTCTAGAATCCTCCAGTTTTCGTCAATTCTTTTTTTTTAATTCTTTGTCAGGGTCTAACACTAGCAAATTGCTGTCTTATCACTCAGTGCCTCTCTTCACTCATTCGTTTTTGCAGATTTTTGGCTTTGATCGCCAAATCAGCGTAACAGGAAGCCCGCCGTGAGGACTTATTAGGAACATATTGACTCAGTTGTCTTTCTTTGCCACACTGAACAGATGCATTGATTCCATAAAGACACTATATCAACTCCTGGTGGTCAAAAACAAACCAAACATTATCGGACATTTGGATTAACGTGTGGTGGTCCTTGAAACCCTTTGATACGACTATTTTAAATGCTGTTTTCAGTGCTCATAACCTGTTTCATAACCAGTGTATTGGTATCGTAAGGAGAACTCGCACTATCGTTGCCTATGGAGTGAACGTTTTCTTATCAAGTAGAGAAAACGCATGCATATACTATTTACCGCGAGCTTTTCAGTTGCCGACATTTACATTTCTCGTTTTAATTATGGTGTTCCTTTAACAGACAATTGTGCCACAACTAGGCTTTTGTAGATTGTGCTCGTAAAATGAGCATATTATGCTCTTGGCACTGCTCGAAATTTCTCAAAATTATGCTGGAATTAGGCTTTTTTTTCCAAATTATGCTCCGTGTCAGCTAAAATATGCTTCCTATTTTTAAGGAAATTAGTACTAATTAAATACCACTGTAAATATCATCAAATTTCACTTAAAGTAGCTTTTGCTAGTCTCGATAATGTTTTAATAACATATATGGAAACAAACATCTTATATTATCTTATTAACTATGTCTTGAGTTAATAACAACAATAATATCAAAGTCAACCGTTTCTAGAGTCTTGGCGAGTGCAGGTGCTTTGCATTGCGTCTGGTCTTAACGCTTATTGTACTGCAACATAACAGAAGCCTGTAGGTAGTCCACGAGAGCAGTGACTTGCAAATCATTAAAAGATGCGTTGAGAAGAGAGAATACTCTCTCAGCTGCCGCCGATGAGGGCTGCACCAACAAAACCTTCATAACTGCAGAAGACCAGTTAGGCAGATTGTCCGATTGTTGCCTCCACCACTTCACTTTATCTTCTTCACAAGCCATTCTGACGTCCTGGGCGGCAGCAATATAGGCGGGCAGTTCCTTAACGAGGGAATCGATTACGTCGTTACTGTCCAGGAACGGAAACTGACGCAAAGCCTGTACGTTTGCTGGTGTTGGTCGGAGCCACTGAACAGTTACAGGGTACATTATTCTTGCAGCCTTGAAGGCACTCAACGTGTTGTGTAAATCCACGTTGAATTTTCGCAAAAACCACTGAATTGCAGGCTCGACACTTCTTTGGGCCTCCCGCTCCAATGCTGCTACATTTTGTGTGGGATCCTCGTTGACTATAGATACAGCTACGGCATGAACATTTGGCAAATGCACGTTTTGGCATGCATTGCTAACTCCTTGCAACCTCTCAAAACACGAGAAAACTAGTGGGCCATCTCCCTCTAAAGCATAAGTGGCCTTGACAAAAGACTCTCCTACATCAACGATGGCTGCCAGCTCAAGCTTGAGACTGAAAACCTTGCTTGGATCTTCCAGGATATCAACCAGTTGACGTGAGATTTGGGGGGCGACATTTTCTCTAACAGCGTCTTCTAAAAATCTCTGTACATCACCAAATTGCTCCATAAGCCGCTTGAAAACCTCCCATCTCGACCACCAACGAGTTTCGGAAAAACTTTTCGGCTTACGTCCAGTCAAAGCCTTCTACATAAGTGCTGCTCTGTGGCTTTTGGAAAATAGGCGGATCCATAGATTACCAAACTCTTTCAGACTGGAAATTACAAAATGATTGCCGACATTATCCAGAGTGTGAGAAAAACAAACAACATTGAATGCTTTTGGGAACATAAACTGGATGCGATCTAATGCAGCTTGGTTAACGCTGGCTCCATCTCTCATGGCAGCAATCAGAGAGTGTCCTCTGACACCGTACTCCATACAGAAACACTCGTTGAGTACCTGACCAAGATGGTCCCCAGTTACCGACTTGGCACAAATGTCAATTCTAAGTAGTCTTTGTATGATATTCCAATCATCATCGATAAAACGCACTACTATCACGATGGCCTCGCCCTGTCTCGTGCTCCCATCAAGTGAAAATCCCATTTCTGGGTGGTTCAATTTAAATTTCAGTTTTAATTCTCTGAACTTCTTGCTTGAATATTACGCTTATTTATTATATGGCTTGTGCTTGCAGGCGATATAACGCGCGCTCTGATTGGCTAACTGTCAATGAATTGTAGGGCATTATTCTCCCGTAATGCCCACGGGCCGATTACGGACTTGCAAAAACAAAACAAAAAGGAATTACAAAACCATCGATTTTTTTTGTCTGAAAATTGTAGCGGCTGAGAATGAGTGACGAAGAAGAACACTCTGAGAGTGTATTTTATTATCTGGACGAATTACAATTTCAGGACACCAGTGATTTGACAGAGCGACTTGGCAAGAGAGAAAACGAAGGAAACAGTCAAGAAGAAATTAAAACTTTCGTGAAGGAGCAATAAAGTAAAAACACAACAAAGAAAACAGTCAGCGACATGAAAACATTTCAACGCTATTTGTCATCAATAAACAAGGGCGATGTAGAAGTTTTGGACCTACCGGCTGATGACCTTGACCATTTACTTGCAAAGATTTCAAGGACTTGCGTAAAATTAATGGCGACGAGTACGAGCCTGGCAAGCTATCGGGTTTCCAACGAAGCATTCTGAGATTCCTTTCCGATGGGAAATCTCCATTCAATATTCTTGTGCAAAAGGAATTTGAAATGTCACGTAAAGTTCTCGCAGCCAAACGGAAAAGTTTATTTCTGAAAGCCGGCAAGGGCAACAGGCCAAACGCCACCCGCTGGTTGACAGCTGAAGAAGACAAACTCTTCAAAAGAGGCCAGTTTGGTGCTTTCAGTCCCGAAGCCCTGCAGAGAGCCATGTGGTGGTTTTTGTCCCACCATTTTCGCTTCATCAAAAGTGATGACGAAGACTGAACATTGTGAACAGTGCATTCCCTGTAGTATATTTTCCACGAGCTGACGAGGCCGTTGACATTTTTCTGTACCGCTACGTATTGACTGTGGTTGTTGATTCTCAAAAATATTGACGAAATTTTCCTTGTTGTAACGTGACCATAACATTCCACATGACTTTTTACAGCTGTATTATAAATTGTGACGAAAATAAAGATTATTTTTGATCGAAAGACGCGTTACTTCACCTGATTTGTGCAGTTGGAAACGATGAATGAACAGGGAAGCGCGCGCACTACCGGATATAAAGTGATCACTTCCGCTGCGCTAGCTTTGGCTTTTTTGCTTTATGTTTGTTTTTGTGCCATATAATAAACAACTTAATAACCTCGACCGTTCGGTCGTTACGGGAAAATCTCAAACCTCGGCCTACTGTATTGACCTCGCTATCGCTCGGTCAATACGGCGAGGCCTCAGTTTGAGATTTTCCCGTAGCGACCTCACTCTCGGTTATTAAGTAGTTAGTAATCCATCATGTTGGAACTGTGACTCAACCGATAACCTTGCATTTCAAGGAGAGGTCGAAGCTTATCCATTTTACGCAAGGGTATCCCAGCTTTCAGAAACTCCTCTACTACTTGTAAACGGTATGCTCTCTCTGCAACTGGCAACGTGCTGTCTTTGTTTTGCTTCTCTTGTTTAAGCGCTTCTATGATGGTTTGATCTCGCATTTTTGTCTTTTTCAACCTTTCTTTACCTGCAGTATGTTTTTTTGAAGACATGTGGTTTTTCAGGATGCTTTTCTTATAGGCTAGGATTTCCTTGCACGCATCACAGAACAGTTTCCCGTTTCGAAGGCACAAATGTTCATTTGGGAATTCCTTTAACCGATCGTGAAGATTCTTGTTCTTAGGATAAGAGTTTCCCCTTTCTTTGTATTTTCCTTGGTTCTGTTTAAGAGTACGTTCTCTAGATATCGCAGCTCTAGGTACAGCATCGCTAGTAATAGCAACGCTGGAAGTAGTCGCCATCTTTGATTCTGGCAGCCGAGCCCCCGAGCCTGCAGTTTGAAAACGGGCGTGGACTGAGGAGAGACCACAGGATGACCGCAGATTTAACAGTCCATGAAACACGCCAAACATATTTATTTAAAAAATCCAGAAATGAAGTGCAAAGCGAAGCGTGTGCTAAAAAATCATTCTTTTTGGTTTGAAAAAAGACAAATTATGCTTGCAGTGTTAAAATGTGCTAAAACCTTAAAATTATGCTCGTTTTGCCACATTATGCTGCTAGCACAATCTACAAAAGCCTAGCCACAACTACTGCGACAATAAAATAATTGAGCTAATTATTAGTTCAGGTATAATTATTAGTTCAGGTATTAAATAGATTAAGGCAAGCCTAAAAGCGGAGCTCCTCACACAGACCCTCACACATTGAAAATGCTGTCACTAATGAAATACGCCTGGTGTACGCAACTACTTAAAGAAGATTCGATAGCTGAAATAAATCGTCAAAAAAAAAACATCTAGCTCGCGACTCAACGGAAGAGCCATTGCGCGAAAAACAAAGCCTCGTTTCGGTTTAAGACCCTCTAAATATCCCGGATGACTATGGCCGCCATGTTGGGGCAACGTCGTCGTCGTCGCTAGGCACACGCGCCCGCGAGCCATGCCGCTAGCCACGATGACCATAAAAACTCAAACGCATGGTTTTCTCAATTTCTATCCTCGCACGGTAGTTATTGGGCTCCGCTCTGCGGCTCTTCGAGCCGCTGTGGAGCTCCGCTATAAACATTTAACACAGATTGTAAGTTGTCGTCTGACAAACTGAAGAGTGGCAAATTCCTGCCCTGAATTTTGCATAAAGTGAGAATTACAAATGACGACACGACGCCACATAGAACAATAGAACAGACCAAGATGATCGGCAAGAAACATAAGTCAACAGTCGTTGCAGAGGAAGTTATAAGGACTAAGCTTGCTATTGAATTTCTATCTTATTTGTTGCCGTCTTAGAATAGGATAGAGTAGAGTAGAATGAATGATAAAGCAGGCCACAGGTGCTTCACCACAGAACATTAATGGCCAAAAGAATTTTTCATTAAAAACTGCTATATATGTACGCTATGCATTTGGATATTAACAAGTGGAATAATAAAAAATCGTCTAAACTACGATACTCGGCTGCTTTCGTGGCTCTTCTCTTCCGTTAGAAATGCGTTTCATACAAATTGCATCGAAACGTAACGAGTATGTGCTAAAATATAACGAGGCAAACAAACCCTGAAATTACGAAATTTGAATCCCAGCATTATTTTGATGGGTTTATTGTTATAATTGTTTTATGTAATAATTTTCTCTTGCTCGCAGGAGTATTTTTGTGTGATTACTGAAATAAACATAATTATTCGTAAAATCGTTGTATCAAATCTTCTTTTTAAGTCTTTCCTAGGAGGACATCGTAACCTGAAGGACAACTTTACCGATATAAATCTCGGTCGTCCTATGGCGCAAATCCAGCCATTTTACAATTATTACAAAAATTATTATACAAGTTATTTTAAATATCACAAAGACCAGCCATGTTTTGAAACCAATTATCAAAAACTTGAAGTACGCGGTCGCGCGCTTTCTTACTTGCATCTTTTCAACGTCGTTTGGCAATTTACTGGGAAGATCGAATGGTTTTTCTCACTCGTAAAAATACCGTTTGCCATATTATATGACATTGGATGTCAAACGCAATGTGGAGAGGAAAAGGCAAAGACTACCGCATGGGCAAAAGTTTAGCGGAATAAAAAATAGAAAATGTTGAGCCCGGCACAATTGTAAGGACTTTAATTAGCAAAGGAACAATTTAAACTGGTTGATAAATCATTCTTTCTTTTGGACTTACGCAAAATGAAAGTATTAACTCAATATCCAAATAATGACACGGTTTTTTCAACAGAAGATAGCATAGGAATCACATTGTCGGGGAAATAAACCGTAACACAGTTTTTTACAGTTCGGTAGCTTTCTTAGGGTTTTCAAGCTCCATGGTTTGATCCATAGATAAAATAGTTCGAGCCACACTGTATAGTACAACAAACAGTACCAACGTACAATATCCTTTTTAGCAGCTTTCCAAAGAACAGTCACACTGCATGGTTTGATCCACAGATGAAAATATTAGAATCACACTGTATAGTAACACAAACAGTACCACAGTACAGTACTGTTCAGTAGCTTTACAAAGAATGGTCACACTGCATGGTTTGATCCACAGATGAAAAAGATAGAACCACACTGTATAGTAAAACAAACAGTACCACAGTACAGTACTGTTCAGTAGCTTTACAAAGAATGGTTAAACCACATCCAGAGACAAAAACTGCAACTTCATTCGAAATAAAACAAATCACAGTAGTACTACAGCTCTACATTTTTCAACCGTTTTTCATAAAAAAGTGACACTGCGTCGAATTGTCAACGGATAACAAATTCAGCTCTGTATAGTGTACATGAAATTTTCAGGAAATTACCGAAGGTTCATACTTAGACTTAAAAACGTATGTAACCTGAGAACTGAAGGATATTGAACTAAAAGCGCAAATACCATTCTGGTTTTTGATCGACTATATTTTGAACTGCTGTCGCTCATGCAATAAGTTTTACCATTAATATCTGTCGTTGATAACAATATGTAATAATAATTTCTTGTCTTGGCATGATTTTTCTCTGATAACTACCTCCTTTCTAAAATCATGAATTTATCGAGTTAAGACATTGTCTTTCAAGAATAATTTCCGCCTGTCTCCTTTCTGTCCAAGTACTCCGCAAATCTTCAACGTGAGGTAGAATGCTTTTAACGTGTGCCCGCACTTTGAGCCGGGTTGCTATCAGATGAAGTGACATTTCAGCAAATTACTTAGCCCACATTTTTTATCAGCTGCAAATTCGGGAGAAGATTGCCATCGCTGTTGTTAGCGCCTTTACTGCATAAACTATTTTTAGTCTTCCATATCTCATTGGGAGTCGATGTAATCAAGAACTGAAAGCTCACGGAATGCAAATTTCGTTTACATTGAAACCTTGGATTCAAGGATAAATAAACGAAATGACTACAAAAGGAAAGCTCATCTCAAAAACGTAACAATCTGTGCTTGTTGTCTTAGAAAAAAAAAACGTTGGTTTTTCTCTGTTTTTCTATCTGTCGTGCTACATGTTTTTGAGAGGGGGAAATTAAATTTCCTTAACTTTAATCAAAATTTGTTTCTGATGCACGTTTCAAAATATTTCTTTATGTCTCAAATTTATGGGGCAAGCATCTTCCGCCGAATAACTCCATTCATTGGCTTATCTCAAATAAAACAAACTATAACTTTAAACTGGTGCCAACGCAAGATTCCGAGGGTAATTGCTTAGGCAAAGCGATTAAGGGATACAAAATGACTTTGAATAATGCATTGCCGCGCTATGACTTGAACCACTAGATTTTGGAAACTGGGACCGAGCGCGAGTCCAAAGAAATATGTTTGATATGGTGGGTCCAACGAACGGTAAAAAATCTTCCAGATTTGTTTCCGCGTACCCCATGATGCCATAAGTGAAGCCCGTGTAGCAAATATCAGACCTTTTGCACTTATTTGAACTTTTCATTAATTAACAAAGTAAATTGCCCTAGCAACATCCGACCTTTAATCAACCGACTGAGCGCATTGGCTTCTTTTAAGCAAGGCGCCTCTCAGTTTCAACCAAACTAAACTTCTCAAAGTACTGTGAGCTTGACAGTCACCGAACATTCACTTTTGAGGACAAGGGGTCGAACGATCTACGAGTAAGGCATTAAGGTGAGATCAGAGATTTTTACTCTTTCCTGTATTTTGCAAATATGTTTTTCGTATTTTGGGGAAACGTTGGAAGACGAATCCAGCCTCCTGTCTAGATTTAAAGCTATAAGACCACCTATTCACTTAAACCATACAAAACGATTTTCCGACATCTGTTTGACCACTGCTTCGTTCAGTTTATTCTACATAAGCTGTCATTTTCAAGTGCACCTACTACCTGCATTTCCGTTCTTAAAACTTTGGCATTAGAACTGTACCTGGATTATGCTTTTTCTCATTGGAAACTGCCAACTGTGAAAATTTATAGCAATGTTTCTCTTATTCCTATACGAAGGTGGAAGTTAAAAAATCGAACGATGCAATTTTCTGGCCATAAAGGCGCGACCCGATTTGAAGCGATTAGATTAACGTTACAAGTTTACATAGGCCGCTTCTTTCCTTTACTTTTAATGCGATCGTACAGTTGATTGTCAGTACATATAGACTTCAATAAGCAACAAAAAAAGTATTCAGCACAACCAAGGTTTCTTCTTCCGTTTTTTTCATATATGGGAAAGCAAATTAAAATCTGATGAGGACATTTATAGCAGGATCAATTTCAGCCTGGTAATTTGCATTTTTTAAGCTATACATTTGGTTATTCATATGGCTAGTAATTTTCAAACATCTGTCACTCCGGCGGCGTGTAAGTAAACTCAATGTGCGGTCGTTGGTTAGGTTCGATGTTATTAACAAAGAATCTTTTCCCTGATTTTAATCTAAAATCTCGAAGAGTCTTTCCAACAAGGAATATTATGAAAAAAATGAATACACCTTCTGAGACAGCAGTTTAGATTGAAAAGCGTAATTTTTTTCTTTTCCTTTGGCTGAACCGTTGGAAAATTTGACAACTTACACGTCTCTACCAACCGGTGGGCAAATTTTGAAGCAAACCTTATAGAGCGCTTTGTCAAGAAAACATGAAGCAATTTAATTCCTTTTCTCGTAATCCTTTAAAGCTGAAAATGTGCAGAGGAGTATGGCAATTTTAGTTTCTATAAAATATAAATAAAATATAAACGAAAACTGCGTAATTTTCATAATATAACTGAAGCTGTTAAGTAGGAGAACACGCTCTCATCACCAATTACTTCCTTTCTGTTGTACCTATATAAAGTCTTTGTGCTAAGTACAGGCAGCTGCGAATTTTAATCCCTTTTTATCGATTAACGTTCCTTCCTTGCAATACCTCTAATATTTGCGATCTTTCGTCTTCCTGGCGTCAAGCCTGTGAAATTACAAATTTCTAAGTCAGTGCTTTATAGGAATGCTTTTTATCTAGACAGTTCTGGTTACTAATTAAACGAAGAAATCAAATGTTATAAAAATTCAGAGTTGAGCTTCCTGGCATTGAGTGCGTTTCACTTCAATAATTTTACTAAATAAAGAGTTTTCTTCACTTATTTCTTCCCTGCACGCCTGATATTCGTGGAGAAGTCTAATTTGCCTTCCATATTATCCATGCCTTACAGCCAAACTAAGAAAACACAGAAAATTTCCCTTTCAAAAAACCGAAATGCAAATACAAATGATGGGCCTAAAACTTTCTAAAATGTTGAGCAATGTATCATAAAAATGATTCAGGGGATAAACGCCTCGGGGAGTTGTTGAATGACTACGAGAAAAAAGAGTTTCCGTTAATTTCTTTTAAAAGTTACGTCGTGTTCACTTTGATAACTGTTTTCATCAACGTTTTCTCGGACAATTTCAGCCTAATCTTTAAAAGGGTACATCTATGATCCAAGCGGTTTCTGTATAAGTAAAGTTTAATTTAAATAGCTGTATTGATAAAAAATTTATCAAGTACAAAAAAAAACAGATGTTAGCAAGATAATCCGATACCTTCCTTAAACTAAATGATTGACGGTAGATTGAGAGAGATAGCCAATGGCACAAAAAGTAACACTTTTGTAATTCAGTCCTTAGCATCCCCACTTCACGTCATACCAGAGTAAATTCAGTCTGTCTTGTTTGCCGTTTGGTACTGAAAGTTTGAACCAGAAAGGACTAAAGAGGGTAAAATAGAAGGTTTTGATAACCGGGCAATACAGTTCATCTTGACCAAACAACTACAGTGTGCACAGTGTATAGCTGGATTGTTTCCTCAACTACGACAATCACAGCCAAGTTCAGGACCCGACGAAGTAAGTCTGTCTAAATTATTCTGTGGTAAATGGCTTCACGAATAAAATGCATCAGACAACATTGCTTTTTTTCGCAGCCCTAGGGTGAGCGATTGAATTTTTCTTTTCCATAAAGTTCTTAAAGAACACCTCCCAAATTAAAAAACGAAATTTAACACGAAGACGTAGCAATCAACACCTTAGCATGAGCTCCTACACAGAACAATGATACACCAATGATTGTTGTGAAAACTATGCTTTGTTCAGTCAGCGATCCTCCATGTTCACTAGCTCTATAAACTAAACGTTTGACATATATATGCAAGTTATTTACCGGGTGGGAGGTCCGTATAAGAAAAAACTGTGCCCGAGGTACGGACCGAGCTAGCCCGGTAACTAACTTATTTTATTATTTTTTTTTTTTTTTGGATGTCTTCTTTTTAAAGTGGGAAAATAGAGCCATGATCGCTACACCAAGGGAAACATCCGGCTTATGGGCCATATCGTAAAAAGCTGGACCGGTTACGCGCGCGTGATTAGCCAATCAAATTCGAGGATTTAAGATTCCGGTTCGCTCCGATGCTTGAGAAAAAAAATAAAACACAGTATTATTCTAAAGAGAAAGCCCCCTCATAAAAAATGTTGTTAACCATTTTCCGTGATGATCTGACTAGAAAGCATACATTGTTGCCTATTTTTATCTATTTACTTGACGTTTTGTATAAATGACCTGTTTCTGAACACGATTCAACGGGTGCAACCGACTCGAAAGTGGGGTGCAGAATTTCAATTTGCACTCCTTGATTCTATCTCAGAATCTCTCACTAAAGTTTTAAGATTTTCGTTTTCATCTTTTTCCGGAGCGCTATCAAAAGTGATAGAATATTCCTAGTGAGTGACTCCATTTTTATTTCTTTGATACAAAAACAACATTTACCCGACAAGTTAAAACGATCCCAGACAGCATAGAGCTCACCATGAAATGAACTTTTTCACTTGAAATGTAGATTAATTGTTGCATTCTTTACATTCTAAATCATTATCTTTTGCTATTTTGTCGGCATTTCCATTATTTGTCTCTTGTTTATTGATCCAACATAGTAGCCTACGACTAAATTAATTCAGATTATTTCACGTACGAAAATGAAAAACCTCATTAGTACTATAGGTATAGCTTTCTTTTGTGTTTGTCAAATTGTTGCCAAATTCATGAGCATTGTTTGCGATCAATTTCGTGGTGGCAAAAATTATTAAAGCAAATTGCTTAAATCTATTGATTTGGCTAACCGTCTTAAAAGAATTCAACCTTTACAGTTCATTACTTGCAAAACTGTCACATGCACGGGCGACGAACGAACAACATTCTCTGTAAAAAAAAAAAACTATTCATTTTCTTGGTCTGGAGGCCCAAATTACAAAAACACCAAAAGCAGGAAGAATGCATCTGATTGGTTAGTATTCAGGCTTCAAAAAATTAATACGATGCTATGTCTTTCTATTGTTCGTGGCATTGATGGATATCAAATTAAGTGCGCTCAAAATTGTGATCAGTCACTTTCTCAAACACATTGCCAGTACACTATACTGGGCGGTTCTACAAAGGATTCGGCAATAACGAAGTTAAAAGGGACTTATGTAAGCAAACCGCAGTTTCTGTGGGTTTACTGGCGTAATAAACCACGCAGGATGTTGGGAGAATACGAGAAGAGCTTTAAATCACTCGTCTGCGGCTCGCCATTTCCCGTTGAGTATTTTTCCAACATCCCACGTGGTTTATCACACCAGTAGACCCATAGAATCTGCGGTTATTGCTTTTATAAACTAACTTTAAATAAAACAGAAAATATTTCTCTTTTCTACTGGTTTACCGGCACAATAACCCATAGGTTTCCGACCACTTGGCGTGCACGTAGTATCCGAGTTAAATAATAGAAACAAACAGACTCACTTTAATTGCATCATGTGAAAACTTTGGGCACACTTCCGCAGCAATTCTTGCCTCTTATTGGTTTCTTATTGGTTTACTGCTTGTTTACAAGCAAAACGTAGCTAGATTTCCAAGAAATCTCTATATCTGATAACATGGAGTTATAAGTTTGTCTCGGAGAAAACTACACTTGTTCGCTGTGATACTACACAGTTTCAACTGAATTGTAGTTTTGATAACTTGCTGCGAGTGTCGCACCGATTTTGAGGTTTAACACAGTTACATCGGTTTAAGTTAACATTTATTATTTTTTTGACCATAACATTTTATACTGTATGATATATTTCAAAAAAAATTCAGAAGGAAAGAACAATCCCTGTTCTGAAGACTTACCAGTCCCCCCTGCGGTTATAATATTATATGACAAAAAGCTGAGCATGCGCGTGGGTCTTTGGTGCCACGAGGTCGGTAGAGCCGCCATTTGTTTTCGTTCGGTGGCATAATAAAAGTTGAAATTTTCAGTGTGTTCTTCAGTTGTTGATGAACGAAAACCCAGCAGTCACCCGGAAGAACAATCCCGAAGTTGGCGTTCTGAACATAAGATGCAAAAAACCTTGGCGGCTCATGAAAACTATTTCTATGTAAGGTGATGAAAAACGGCAGGGTTGTGGGATGTAGCTTTAAGTCAAAATGTAATAAGGGTAAGTTGAAGCCACACATATGCGCACTGAGGTGACAGTGGTAGAAGGAATAAAACCCTGTTGCTACCAAAAAAAAGATGAAAAAAATGAGCTTAAAAGCCAGCAGCCATGGACAGCTGTTTCGGCCTTGCTAGGCCTCATAAGCATGGCACAGCTAGCAGATGAGCTCTGGGTTCCCACATTACTTCTGTGTAAGGTGCGGGGAAACAAAGTTTTGTGACGCTTACCTGTTGCGCCCACTGAAATGACACACAAAAAGTAACCGCTGCTGACCTGAAAGGACTGTGTGTTCAAGAGAAAACGCCTCAATCTGTTTGAAGCGCAAACTCTTGGCGAAAGGAATTTCCGCGCTTTTTGTAAGAATGAAAAAATGGAAAAACTTGAGAAGTGCAAAGGTACTAAGAGAGCTTATTTGTCCAGCTAAATAAGACCCGAAAAATGAAAAACGTCTCACTAGCAAGTGCGTTTGGAGGAATTAACCTTTCCCGTAGGTGAAATCAGGATGACATTGTGACGTCATTGTGACGTCCTTTTTAATAGCAGAAGTTTTTTTTTTTCAGGCTTTAATTTCACAGCTGCTTAAGTTGTGCACATAACTGCGATGATCAATTAATGTCGTCACATATTACTCCGCAGTTCAAATATATGGTCTTTCAAATATTCATTTGCATCATTCTTCTCCATCTACGGGTATATTACGAACTCACAATATGACCAGCTCCCAGTTGGCTTGATAGCTCAGTTGGTAGAGAACTGCAGCTCCGGTATCGCAGAGGTCATGGGTTCGAATCCCGTTCAGGCCCGAGTTTTTTTCTGGCTTTAATTTCACAGCTGCTTAAGTTGTGTACATAACTGCGATGATCAATTAATGTCATTAAATATTACTCCGTAGTTCAAATATATGGTCTTTCATATATTCATTTGCATCAATAGCATAAGTGTTATATCACTTGTGCTTATTGACTCAGTTAGGTCGGGCTAGACGGGAAAATATATTTGGCTCGAGGCTATGACGTATGTATCATATGATCACAGACTAAGTTTTGAAAATTTGCTTCAGATAGATAGATAATCTTTATTTATCCACGGTACAAAATTGGTCAGCTTTAAAAATACCTATAAAAATACCCAATACTAATATAATGAGAAATATTTAAAAAAGCTGCTTTCCGCGAATGCCGTACCTTACAGTTCTTCTTTGAGTAGTCGTTTGAATTGCCCAAGGGAGTTACAAGGAAGACTGTTCCAGAGAATGGCGCCACTACAGCTAAAGCTATTTTTATAATAGTCTATGCGCGGTAATGGAACATTTTACTCTAAATAGTAAGTATTGGCCTGGCGCGAGCGGGAAAAATCACAAAAAAATTATACAATGAAAACTTTCCCTTTATCTCTTCGAGTCAGAACACTAATGTCGCAGGTTATTGAAAAACGTGACTCATTTTCTCATTTCTGTTACTCAGCGTTTTGTTTTTCGCAACAAAGTCGAACAAGTGCACCAGCGCCGGACGGCTTTTTTCGGACCGACTCACGTCAACACAACCAGCCCTAGACACGTCACCTTTTACAATAGTTTTCTATGGGATTGCGTAAGCGAGGCCGGACTTATCATAGCGGTAGTGAATCATGTAAGCCTTTACAAAATATCCCGAGATCTCCTTGGGGGGTGGGGGGGGGGGGTAATCAGAAGATCTCGGGATATTTTGTAAAGGCTTACATGATTCACTACCCCTCGGGATATTTTGTAAAGGCTTACATGATTCACTACACTGTCATAGGATAAATGTCCATATTAGGCGTCGCGGTAGAAATGAACCACGTGGTGGAAGTGCCGGCTCATCTGAACACCCAGTGAAATTTTTACATTTCACACTCAATCATTACGAAACCAATAGTCACTGAGTAGAATACTAAGTCTGATCTTGCACTAGTAGTCATTGTGTAGCGAAATTCGAGAACTGTTCAAATTTTTGTATTTCTTCAGCCACAGTCCCAAAAGCTCATGTGACCAAGTTCTCATCTACACAGGGGTGAGGAGGATGAAGTTTGATTAATTGTAATCGCTTTTAATTTTAAATTACGTATTAAGTCTCATATAATTATCAACTTTTAATGCCAACTGCGCAGTGCAAGGGAAGTCACGGTGGTAACCATCACTATCTTTCCAACAAAGTGGCCGCTAAGTTTAGAATCGGACAGGATTCTCGAAAACGTATCTCGCCAAATATTGAAAAGCGAATGATACCGTCATGCCTAGCCACTTTCCAAAGGGTGTTCAGTCTTGACAGGTTGGTAAAAAAGTAAAGACGCTAGAACCAAATTTTGGGAGATAAAAAAAATAACGAGGATATGATAACGTCAACTATTTTGAGCGTACTGCAAACTCTTTAACATTTGCTTGGCAACAACTGTCCTGGTTTTTAAGAACGAAGATTCCAATCATCCGAAATTTTGAAATTTTTATAGCAGCTATTCAAAAACACGAACAATGTATATTTGTCTTTTACGTCTATTAATATTCACTTTAAGCCAGCTGAACAAGAGTTTTGGTTAACAACGACCATTGCTGCCAATTCGTCGACGGTCAGATCGAGGAATTTTAACGTGTTAGGTCGAATTTAAAAATGGTTGTTACTGCACAGGATATTAAAATACATCAAAACAATATCTAACAATATCGACTCTGTGGACGCTTATTAGGTAAGCACAAAATTCATATAATTCATGTATTGATATTGGTGCTACATGCAGTCGACAAGAAGGCTTATTTCGGTTAAGGGGATTTTCCGCTAGCTTGTTGAATTGTGTGGGTAGAATGCGCCATTCAATGATTCTGTGTAAACAATTTAGGATAAGCAGCTTTCTTTCGATTAAGATATTAATAACCATCAGTAAACTTTGTATGCTAATACAGTGCGAAGGCGAGTTGTTTTTACTTCATTTACATACGCAAACGTTAAGAATATTAGCAACTGAAATTATAGTGAATGACGCAAGCTGTGTATAGGGATTTCGAAACCTCCAAAGTATAACGTTATAGGAAAGGTACGCGAGCGTAATGCTCTTACTGATAGCAACAGACATTAATAAAGCTCAGTGACTATGAAAGAACACGCTCCGCCGGTTTAGTCTACAACTTTGAAATATCCGCCTTTCACTCGATCCGGAATATTCAATTTGGAACTGAAACGAAATGGGTAGATAACAATAAGAAATCCAACAGCAATTAGTTTTATGGAAAAATTTTACATTAACGCCCGTTGCCAGAGCAGAATGATAGTTTATAAACGCATTTTTGGTTGAAAACAGCTTGAATTCGCTGAGCTGAGGATCATGGGAAGTCTTTGACAACCTAGTTCTAACAGGAGAAGTTCTGTCTTGTTGGGTCATTTACGCCTAAACCTGTGAAACCGGTACGTTTATACAACACACCTCTCTATTTTTCATTTAAACGCCTCACGTTTCTAATGGCCTTAAGAAACTTCTCTTAATCCTACCATAGTTTCACACTTCATGCACCGCTGTTAATTTGTTTCCATTTTAGCGTTTATCTTCTTGATTCTCACCGACAAACATTGCAGCTACTTTGTTACAGTTAACGCCGACGCTATCGATCTTATCTTGACTCGGAAGTGTGTTAAACACAAGAAAAAAGACCCGAACCAGTTTTCACAGTGTGATAACGAGAAATATTTTATAACTAAGCAAAGATTCAGGTTGACTTAACTAATAATCAGATGCGGACAAGACACCTTAGCCGATCAGATACAGTTCCAAGACAAAGGTTTATCTCTGAACGAAAGTAATTTATTTTCTGTTTTAGGTAAAACAACGTTTAAGGCCGACTGGCGTGACTTATAGCCACCATCACACTTATCACAGCCTTACATGTTACCAAGTAAAATTACAAAAACAAAAGACAGTCTTCAACGCTGCGGATAGCGACTGCCACACAACTTTTTTTCTTAACTTTAGTAAAACAAAAATCCCTGTTTATTAATCGAACAAAAAGTTCCAGTTGTTAAAATTAAACGCTAAGCGATTTTCTCTTTCGCTTTCTGTATGGCAGATTCGCGTCTTATTCAAATAACCTGTCATCCCAGGTTTTTGTTGACATTCTATCTCTCTCATATTTATTGAATTTAGGCAAATCGCATTCGCCGCTTAGATTATATTAAGGCGGACAAAGAAGAAAAATACCAAATACGAGTCCCAGTGTTTCATCACATATGAAACACCGAGAAGAGAGCTGCGCGCAGCGGATAATTTTTGGCGAAATTCGAGGTTTTTGATATGTGATTAAACACATGTATCAAGTATATGATATAGTTTCTCGAACAAAAGCATTCAGAAGGAGTAATTAACGATGCAAAAACGAGCCGTGTTTCATCAGATATGCAAACACGTCACGGCGCTTGATGGAAAAGAAATAAATACAGGAATTGAAAGAGCATAGTTTTTCCGGGTTTCTGCGAAAGTCGTCATGAACTGATATTCTGCATGAATTATAAAATTCCAACTCGACATGTTAGTGATTTATGTAGGGTTTAAAAAATTAAGAATTATATTTAGAACTTAATATCACCCATAGACCGCCCGTCAGGATATGAATTCAACCCTGTTATATAAGAATACTTTCATTATTTTATCAAAAATGAACCTAAAACCCACAAAGACTAAAAATAAAGTTAACCCTCTTTTTGAAACAGACCAAAATTTAAGGAAAGTCCCTCATGAAAATGATTCCTTAATTTCCATATGTTTGCAACCTGCAAGGTTTTTGAAAGTTATCGCTGAGTAGACGAAAGCTGACACGACTTTCAAAGTCTCTCAAGTCTTAGCCACTAATTAGGCTCACTAATCTGTAGCTGACGTGCTCACTGTGCCGAGTCTCTCTCTTAAGTCGAGTCAACAGTGACACGTGAGCTGTAAGGTAAAATGGAGCTTATATAATGGTGTTATTCACCTGCTATGCAAATACGGTACGTACAAAGCCCACTGTACTTTCTGCTGAATTTCCATTTTACAGAAGGCTGAAACTACCAGTCCATCATAGCGTGCAGGAGAACAAGTTCGAGCGTAGATAAAGGTGGGTTGTTTTGTGTCCGTTTTCCTCGACAGTTCTGAACTATTTCTGATTGAGCTTGTGACCCCAAAGATGATATGCTCCACAGCGGTCAGAACCACACTGCACTGTAAAACAAACAGTACTACAGCACAGTATTGTCCAGTAGCTTTCCATACTACATAGTTGGACGCACAGATGAAAAAATTGAAACGACACTGTCTGTAGTAAAACAAACACTACCACAGTACAGTATTGTTCAGTAGCTTTCCATACTACATAGTTGGACGCACAGATGAAAAAATTGAAACGACACTGTCTGTAGTAAAACAAACACTACCACAGTACAGTATTGTTCAGTAGCTTTCCATACTACATAGTTGGACGCACAGATGAAAAAATTGAAACGACACTGTCTGTAGTAAAACAAACACTACCACAGTACAGTATTGTTCAGTAGCTTTCCATACTACATAGTTGGACGCACAGATGAAAAAATTGAAACGACACTGTTTGTAGTAAAACAAACACTACCACAGTACAGTATTGTTCAGTAGCTTTCCAAAGAATGTTCACACTGTATGGTTTGATCCACAGATGAAAAAGGTAGAACCACACTGTATAGTAAAACAAATAGTACCACAATACAGCACTGTTCAGTAGCTTTACAAAGAGTGGTCACAATGATTTCGTCAATAAACTTGTCGCGCCAAATTTGCAGTAAATCAAAATATGCATTTGGTGGGTAGATTGCCGCGTCATTTATTACTCATTTCTGTGATTACGTCAATAATTTTCTGCCCTACAGTTCTTTTCAAGCATTTCTCTCCTGAGTAACAAACATGCTGCATAAAACTATTTTGTCTCCATAAATGGCATATGACTAAGACCTATGTTAGACTCTTGCAAGGACGAATAAAGGTCCAATATTCCTGACGTAGGATAAAACAGTAGTTTTGCAAATTTAAGTATTTCACATATTTGTTAAATTTCCATTCTTAAAGTGCGTCAAACTTTACTTCTCTTAAGCAGTTTACCTGTGACGATAGTCAGCTTTTTCACTTATGCATAGTGCATTAGGACCATTATGCAGGAGCATCATCACATGAACAGAGTGTTATAATTTGTTATCTGTTCATTAGGACAACTAACAAGGAAAAAGCACAGGATTGTACTAGAAACATAAGTACCACGTAACAACTCTATATCTGAATAGAAATACCCATATCCATCAAAGTTTAGTTGGGGAATTCTGTGTCGTTTCTGGAGAATTCTCCGATCTCCGACGCCTCGTGAGCACCCTGAAAGCACAACTTTACTTCCATTAAGTTGAAAATTAAATTCAGTAATTTGTGACATGTCATGACTACCTGTCTTTTAAACACTATTACACAAGCCATTTGCGTGAATATACACAAATCCCAGTGAAATGCAACCTGCATTAAACATTATGGCTGAGATACAGGAGTGAATAGGTTGAGTGTATTTCTCAACCTATTCCTCAACCTAAAAAAAAATAAACAATGGGTAATTGGTTTCACATCCAGAGAGTTTCTGTTTACATTCACCATTTCCAGCTGTAATTGGAAATAAGCAAGGACGTGAACCTTAACAAACTTTTTATTTCATTCTTGATGCAGAATTCGAGGACCGAACTGACGGCGGGCGAGCGCGCGCTATAACCACTGCGTCATCCATCCACCATTACTGAAAATGAATTCACTCAAATATAGTCGCATCCGTATGTCGCAAAACACAAATGGATTTCTGCATCGCCCAGAAACAAGACTACAAATACTCTCTCGTAAAACCTTGAACGTATTTAAGCATCTTAAAAATGTACAAATGGGTTTCAGTAACTCGAAACTGCCCATGACTCCGCCTATGGCACAAAATATTAAAGGGTTTGAACAGCTCAAAAACTACACTTTTCATTGAGCAACGCACAAAGTTCGAATCCGTTTGGATTTTTTTAGAAGCAAAGTGAAACTTTTGCCTTTCATTTTTGGCCTTCAATTTAAACAGAAATCCACACAAAACGAGTAAAGAAGATTCTTGTATTCATCTGAAACTTGACGTGCGCACCTGCACACTTGGTAATTCAAGTTGCAAAGCGGTCTTCATAATAAAACCTTTTTTTTCATGTTCATAGACCTCGCCTTCCAGTTTAGCCAATAAACTTGACAAAAAAGCAAAACTTGACCAATCTTTTCTCAATTCGGACTTCACACTCGTTCAATAACAGCGATCTTTTTGTTGGAAAGCAGCTGAAGGATAAATTTTTCTCCGTCCGTTTCTTTACTGATGAATATTGCTCTAACGGAATATTAAACGCTGCATCTACATGTCGAACTTCTGCACTTTTAAAGCTGAAAAATTGCTTTCGTTGTTGTTGTTGTTGTTGTTTTGAAGGTGAAAGTCAGGTGTACTGTTTTTCGTGTTACCGAAACAGTCCGTCTTTTTACGTATAAGGTGACCAACGAAAATATAAACAGATGCACAAGCTCAGTTGAGTGGTGCCATCTGCTGCATCAGTAATAACTACAGGAAAAAAGAAGATTTCCAACCTTGATAAACTAATCTTAATCTATGCTAAATTGTTTCCAGCAGTCATGAAATAATGCGATTTCCTTACAAATCCCAGTTACAAATGTACTACAAAGAGTCTCGACTTGTTCTCAAAAAGAAAATATAATTTGGAGAAAGATTAACTACGAAATAAATGATTTAATCTTAAGTAAAAGCACATGAATGATTGCGCAAGTGTAGAAACAACTAGAAATAACTTCCAAGTAAAGGGCACTAGGCCGGCATACAGGCGCCATTAACACTCAACAGTGATGGGAAACAATTTGCACTGTTAGCTGGCTGTGGTCATACATTACGTGCTCAAAAACAAAAAAAAATATTGTGTGCTGTTTAGAATAAATAAATTGTGCAGTAGATGGGCACGCACTCGTCGTCTGCACCGGAGAGGCGACAAAAGTTCCTCCCTTCTAAATGAACATAAGCAGATTGATAAAGCGGAACCATAAAGACTTCGTCAAACTTGAGAAACCCAGAAAGCTGCCAGGTTGGTGAAGAGTGCTACACTCTGCCACAGTGCTAAACAATTCAATGGAGTATTGCAAACACTTGGCGTAAGAGCGCCAAACGCAAACAAATCACAAACAAAGCTGAAGCAAATGGAGGAGGAATTCCGGCTTGAGTCAGATCACCAGTAAAGTCAATTTAGAGTGCTATTTGTTTAGAGTATTCTCAGTATTTATATCAGACATGTGGTTCTTCGACGCATTGAAATATTTATAGGGCTCGTTAATGGTTTCCTAAAGTTTATCATTATTATTATTCCTGTCACAATTTAACTAACATTCCTCACTGAGATATCCACGCGATTTACAAGTCCATCTCCTTTCAATGGTGTTATACCATGGCGATTGTTGCTTGCAGGACATCAAAACGTTTCGGACTCGAAAATCGATTGGTAAAAATAGGAAGAATTAATTCGACAAAGACTGTGTTCTTTTTTATTATGCAAAGAGAAGAGTCTTACCATCTTGCACACTTTGATGGAAAGCAAAGTCTTTGTTCCTGTAATTCAGTATAAATTATTATGTATTAAATCACTCGTACGTTTTACTGTCTTTCGAGACGCACACCGGAACTAGCTAGGGGGGTCCTGGGGTGCCCGTGACGCCCCCCCCCTTTGTGAGACTAAATTAGAGTAATTTATGTTACGTGGAACTTAATTCATCTATGCAGCTATTTTGTAAGCTTGCCTCACTGAAAAAATTCACCTTTAGTAAAACACTGCGTGGATGTCGACATAACAATCTATTAAGTACCCTGGATGTGACACAGTGTGACCCCCCCCCCCCTCCCTTGAAAAATCCTAGATACCCTCCTGGTTTCTGGAAAAACAATTTCAATGCCAATTTGATCACAGCCAAGCAACCTGCAGTTTGGAAACAAAGACGTTTTTCTCCTCAAACCTTGGCCGTACCTTGGGACTTTCTTCTCTTAAAGGCAATTTAAAAGCGCAGGTTTGTAGAATGAGTGTATCGTAGTTAAAGGAAAAGCATCATACTTTAACGACTGGTTCTTCGGGCCCGCAAAGTCAGTGATTGATACATAATGATAATTGATTCGTTAAGCCTTGCATGAATCCCAATCACTTTCTGGCCAGAGAATAGACCCGCAGTTCCAACGCCCTTCAGAACGGACGAAATTCTAGAACTCTTTGCATCACGAACTAAGAACTGCTCCTACCATACAAGAAACGTTTTCAACAGAGATCAGAAATAAGCTAACCTCAATAGGTTGGTCATGTAACCAGTAATATAACGGTTTAGTTGGTTGTAGATTATTCCTTCGTTTAGTACTCAGCAAGCGAGTTAACGTTCCTCATTTCAAAATCTGGGAGGATTCAAAGACTCCGTCAACAAACAAGCAACTGAAGTTTCGCTTATTGAACGCGTGAAAATTGAACGGAGTACTTTCTACAGTTAGTTATGGTTATCAGCAGATTGATGTCCAGACGATTACAGAAATTTACCGTTAGTTTCTGGGATTGTCGTAAAATAAGCTTTTCACTGTGGGGCAAGCTGAAGTGTGAACGACCGCGCGATATTACTTCCTTGTTCAGTCATTTCAGGAGCCCCTTACCAGGTAATTTAATGTTCAGTTTAACTAATCACTATGCACTATAATTTCTAAACCCAGATGAATCGCTAATAGACAGTAGGATGGGCTAGTGAATCTTTCTTTGCCAGCCTTGGGATATTTGACAGCGATGTGCAGCCCGGGGTGGGGAAATTTGGTTGCATTTGACTGGAATGATTTGCCCACCCCATGCCCTGACTCCCCCCCCGCCGGCTTAACATTGATAGGTGCATTAAGCAGTTGCAAAGATGAGACCTGAAAAAATTCAGTCTTCAACGAGATTCGAATTCATGACCTCTGGTTATTTTGATACTTTTGTTTGATACTAAAAGATTGCAAACAACGACAAATTGACTGCAGAAACAAGGAGCCCAGAAAGAATGAATTTCGGAACATGAAGTGAAAACCTTATTAAAAAGCTGGTTATCAACAAGAAATTTGCGACAACTACGCTCAATCAGGAAGAATCCCAGTAACGCCTAAAAGTACGTTTAGCATAAAGGACGGTTTTCGAAAATTCGCTAAGATTTCCGCACAGGTCCCTTCTTCATTATGCATTCTGTAATATTTGCACGTGCATTACACCAGACAAGACAGCTTCAGCATGCATAATGAAGTAGGGACCTGTGCGGAAATCTTGCCGAAAATTCTTTGGCATACTCAGAAAAAGAAATGCGATTTAGGCTCCCAATATGAGTCGTATCAACGACCCTCTGACAACTAATCAGAACGTTCTACCGCTTATTTTGTAATGACCATTGAATCGTAAGATTTTAAAACTCCATATTTCTCGGCATGTAATCGGCTCCCCCATCTCACATCCTGAAATAAATCCTATATTTCATTCGTATTTCGTAATTTACTTAGCGAATTAGAAAGGAACACGCTTCGCGATAGGCATCGAATCCATGACCCTCCAACTGATAACTACAGGTAGTTTACATGTTCTCTACTGAACAATTGGCGGACTCGTGGGATGCCAGGTCATACAACTACGTTCATTACAATAATCCTGCAAAATGATATAATTTGGTATTTTCTGGAAATATCACACCCCAATGACGTCAATCCCTGACAAAAACTGAAAATCGAATGATAATCCACAGAAATAATAACAATGAATGGTTCAATAGAGGGATTTTGACTGGCGTCTATGACAAATTAAAACTAAACACCGAAGACTTAGAAGACAACCTTGCAATGATTATGCTTTTCAGTCATGTACAGGTGGTAGAAGTGATTAAAGCACTGATTTTTTCTCATAAACTGATCGAGTTTGCGAAAATTCTCTATAAAAAGCATTGAAGATAGCCTTGTTTGGGCGTACCAGCGTGAACAGGGCTCACCACTATGTTTTTCTTTTGTATACAAGTAATCCCTCCCTGGAGGCATTAAGGTAGAATACAAACAAACAGAAGCTGGGTTCGTCAGCTTTTTGTACTCCAAGAGTACTTCTCACTTTATCGATATGATTACAGACCGAAGGAGCTTTTGTTTAAGACAACGTCAAACAGCCAAGTTTAGAACCAGCTCTTGTAAACCAAAGGAGGAGAAGGGTCGAGCTGACAGGAAATATCTGAATACAGTAAAGGAACAGGCATCTGACAATCAAGGTAACGGATAAACTTGTGTGTAACAATTTTCATGTCTTTACGGCGTACCAAATGCGGGTCGATCGATTTCTTTTTCCCCAAGTAGATTTTGCCCTTAAAGGAGGTCCTTAAAGCATATCGAATCGTCAAACCGAACACGAAATACGTGCGCAAAACACTTTGTCTTTAATCAACTGGACGATAATGAGTTGGATTGACCATTCCAAAGACTTGATAACAGAAACAAACTATATTTCTGACGAAATAAACCGAGTCCTTTTTCTTTTCGAGTTCTCCGAAACTTAAACGAAAAACAGAAATAATAAAAGAAAACAGAAAAAAAACTTGTTAAATTTGATGACCAAAATGTAAATTCTCTTTGGTCGCGTCATCATTACGTCAACAGCTCGTGTTAATTCTGTGTTTCTATCAAGTTTTAGTATAAATCTACTTGCACTCTATCACAAATGCCGCGCTCTGATTGGAAACGCTATCCACTATCTATTCTGTGATAGATAGTGAGTAGCGTAATGGCGGCCGCTTCTTCACGTTTTCGAAGTGTCCGTGAAGAAGATTTAGACAGTTTACTGGTCGAGGCTGTTCCAGAAAAGACAAAGTTTTGAACGACTAGTAGATTTATACTAAAACAATTAGATTATTCGCTCTCGATTTCTCTGCGTGATAGTTGACTCGGGCTGCGCCCTCGTCAAAACATCTCTCTCCTTGCCAACGTGATATAGCATAAAATTCAACGTGCAGTTTTTGACGAACCTTTTGTCTTTACAAAACATAAAAAAACTTTTTTGGGGTACTGCTATTTTTTCCCCATAATCACCATTCCAAAACCGCATTTTTGACAAGCTCATTTAACCTTTACAGGGCCTTTAAGGCAAGGTATCGACATTCACTATAGAAGGTAGATTGTCATTATCCTTCTCGTTATACAACATCTCCGAAGAGCTCAATGAAACAAAAATGCTCTTAAAACTATGAAGACGAGTCGAGAATTTAGTCTGTGTCCTGACGTATTTGCCAAATTATAGGATTGGCGAATGGTAAATGCGACACTTTGCGAGACGGCGAGACTAGCGTAATTTTCAGTTCTTTGCGAGCCCGAGACATTTTGACTTTTTAGATTGCGACACCGAGACTTCAATAGTGGTTTGAGTGCGAGACTCTTTCGTATAAAAATCGAGACTGCGAGACCATTGAAATTCGACTAAAACTTTTGCAAGACCCAGAGGTGAAGGACCATTCGCCACCCGTAATTATCGACAGCGAAACTAAGGTGCTTCAGACTTGCGACCGTTCTTTCCAGAAATTTACACTCACAATTGGGTAGTGTATATTGTAAGATAACAAACCCTCAAAAGCCCTTACCGTTTAATATCATATACTGTCTTGCAATAACAAAATAAGAGTTCAGGGCCTGCGCGTGTCGTCTTCACAGTTTTAAGAGCATTTTTGTTTCATTGAGCTTTTTGGAGATGTTGTATAACGAGAAGGATAATGACGATATATCTCTTTATAATTTATTTATTGAATGTCGATACCTTGCCTTAAAGGCCTTGTAAAGGTTAAATGGGATTGTCAAAAATGCGGTTTTGGAATAGCGATTATGGGAAAAAAATAGCAGTACCCCAAAATGTTTTTTTATGTTTTGTAAAGACAAAAGGTTCGACAAAAACTGCACGTTAAAATTTATGCTACATCACGTTGGCAAGGAGAGAGATTTTTTCTCAAATTATAAACATATTTTAAGTGCTAAAAACGTATACAGCCCTCTTTGTCAATTGATTGATAACCAGTCAATCAAATTGATTGACACTTGTACCCTGCAATCACTAAGGATGCATCAGTAAATGGACACTCTTTCATTACAGTAGGTCGAATACTGTCGATCTGAGAGCTTAAAAAATGATATCATTTTTAGCAAAAATCTGGTAAAATCAGAGGGGGGTGGCCTATCCCCCCACAGAGCCAACCAGGGCTGGAACCAATTTGGATTTGTGAGTTTCTTCATAGACTCTTAAAACTGGCAAAGTTTCATTCAAATCAGTGAGATGGCATGTAGCACGCCTGCCTGCACTTAGGGACTCACTCTTAACTACCAATTGTGCAAAAGCATAAATATAACAGTAATCCACGTAAATATAAAACGAAGATGGTCAAACAGACAGCACCATGGTACGGCACTTTTGAAAAGCTGTCAAAAATGGTAAAGGTTATAACAACAATGTACAGTAAAACAAACAGTAGTAAAGTACAGAATTGTTCAGTTGCTTTCAAAAAAATGATGATCACACTGCATGGTTTGATCCACAAATGAAAAAGATAGAACCACACTGTATAGTAAAACAAACAGTACCACAGTACAGTACTGTTCAGTAGCTTTACAAAGAATGCTCACACTGCATGGTTTGATTCACAGATGAAAAAGTTAGAATCACACTTTATAGTAAAACAAACAGTACCGCAGGACAGTACTGTTCAGTAGCTTTACAAAGAATGGTCACACTGCATGGTTTGATCCACAGATGAAAAAGTTAGAACCACACTGTATAGTAAAACAAACAGTACCACAGTACAGTACTGTTCAGTAGCTTTACAAAGAATGGTCACACTGCATGGTTTGATCCACAGATAAAAAAGATAGAACCACACTGTATAGTAAAACAAACAGTACCACAGTACAGTACTGTTCAGTAGTTTTACAAAGAATGGTCACACTGCATGGTTTGATCCACAGATGAAAAAGATAGAACCACACTGTACAGTAAAACAAACAGTACCACAGTACAGTACTGCTCAGTAGTTTTACAAAGAATGGTCACACTGCATGGTTTGATCCACAGATGAAAAAGATAGAACCACACTGTACAGTAAAACAAACAGTACCACAGTACAGTACTGCTCAGTAGCTTTACAAAGAATGGTCACACTGCATGGTTTTCTCTACAAATTTGATTTAGTATAAGGCTGCATATTTAAATACAGCTTATGTGGCAGCATGCATGTACGTCATCTCAACACTGCAGTCCTGTATAATTTTTGTGGGTAATATTGGCCGCATGACTGAAACATATTGTTTTGTCTACTTCTCCAGTCAATGTAGATAACAATACTACTTATTACAACTTGATGGATGATTCAATTGAATCCATCATTGCAAGAAATCAACAGAGACCGTTTTTAGTCCCAAAATGTAGTTATTCGAAAATTGCGGTGGACAATCAGCATAGGTTGATGCGGAAATAATGAATGTAACCCGACATTTCAAGCTTGACGTAAAATACAATTTGGTATGTTCTACTCGTTCTGTGAAGAGGCGCCGTTCATCCCATTGAAGACTTCACTGGTTTATAGTCAACTGGACTGGTTTATAGTCGACTGGACTGGCTTATAGTCGACTGGACTGGCTTATAGTCGACTGGACTGGCTTATAGTCGACTGGACTGGCTTATAGTCGACTGGACTGGCTTATAGTCGACTGGACTAACTTATAGTCGACTGGACTGGCTTATAGTCGACTGGACTGGCTTATAGTCGACTGGACTGGCTTATAGTCGACTAGACTGGCTTATAGTCGACTGGACTGGCTTATAGTCGACTGGACTGGCTTATAGTCGACTGGACTGGCTTATAGTCGACTGGACTGGCTTATAGTCGACTGGACTAACTTATAGTCGACTGGACTGGCTTATAGTCGACTGGACTGGCTTATAGTCGACTGGACTGGCTTATAGTCGACTGGACTGGCTTATAGTCGACTGGACTGGCTTATAGTCGACTGGACTGGCTTATAGTCGCTTGGACTGGCTTATAGTCGACTGGACTGGCTCATAGTCGACTGGACTGGCTCATAGTCGACTGGACTGGCTCATAGTCGACTGGACTGGCTCATAGTCGACTGGACTGGCTTATAGTCGACTGGACGGGCTTATAGTCGACTTGACTGGCTTATAGTCGACTTGACTGGCTTATAGTCGACTTGACTGGCTTATATCGACTTGAAAGGCTCATCTTTCGCACACAATAGTTATCAACTGATATAGTTCATTTAATGGGAAACTGGTTTCAATCTTTACCCTGTTCAGAAAAAAATGCACCACCTGCGAAGAACGAACTGCCCTCTTCTGTGACTGCCAAAACAAATAGTCTAATATCCTGATGTTCCTACCGAGTTGGCGAGTTAAATGACATAAAAAAATCGTTTCTCTACCGATTCATTTTCATGAAGTTTATCAAAGAACAAAAGCCGCCACTTAATCAAAGTGGCGGCAAAGTGAAGTCTTAAAGGTAAAGCTTTCATGAAAAAAAAAACTTTTAAAAAAGCTTTCACTTGAAAATTTAAACTTGAATCTGTATTGAACAGGAGCTGGACGTAATGCCTATATACTTGCTATTTAGTATTTCATCTGCCGTACATAAAGAACCAATCAAGCTGTCCAAAAAAAAGAAATTCCAGATATCTGATGCTTAACTGAAAACAACATAAAATATTCATGTTTGATATAAGAACTAAACAAAAGTTTCCGTATCTGCTGTTTAATTAAGCAATAAACCGCAGTTTCTATGGGTTTATTGCTGCTTTTATAAACTTAAAATAAAAACAGAATGTTTCTCTTTTCTATGGGTTTATCGGCACAATAACGCATACGTTTTCGACCAATCAGCATGCGCGTAGTATCCGAGTTACTTTATAAACCTTTCGATAGCCATTCTACACGGTTAATTCACCGACGCTGAGCTGGACTTAAGATAATTCTAGATCTGACCACAAAAGCATGCAGCTACAAATAGAAATATTACCCTGACCTTATGAATACTAAAAAGGTTCTACAACGAAAATGTCTGCAACAATATCAGCATATTCCTTTTATTCATGGGCGATTTAAACAAAAGATATAGTTGTAATTAACCTTGAATTTTGTTACTCTTTTAGGACACAAAAAGGAATGATTTACATCTGCCAGTTTGTTCACAAGACTTGCTAATTTGTAGCAATTTTCTCATTTTCAACACAGCTACTACAGACATATGCCTATCAAATACATTGAGTCGCTGAAAGAAAAAAATACGGGTGCTTTTAGAAGTCTGGGGTAAAATATTAATGCGTTCCCGTAGAAAGTTCCTTGTTGTTAAAGATGATCAAAAAAGCCACTATTAAAAGTGCTAATGGGTCTGTAATATGCGCTTTGCGGCAGATCCCGCTCACCTGCCTTAGTGGCCACAGATAACTGAAGACGATCGACAACGTCTGCGTTACAGCAAGGATAGGCGACAAAACTCACAAGCAAGAGCTGAAGGATCCGAGCCGATCTAAATAGGCGAGTTACAGAGATACTTTACTATTTTTAATGCCGCGATTTATGCACCAAGCAGCGGCATCAAACTGTTCGGTTTACATTTAGAGACGGACCATTACAAAAAAAACCGGAGGAGGGGAGGGGAGGGTGACAATTCCCAAAAAAAAAATCCTGCAAGGGAAATTAGCCTGAAAAAAAATCCTTGCAAGCGATGGCACCTACAGACTAGTGGGCTTCAAATAAAAAAAAAGATTCATGCACCGAACATCCCCCCCCCACACACACACACACACACACTGTTTTTCCTAATGGTCCGTTCCTTAGCATTTCAGCTTATTAAAGAGAAACATACAGTTTCTCCACACAAAACTCACTTTACGTTAGACGTAGTAGTACATTTGATCACCTTATACTGTGCCAGGGTACACAAGGCCCGTTTTGAGCTTTTCAGTAACCACCTTGACAGGGTTTTAGTTTCAACTGCGTAGTGCAATGAAACTGCTGACGAACGTAGAATTCCGTTAAGGCGCTGAAAACCTTTGCTTTGGCATCTACATTTCATCTCGATTACCGATGTTGAAAATTTAGATTTTGGCTCGATCAATAATGAAAGATAAGATCCAGTCGAACAGAGGCCTTATTTGAACAGATTAAGCGGGCACAAATTGGTTTTACTAGGACTACTAGGGCGTCATAACTAAGTCCGCTTCTCTAGTTTAACGAGTTCGCTATTCATTCCTCAGTTAAGCAGTCTGACGAGTCACCGAATTCAGCGACCAAACCACCCGTGTGTGAAGTAATTCGCTCTTTAGTTTATTTTTAGTTAACAATTTCAATGTTTGGCTTTTTAGATGAGAATAGGAGTCTTTTCAACGCTAGTTACTCTGCTAAAACAGTATGATAATCGTTCCGCCTGACAACTTTTGTCCCAGTGAGACCTTTTTGAGTGACATGTTGCCGCAACTTGAATAACGACAAATGACAAACTCGTCAAGCTCAAATATCATTTGCACTCAATTATAGCGATTTTTTTGAGTCGCAACTATGATTGGCAGTTAAACCCTAACAGCGACCTTTAATCATTGCTTTGACCAGACATCTATAGCTACCTTCTGTTTTTCTAGCGATGGCTGCAGCGCCGCACTAAATACTTAGCGAAATGCTAGTATATAAAGATGTCTATGGCTGAAGTTTGCCGCCAACGCAAATGTGTCTTACAAGTCGACACTACAAGTGTGAGTGGAAGGTGGCCGTTAACGAGAGCTTGCGTAGTCAGAAATTTGCAAATGGTGTTCGAAAATATAAACGGAAGAGTATGAAGACGATAAACAAACGCTGCAATATGACAGTGTGTAGCCACAACCTCGTTCCCAGGGTCCTCTCTCTACCTCAAGAAAGTACCCTGGTTGCGGCTGGTCACGTTACTGCTAGATTTTTGCAGATTCCAGAGATATGATGGAAGGGAGGGGCTGGAAAGTTAAAGTTTGTCTCGGCGCTGAACTTGCTTACTGTGCACATTAGGGAGTGGAATTTGCAGCCCTCCTGTTGTGGATCGGCAAAAATCACAGCGAAGGCATTGACAAATTCGATATAGGAGTTCATTGTGTTCATTGTTCGGCTAAAAGGTTAGCTCTGCATGTAGCTGAATTTTCGCCGTCGATAGTTGAACGGTCTTTAGAATTTGTGGCAGTGAAAAAATCTGGCAAATAACTTGGAAATGACGACCACCACAACAAGTGGACCGCGCGGTGAATTTAATTTCTTTCATTCGGCGAAATCATAACGAAGGTATTTACTCGATCCGTTAGAGTTAAATACGTCGTATGTTCGCCTACAAACGGGTAGTTTTGATCGTGATTGAATTTCTCTCATCGAAAGTTTGACGGTCATCCCATTCTCTTGCGGCGAAAACATTTTACGAAGAACTTGACATCAACAACATCTGCGCGCTGAATATTATAGCTTGATTTAGCTTAAGCTTTTAAAGCTTATATTTTTCGATCGGCAAAATCACAACGGCGGCATTGATGCATTCGTTTGGAGTTTGATACGTCCAGTGTTTGGCCAAGAGACGAACTGAATTTGATCGAGTTCATCCAATCGAAAGTTTGGTCATTCGATCCTCTTGCAGTGAAATATTCTATGAAGAACTTGACAACAACGACATCGGCCGCGCGTTTGCAAAATCCAACGGCTTTCGTTTCAAAGCTGCCTAGCAGTAAGTCCAATTTTCGGTCGAGAGACTAGCTTTTCATTAAATTGAATGCAACCCATCGAAAATTTGTCGACGGTTATTAATTCTAGTTCTGTGAAAAACTGATCAAAAATAATCCGAAGCAGGCTGTTGACGGTTAATTTAAGAAATAGTGAAAAATAAGCAAACGTTCCTCTCAATCAAGATCTCATACTTATAGAAGTTCAGATAGAAACGAAGCACCAGTCAGGCAGGATCTCTGACAAATAACTTGCTTAATTTTTAAAATAACGTCTGTAAGGCAGCGCAACCTTCACCTCCAAGAACAGCGTTGACAAAATTAAGTTGAGGACCACCCTCTGTGCGGCTTTGGTTGGAATGCATAGACACGTGACCAGCCGCAACCAGGGTACTTTCTCGAGGTAGAGAGAGGACCCTGGGAACGAGGTTGTGTGTAGCCAGTGACAGTTGCCTTAGCAACATGAATATGCTGACAGACCAATCACTGATCAGAAGCATCAAAAACAAAAGCGTCCGACGGAAATCAGTTTCTTTTACCTGCTCTCTGTCAATACAAGTGCGAACCGGGCAACTGCTGAAATGTTTTTATCAATAGTCATTTCCTGTTTCATTTGAATAACCTAGAAATAACGTCACTTTTCTTTAAGCCACTCGCAAACGAATCTCAACCAAAAATATAAGTAAATTACACAACCGACTTTGTCGCATTATCATTCCCTTGTTGATTTAAATGAAACTTGACACCCAAAGTCCGCCACAGTCATTTGCATTATCAACAGCACACTCGTTTTGATGTCGCCAACACTTCGTTCTGACAAAGGGTTAACGCTCGAGACCAGTACCCCTTAAATCTTACAGTTGCAAAAGTTGCTTTATCAACTCGTGTGATAGGCTCGATTACCAGCCGCTGCTTCGGGAAATGAGCCCGCGTTCACCCCCGAAGAGATTCTTCTCGGGGAGGATACTCCGGACCCACTCTGCCCACTCCGAGTGAGCGGCGGAAATAGAGCCTACTCGTTTGATGAACCGTTTCTTGGGTGTGTGTGTGTCGCCAACGCGTGTTTGTTTTCTAACAAGTCAGTAAGGTCCACGAGAAATATATATTACCTCAACTCACTCATATTCAGCCTCTTCTTCCTCAGTACGCATTTAAATCTGCGTCAAGCCAGTTTACCATGTACAGCGATGCTCTTTAGTAGGACCATGCACACTATGTAGGTTCACCTTTTTTATTTGTGCTGGTTTCCATGTTTATAATTGCTTTTCTCCGTGATGTACACGTATGATCTGATAATGGACCAGGGTTTAATCACGTAACAAGAATTAGGACACATCAACTCGATCAGCAATCTCGGCATTTTGATGAATCTAATTGGCTCACTGTCTCGTGATATTCAACATAAGTATACAACAACCCAGCAATCTCGGCATTTTGAGTAATCTGATTGGCTCACTGTCTCATGATATTCAACATAAGTATACAACAACCCAGCAATGTCGGCATTTTGAGTAATCTGATTGGCTCACTGTCTCATGATATTCAACATTAGTATACAACAACCCAGCAATCTCGGCATTTTCAGTAATCTGATTGGCTCACTGTCTCGTGATATTCAACATAAGTATACAACAACCCAGCAATCTCGGCATTTTGAGTAATCTGATTGGCTCACTGTCTCATGATATTCAACATAAGTATACAACAACCCAGCAATATCGGCATTTTGAGTAATCTGATTGGCTCAGTATCTAAGGACATTCAGCACTATTCACTTCACTCGTGGAAAGCAGCTTTCATTATTTTATATTGTAATAATATTGTATTTTATATTTCTCATTTTATATTGCAAACAGTTCGCCATGACTGTACATTTTTAAAAATTGTAATGTAGATTTTTTAGCTGATGAATTTTCCGCGGATAAATAAAGATTATCTATCATTATCTTCGATATCAGAGAATGATTGTTAAATGTAGACATTTTTAGTTCCATGATATTAGCGACAGAATGATCATGAATTCTCTCTTGTTAAGACTGAGTTATCTTATGGACAAAAGCGTGTGCAATTTACCCAAGATAAAATTTAAATAGCATTGACGAATTGGAAGGGTGTAGACCACTCTGATTACGACAGGAGATTATAATGTCCTTAGTTCTGGAGTTTTGGTTGAAATGGAAGTGAAATTCGCCAACAGATTTGAAATATGATCACAAGCGCGCGGTTATAACACAGCAATCTAGACCAAAACATCAAACTGTATGGTAGATCCACAGATTTAAAACGTTAGAACCACACTGTATGGCAAAACAAAGTACCACAGTACAGTTCTGTTCAGCAGCTTTCGGGAGAGTGATCACACTGCATGGTTTGATGCACACACGAAAAAGTTAAAACCACACTGTATAGTGAAACAAACAGTACCACAGTACAGTACTGTTCCGTAGCTTTCTAAAGAATGTTCACAATGCATGGTTTGATTCACAGATGGAAAAAGTTATAACCAGACTGTATAGGAAACTAAATAATGATAGGAGGGACAAACGTCTGAACAAGAATTTCCTATTCTAGAAGAATCTGATCAAACAAATGATCACAAATAAGACCTTATTTTCTGACAGACAGATTATCGGCTTAAACGGAGAACTCATTATTTTCAAAACATGGTTCCTGATACAAATGAGTATAAGTTGCATATTCCGCCCATGCAAACTAATGATCTGGAATAACCCATAGAAAAGCACGGAATGCCGACAATTCCAAAGCCGAGAGCTTTTAATTGGATACCTACAGGTATAAAAAATTTGAGCGCGGTCAGTTAAGTAAATAGTCACTGAGAACGGATGACGCACAGCACACTGATCTCAATTTAACGAATTCAAGTTAATGCTACTAAGTTCACACAGGTTAGTATGGTTACTGAGTGCGAGATGACACATTTTGGACTTCAGTCATAATGTTTAATTGCACCTCGGTAGTCTAAACATTTCATATGCAAATATTCTAAGGGAGGAGATTTGAATCACACAAGCAAAGTTATTTAAAAGTGCCAGTGCGAATTGTATGATAGTTTGTGAAGTTTGTCCATCTATAGTTGGCGACAATGTGTCATTCTGAAAACACTGATAAATAACGGAACTTCAATCAGCTTACTTGAGACGGTTCAAACGAAACAGTTCGTTTCTCATAATACTTATTAATTCTCTGTCGCCAGGGGCGTAATAGGAAACAAAAATTTGCAATCAAACTGCCAAGCTCTTAAGATTATACTAATTAATTAAAGACAATGCTGATACACCAATCTCGTAAGAGTTATCATTTCTAATAAACTCGATGCCTCGGGGAAAAGACGGACACTGCGATGTGATTTTTAGGTTGGCACATAACAAACTGTTGCCTCTATTTAAATGAAAGTTTTCGTCACGAGATAGAAAAGTAGAAATCTGAAACCCCACTGTAAGAAGAAACAAACAGCAACAGAATACACACTACAGTAAAATGTAGTAATGCAGAATTCCTTTTCCGATGCAAGGCGTGCGATTTTTAACCTGCCAATGAGTCGACCGATAAATGTCGTAATTCACCGCAAGGTAAGTTTGTGACTTGCAAAAGATTCCAAAGGTCTGAAGTGAATCTAACTCGACACTTTGACCGTTCGCTCTTTTAGAAGAACTTATTTAATACAAAAGAGTTTTTTTTTGACGACAAGCCGCTGAGACTGTGGGGTGGGGTGGGTCCCGGTCTACAATCAGGCCAAACACCTGACCCTACCATGCTGGGGACCATGTTTTACACGCTGCTGCACTGCACATCTTTTTCCAAGATGTTTCAAATCTAGAAACACTTGATCATTAAACGTTGTAAACCAAGTCGATACGAAAGTTACTCAAAGAGTCCTAATTCCCCGCGAAAAAATGTCACAAAATGACTAGCTCCAGATTGGACTGAGAGCTCAGGGGCCGGTTGTTTGAAGCAGAGTTAAGGTGACCCAGGTTTAGAGCGAAATTTAAATGCAGATATAAGAGCTTAAAAAGCACATTCAGTATACTTTTTTTAATACAAATTTGATGATTGCATGCTCTGACAAAAATTGAGAATGTTACCGGAGAAAGTTCTTTTCAACAAAAGGAAAAGAATCCCAGGTTAAAATCGAACCATGGCTAAGCGCCAATCAGCCTTCGAACAACCGCCCCCCCCCCCCGGCGTTCGTTAGGACATTGTAACGTTATGGCAAGATCATGATGCGTTTGAATCCCATTCAAGCCCGAATTTGTTTTTATTTTAGGCGATATCTTTGTAACTGCTATGATCTTTCACTCGTTAAATCTTTCTTCCGCAGTTCAAAGATATGAATTCCATATATTCACATTTAAATGTTACAGACGTTAGACCGATAAGTGGATCGTTTTTTTATGTGTGTGTGTAAAAATACCACCTCTGCTGAAACTATAATGCGTGCGGCCTTACTCCTCAAGTAACAAGGAGCAAGTGCATGGTAGTCTAGCTTAAGGGACCGTTCACGTTTTAAGGGATAGGGGGGGCTGGTGGGATTTGGGGCAGTGTCAGTGGGAAATTGAGCGACCCCCCCTTAGCTTGCCAATTTTTTCACATGACTCCCCCTCAAAAGGAATTTTTGTTGGGATGACCCCCCCCTTGGCCACCTCGAAAAGATGTTTATATTTCGTGAATAAAGCAAGAGAATTTCTCTTCAATTTATGAAAACTTCATACCACTTTTTTTCGCTTTTTTTTCGCTTGAGCCCCCTTTTTCTTAATTTTTTTTGGGGTGCCCCCCCTTTGAAGCCATTTTTTTTCGCGTGGCCCCCCCCTCAAATCCCACCAGCCCCCCCCTATAAAATACCACCTATGCTGAAACTATAGTGCGTGCGGCCTTACTCCTCATGTAACAAGGAGCAGGTGCATGGTAGTCTAGCATAAAACAAATGTTATTCCAAAACGAAACAAATCTGTTTACTTTTGCTAAAAAGAAATTGATCTGGGTTTGTGTCCACTGTTGAATTTACATGTCTATTACGACCTTGATAAAAATGACAGTGCCACAGAGAATTCATTTCAGAGGGTCATATTTTGTGAAAGCCTCATTTTTAACAGTTTAGCCCAGTTGATCACTTAAACAATACGAAATTAAGTTTTCTTCTATTTTATCTGATTTTGGGCTTCTCGAACTTGAATTAGATTTTTCATTTTTCAATGTCTGCCATGATGTTACCTGATATGTAGTTTTTACTTACGACGCTGGGCAGTCAATGGATGTGTTTCCTTTCGTCTATCCATTTTAGTCGGGACGCATTTCACTGTATATTAAAGGTTTACTTGGTAATGGCCCCGGCGTTTATTCAAAATGAACATAACATTTCCGGAGAAAAAAAGTTGTAAATCGTTTAAATCAGTCTTTTACCCAAAAAAGTTCAAATAAAGATAGTGTGTGGAATATCTTGTTAAACCTATTTCGTGTACGTAGATTTCAAAAAATAACTGAAATGCCAAAAACGAATTCTGTTCAAAATTTATCAATCTACCCCATTAAAGTGCCTGTGGTATAGGTGTAAAAGAAAACGCAAGCCAGAATTTTCTTCAAATGAAATGCAAATTGCTACTTGCAACATCCACCTGGGGTCAGCTGAAACAATATCCATTCATGCGATACCATTAGACGGTGTATTCAATTGGTATATCCTACTCACGAATGTTTACTACAAATGACAATTTAATAACGCTTTCGTTTATATCAGGAAGAAAGCCGGTGACAGAACATAAAAAAAGGCGCTTTTACCAGAAGAGAGATGAGTGACTGATGCAGATTGGTCAGAGCCGACGCTTCGTTTGTCTGGTTCAGTAAAATCGGCCGCTACGTGAGGGGGAAGATTTTGTTCAGAGCGCAAGTCTCAGTGTGCAGTGATAAAGATGACGGAGCATCAGAACCAAACAGGAGTGAATGCAAGTATGAAGCAGAATCAGTTTGGTAGTGGTATTGATAATGATACCATCCCAGCTATTGTGATGTCGGTTTTCATCATCCTGGTCAATAGCTGTGTAATACTACTCATCAGCTGTTGTTCGTACTTAAAGACAACAAGCAACCTTATCCTCGCCAGCTTAGCGGTATCTGACTTTCTCATGGGACTGGTTGGTATACCGCTAGTTGTGGCCTGCAGTTCGACGTTCATATCACCCATTTGTGTGAGCACTGCGACATTCCTTCAAGTTATCTCCCTCTCTACAGTCGGACACATCACTTTAATGACTTGCGATCGCTTTATCTACATCCAATGGGCTTTGCGATACCGTGAGATCATGACTCGTGCTCGAGTTGTGATAGTACTATGCGTGATCTGGTTTGTCAGCTGTGTGGATTCACTGGTGCGACTCCGTTGGACAGTCAGCGTGCAAATTGAAAATGCCAAAAAACACCTTGAGCGACAGAAAAAAAACGAAATGATCTATTTCTCGTTCAACTTCGTTGCGTTTTTTCTCGTACCTCTCGTGATCATGATCATTCTGGACGCGCACATGTTATTAGTGCTTCGGCGACAGTGCAATCGAATTCGACGGGAAAACTTGCCCGCCGCCTTTATCAAACACGAGAACAAACTCCAAAAGCGGCAAAAACGGGCGGTTTGCACATGCATCTTGCTCCTTGCTCTCTACATAATGTTCTGGTTACCCTACTTTATACTGGAGTTCGCCCAGCATGCCACAGAAGACCCACTAGGACTGTCACTCGAAGTCAGTCTTACCATCTATTACCTCAGGTTTTGCACGTCTCTTGTCAACCCGATTATTTACACTCTGAGAAAGCACGACTTGAGAAGGGCCATAAAAGGCATCGTAAGGTCCAAAGCGTGTTCCTGTCTGCCACATATGGGCTTGGAAAACGGAACAGAGCACGTTCCTCTGAGCAGTCGAACAGCAGTGTAAAAAAAGATCACCTATGCAGTCGGTGTTCTCTCATTACTTGACATGTGCGAAGCACAGTAAAAGGGATTTGTGCCAAAGACCCTCAATTTGTGGTGTAGAACACAAAACATTTCAGCGTCACTCAGCGCTAGTGACTGATATAAGGAATATAAATAAGCATATTACCCTGCTCAGGTTTTCTTTATATTTGCGCCCCTTTTCACCCAACTGTTGGAAAAACGCTTAAATGCCCACTCGGGGGCGTCGAAAAGTTGCTAGTAACAAAATGTCGGGGAATAAATACAGAACAAACGAGATTAACAACGAATGCCCACATGGGGTCTTTTTAACCACAGATGAAGAAGTTAGAGCCATACAGTATGTAGGAGTGTTAGAGATGCAATGAAAACCAAAAGGTAAACAGTACAGTACTGTTCAATACTTCTCCAAATGATAGTCACACTGCATGGTTTGAACCAAAGATGAAAAAGATAGAACCACACTGTATAGTAAAACAAACAGTACCACAGTAAAGTACTGTTCAGTAGCTTTACAAAGAATGGTCACACTGTATGGTTTGATCCACAGATGAAAAAGTTAAAAACCAAAAGTGTGTAATAAAACAAACAGCACCACAGTTTGTTGTTTTGTAGTTTTCCAAACAGAAAACAAAAATATGATTCCATACATTGGTGAAAAATCTAAGCTAAAAGAGCAAACACTACCCGGTATCATAATTGTACTCAGTTATTACTAGCTTATAGCTCGTTTACATAGTTGACTCGTATTTCAGTTATAGCAGCTGAATGTCAAGGTAGTTGATTAACATGTCTGTTAAGCACTGAATACTCATTTGCAAAGGAAAATTCTTGTTCAAAAACGAAGTATTATCATGGGTTATTCTTCACCATACGTTTAACACGTTGGGGCTGTTAGCTGCTTTAATAAGAATTACAAAGTAATTAAAAGCGATGGTTTTCCAAAGATTAGAAGACGAGTATTTACTGTCGATTCAGATTATCATAACAGGTCACCCACGTAGAAACCTAAGCAACTAGACAGTAGTCGCGATATTTGGTATTATGTCAAGGTTTTAAATCCGGCGAATACATTTATTTGGTAAAAGGACCGCCAAATGTCAAAATAACGCATAAAACGAGCTCTATTTCCGACATTATCATCAGCTAGCTATTAATAATACAAGCCTTCACATTCTGGTATGCGTATAAAAACAGGCGTTAACAATAAATTTACTTTTGGCATAAATTAAAAAATTGGCATAGGTGAGTCGACTGAATAAATGTTCGGCAGCCTTGACGAGATATGAAACCCAAATAAAACGAGAAAAAAGCTTTCACCGCTCTAACATATTACGCTGTCGGAAAAAGCCCGAAAAGTTTTGAGTTTTTAACGAAACGCGTGTCTGGGCCATATACGAAGTTTGTCGGAACCGGTTTATATAAGCGATCAACCATCACCTAATCAATAACTACATGAATCACGTCACAGGTTATTTCACAAATCACGTCACGGACTGCTTCGCGAGTCATGTCACGGATTATTTCACGAATCACGTCACGCATTACCTCACCCGAAGGAATACTGTCATAACCAAGGGTAGAGGTTAGCAGGTTACTTTTTACTTGTGTTGAGGTAGGAAAGGGGAATAGGGTAGGGGTAGGGGTGAAATTGCAACGAAACGTTTCGATTCAGTAACAATATCAGTGCCATTATCGTCGCTATTATCATTATCACTGACTACCAATAGTATGACCACTATCATTACTATTATTACAATGGATCATATCAGTGATCAGCAATTTTGCAATATGCGAGGCTTGTTCTAATTTAAGGTTTCCGTTTCTTTAAGGTACTTATTTGAGTTCCTCGTGTATTTGTTTTGCCTCGCCACGACTAACTTTTCAGCTATTTGTGGGGAAAACTTCTCTAACTTCTGTATTTAAAGACAAATAAAGTTGTTATCGCCGTTGTCGTCGTGGCGCTGTACGGTACTTTTCGCCAGGCGCTAAGCTACCCAACGAATGGTTACACTATGTGGTTTCACTGTTAGAAATTTTAAACGTTAAATAACTCAGAATTCGACAAGAGCAGTTTTAGTTTCGGTAAGGTAAATGTAATAGTTCAAAGATCTATGTCATGATACACAGCCATAAAGCCTGGTATTCCATGATTGAGGGAACAGTTATTGTGAAATGAAAGAAATAACGCCAAAGGCAAGGTCACGATAATAGAGACCTTAAGATACCCCGATTCCTGTGTACGGGTACGGCGCCATGTTTGACCATATAAGTGTCCGGAATGGACGGCTCTAATATAAAACAGTACTGGATATTATTAACTGTCAAAATTCAGGATTTGCCTAGATTTTGCCTGTAGTATAGGGAGGGATTTTGGGAGTTTAGTCTAGGATAGGGTAGCAAAATTCAGCTGAACTGGGTCGAGTATAGGCGAAGGGTTCCAGGGCCCCAGCAGCATACCACCAAAAATTCCTAAAGTACCCCACTCCCCCCCCCCCCCAGGGGTTGGAACCGACGAATGGCGAAGAAATATTCGTGGTCGAAAATCTTTTATTATGTAGACAAATTTTGTGAACCTTCAAGTTTTTCTAGCCAAAAAAGGAAAGTATGTTTTGAAAGGACATTTTTCAGAAATGTTGAGCTTATATTTTCTATTTTCTCAGCCCTATGCATGTGTAGTCCTGGTAACTTAACTTGCCGCCGCTTATCACGTGTACGGCTACCGGTAACTTAACCGTACCGATACACCGGAATTGGGGAATATTAAGGTTTCTAATAATGTAAGATATTGAGGTTGATAATAACATTATCAAGACTTCCGTCTGTGTTATCGGACCCTTGCTGTGTCTTTGTATGCATGATGAAGGAGACCTCCGGGTTGATACTTCCCGGTGTCAAAACACGTACCTTTATGAATGATGACAATGTTAGATGCTCTCCTTTGTCGTTCGGTTAAGGGCGAAGTCTGTGATTTCTGTGAAGGGAGAAAGCAAACAGCAATGTCTTTGAATACGTTGCTCGGATTTAAAAATAAGCATGAACCAAAGGAGACGTTTTTTTGGGATAAACAAGGGCATTTGCAAGCTCATAATCGTCGTCTATGGACATATTATTAATCTCTCAAGGAGAGCAATATCGTCAGGCATTATGTTTTTAGCACAAAGCAGTAAACAAATGCAATGGACCTTATTCGGCCAGACAGGTAGACATATTCATGCTTGTATGCACCTTTTTAATGAACAAGACAAAGGGTCAAATCTCCTGAGTATCATCACATGATCTGAATTAGGAAAACAAAATGTACAAGCGAATAGAGTCTATTGCCAGTTGTCAACATTCCAATATTCGTTGGCTTGGAGGTAATAATACGTTTTGCATTTGAAAAAGGAAAAAGCCTTGTTTGGAACTCAATTTGTTTGGTTTTTAAATGAAATGAGAGCGAAATTCGACTTTAAGGGAGGGTCGGTGACAACCATTAGAGTAAAGGATGGACCATAACAGGGGAGGGGGGTGGGCAATTATGAAAAAAAAGGTTCCTGCACTGCAAAAGTATAGAAAAAAATTCATGCACAGTGGGCCAATGGGAAAAAAGGTGCTAAAAAGCCCAAGGTCCTAAAAAAAACTTTTGCACAGCCCAAAGGGAAAACAATTCTTGACGTGAGAAAATTGCCCAACCACCCCCCCCCCCCCACCTTCCTGAAAAAATTCATCCTTAATTCAGTTAATACACCAGTTAGGTGGAGGCAGGGTTGTATATTCTGGGTATGAGGGTTACTAACCAGTGCTCAACTATACGAGCACCAAAAGCTGAAGAAGACATTTACTGAAAGCCACACCACGGACAAAACTGATGAATATTGTGAATTAGTATAAATACTCAGGTGATTATACAAAATCGCGCGCTCTGATTGGTGCGCTATCTCGGATTATCAGCCGACAATGACCTCGACGAACAAAATGGCTGCCAGTCCTTCGCGCGCTTTTGATGAAATAAACTTTTTTCGTGTTGTACAATGCTTTTTCTTTTCTCTTTTTGAAATAATCACCTTTGTATTTATACTAAAACAATTATTCGCCTCAGGCTCAGTGATTATCGGTGAATATTCACCTCGACTTCGTCTTGGTGAATATTCACCGATAATCACTGAGCCTGAAGCGAATAATTGTTAAATGTTGCGAGACAACACAAAATCAACAAACCTGCTCTTTAATTTTCCAAAGAATAGTCACACTGCATGCTCGATTCCATAGATTGTTAAAATAGAACTACGCGTTGAACATTTTTCTGTAGCTTTTCATGCAACGAATAGCAATATGGCAACAATAAATACTCTCCGCCTACGATAAATGAAAAACGAAGAATCATATTGACAAAAAATGAAAACCGGAATCTTATAGGTAGGGTTCATCCGGGAAGGGAATAATGAAAATTGAAATTATTTTAAAACACGAGTGATGTCCACGAGTATTTTGCTATTTTCTGCTCTGTCATTGTTTTTTCTTTTCGCCTTTTGTTTGGACGAAAATCAGTCCACATTGCTCTCATGTTGATTCCATCGATTGATTTAAAGCTCCCATATTTAATTAATTTCTTCAGGTCTGACCCTGCAGCACTGATTGATTGTCTTTCTCGTGGAAATGAGCTCAAAAAAAACTATTCATAACCAGGTGCTGCATCCGTTTCAGAAACACTTGGAAATGTCAGAAAGCTGTAAATATTAAGCCACAGTTGGTTGAAACAGAGTATCAGTCATCATTGATAATTCATATGCCCTCATCAACGGCCTTCATCGTGATGCAATTATATGTACCCAGCTTGAAGTTTCGACTCCGAGGAAAACATTAAGGGAGGCAAAACTGAACTTCTTTTGGTCAGTATAACCAAGTGAGCTGCGACACACTTTTTAGAGTCACTTGTAACACGCCCTGTTCATTGGACGTTCTTTGGAAGTAGGGCAGTTGCATTGAGGAGAGAAATTTTAAAGCTAAACACAGCACGACAAAAAGTTTAAAGTCTATTTTGCAAGTGTAGCGCAAAGAAATCGGAATTGCCATGGGTACGCCTCACAACGAAACGTTTCAACACTGTCTCTTCCTAACGTACTACGAAACGAATAAAACTTCACTGCTCGTGGGAATATCAATTACATTGTCGGTATGGAATGTTGTGCTATTGGTTGTTACCATGATTGCAAACGGATTGGTGTGCAGTGCAATCTTAAGGAACCGCGAGTTGAGAACAACATGGAACACTTTGATTGCACTGCTATCGGCAAGTGATTTCCTTGTAGGTGTTGTTGTACAACCAATGTACCTACTCCGCCGATTGTTAGAACTACAGGGTCAGTACGTATGTTGGGTGGTGTTAACATACCGCGTTCTGTGGCACTTGTCAATCGGAACATCTTTTCTAATCCTTTGTTTCCTAGCTTGTGAGCGTTACATAGCAGTGTTTTTCCCCTTCAAGTATAAAAAGCTCGTGACTATTTCGCGCATTTTGAATTTTACAGGATTTTTTACCGCGTCATGGACCATTTTCGTTATTTCCCGCTTTCTTGGACTCGGATCTGGAAAATATTACGCGGCGGCAACTTCATTCATCGTCATATTCGTAAGCTTCATAGTTTTCGCTCATGTTCGTATTTTCAAACTTGCACGGCGTCATCAGTCGCGTATTAGTACCTTGGAAACGTGTGCTAAAGACATCAAGGAGCGGAAACTTACCAAGACAACCGCTTATATAGTGAGCTCCGTATTAGCGTGTTATACGCCACTTCTAGTCTCGATTGTCGTGGTACAGTTTTTTGATAAACATGTTTTTCAGGACTACGTATTTCCAGTAACCGATTGCATGGTATTTAGCAACTCGTCATTAAACCCAATGATTTACTGTTGGCGAAATGCCGAACTCAGACGATGTATTGCAAAACTACTAAAAATCAGAGGCACTGAAGAACTACAGCTTAAAAGCAATACTGCCGAAGGTCGTGCTGGAAAAATTATCGTCCATTCAGACAATGCTGAATGGTAGACGGTTGGATCGGAGACAAATAATTATACAATGCAATCTCTTCAATAATAAAAGAAAAAGTCGTTTTCCATTCGTCTTTACATTACGAAATATTGACAAGTTGAATTAAAAGTATCCACATAGGTCTACACTGCGATTCCTTTTCATAAATCGTTCTTTTTAGTTAGGATATATAATGTTATAATTCCAGATTTGACCTGTTCAGTATCGCCGACGCAATTTTTACCTATTACGACTTGAAAAACGGACAGGCTGGAATGGGAATATTATTAATAGGGAATCCATCAGGAAATTAAATTTTCTGTTGACAAAAACCTTGTACCAGAATAATTTAAACAATCTCGACTTCTTTTCTAGACTTTTCAAGGGCTATAGATATGATGAGTTATCTTCAGTAATAACCAAAGACAATTTCTCATGGGATTCAGGGAAAATAAATGTCCAAAAACAAATTAAATTCTGAAAATTTTATGTGAAAGATGCCATTTTGTGAAATTTGGCATTTATATTCTCGGGCTCAGCCATAATAAATTTTCTTTGGTGTTATTACAGACGACCAATTATATCTATAGCCCTCGAAAAACGTAAACAAGAATGCGAGATTGTTTTAATTATACTGGCACAAGGTTTTTGTCCACTGAAAACTCAATTTCCTGAAGGATTCCCTCTTAAAATTTCATTGTTTTGTAGCAGCAAAACAGATATGGCTGTTTTTGTCTTAAAACTGGCAAAAGAAAGATACGTGGTAGAATTAATTTAATTTCCAAAAAAACTGATAGAACTGTACCATTGAATGACTGTTTTTTTTTATCTTAGTGAAAGAAAGACCAATGTGAATATCCGTTACAGCTGCCTCGAATTCGTGGGGGTAACGAAGGTGATATTATTCCGAAAATAAAGAAAACATGATCAATGCCGGTATCTGGGCAACTGTGCACCCATGACCTGTTGTGACTTGCATTTTTATGCATAACTGTAGAGTTGAGCTCTGGATTCTGTTCACAGTAAAAAATAATAAAACAAAGAGGTATTTTCTACAATTGCGTTTAATGATGGCAAAAAAAAAGGAAACACTCGGACAGGAAAAACCACTTCGCGATAAAACTAAACTCTCTGTGCTTTTAAAACCGCTTGGACAATTTCGAAATGTCACGTGTGGTATAGTATTGCCTAATACCACTACAACCAAGTCAAGCTCTTACTTATACTAAAACACAAAAAAAGTATTGAAACAGTTGTGCATGGTCTTTGGCATGGATGAATTATTTAGCGAATGAAAATAGATTAGTTTTTAAAAAAACCGGTGTTGTGTCGGTCGGAAATCACGTAGGGTGCGAATGCTAATGGAGCTAATGCTGGCCTCATCTACACGAGCAATTTTTCCTTGACAAGTTTTCCTCGACAAGATGATAAAATTGCTCGTGCAGATGACACTTTAATCTTAGGGTGGTACAACTTACATTATCAGATCGTCCGATAAACCATTTTCTTTTTGTACAGTCGAACCTCACTGTATCTCGAGCTCGGTTATCTTGAATTCCTCGCTATCTTGAACACAAACTCATTTCCCTTATCTTGTTTTTTTCAGTCATATATGTACCATCGTTTATCTCAAACCCCGCTATCTCGAACCATTTTGCCTTTCCCTTCAGAGTTCGGCGATCGAGATAGCGCGGTTCCACTATATATAGCGATTGCCTTGGTCTGACACTACTATACTAGGTCATTGGCCCAAGAAAAAACCAAAAGCACTCACGACTAGCTCAGGTGACTCACTAATAAATCTTGTTTCATTTATTGGTCCAGTACCATTAGGGGTACAATGGAAACTCTTGTGGTGTTTGTTTTGGTTTCAACCCACAAAGATGGACACTAATAATTTGAATCCTTAAAGATATGACTAGCAATCCCCCCACTTTTATACATTACCATACGTTACTTACGGTACGATATGTTACGTCGCGTTACGTTACGTTACGTCGTGTTACGTTACGATGTTACGTCACGTTGTGTTATGTTACCTTAGGCTTTTTTATCATCCTAATGGAAGAACCATTTTATTTATTTTTTTTTTTTTTTGGGGGGGGGGGGAGTTGGGCAATTTTGATTTGTTAATATCTTTTTTCCCTTTGGGCTGTGCAAGAATCTTTTTCTTTTTTATTGCACCTTGGCCTTTTTAGCACCTTTGTTTCCCTTGGCCACTGTGCACGATTTTTTTTCTATACTTTGGCTGTGCAGGAATTTTTTTTGGTAATTGCCCCACCCCCCTTAAAAATGAAATGGTCCATCCCTAAATGTTTGACTCTTCAGAAAACACATTTGTGCCCAATCAGGAAGGTTTTCCTACTGTAACATATTAACGATACAAGACACACCAGTATTTGCAGCACTGTTGCAAGAAGAAATACCTTGAAATTCAACCAATTTGACCATTTTTTCTTAAAACTTCTCGGTTGTATTTATTGCACATTATGAAAGCAAAAACGATATCTACAAAGCTTGCTAGAATTTGGGGAGACACTGAAAAATTTTATCCTCATGAACGAAGAACAAAATTAGAGCCGACGTCATGACACAAATGTTATAATTAAAGCGAAAACAAAAAATATTTCTCTATTTCGACAAAATTGTTTCAGTGTTTTAAAACGTTCCAGTAAAAGATGACGTTTTACATTTACACTCTTTTCTCTCACCTGTACGAGTGGCGCCTGTTTTCCTGCGTTGTTTTTCATTTATCTATCAGACACGACCTTGTTGTTGCCAAGGAAAGGAAGCGGAAGGATTAGCAAGTAAAAGTTCAAAATTCCGGCTAAACTAACTGCAAAACCAACGTTTTAGTTTTGACTTAATTTTTCACTGAAGTCAAAAAATCAATGGAAGGGAGAGAAACGTTTGCATCAAAAAGGGAAAACAAATAATCACAAACCAACGTTCTTTAAAAATGGCGAAAACACTCCCACGAGACTGTATATTCACGAGCTCAGAAACAACTTTTTGCTTCTGCCGACAATGACCGTCACTTCCTGAGCGGAATAAAATGTTTCCCCAGAAATTTCTGCATCAGTTTCGGCGTTTAGTACTTTCACCGGAACCAAACATTTTAATTTAAGATTCAACAGAACCCGATTTAAATAAATGCGACAAAATGACAAGCGAAAATACGGTATACGTATTCAAAGCAACTCAAAAGGGTATTATTTAAAGCTTTGCATTAATTGAAAGCTGGCAAAGTTAATGAAGGAAGCGTAAGGGACATTTATCACCTACCTCGTGCATTTTAGGTGACTACAGCTTTCGTCTTGGATTTCACAGCTCGGCAACAGCTCGCGGAAAGTCCGAAGTCTGCTGTAGTGACTGACAAAACTATTTGTTTACGTTTTCGAATTTCCTCGCAAGTCATTTGTTGCACAATTATTCGACGAAGTTCTTAATACGAATTCCTTTTAAACTACCAAAAGTTTGAAAAGAAAAAAGGTGAAGAGAAAGTGTATTAAAAGCGAATGGCAGTGCCGGCCTTGTACTTCCTAGCATGCACACGTTTGGCAAATCCCAAGGGGAGGTTTCTCAACTAATCAAAATGTTCACGGGGGGTACAGCACCAATCATTTGACTAGGAGAGGGTGGTAGGTAATTTCAGAAAGAGGAAAAAATTTCCTGCTGACCCGAGGCGAAAGTATATATTGCAAAGTATTTTATCTAAATAAAAACTTAAGAAAAAATCAAACACATGTGTGCCGTTGGAAAAGGTTCTTGCCACGACCAAGTCAAATACTTGTACTGTTAGTCCTCTTTCGGTAGGACTTTCTCAAGGTGGGTTTCCAACGTACCTCCGTTAACATCAACATTGTATAAATCGACGCCTCACCAAACTATATTTTAACACAAAAACAAACGCGTTCACACAACAGCATTCAAAGAAAACTTTTAATTCAACAATTGCATCAATAATTTTCACAAAAGCTGTTTTGGCATTTGAGCGAAGGGCGTTACTACTCGAAGAAAGGGCGGGATCGAAACTAGCTACATTGTAAAATGTACGGCAATTAGAAAGTATTAAAACGTTTTACAGCTGTTTTGCTGAAAGTTTAATCCTTTTCCAGTCCTAACTGGACAAGGAATTTTACATTTGAGTGAGGATTCGAATTTGAACGGCAGTTACTTTGCGTCCTATTGCCTTATACTAAATTCCTTTTTACACAGAAAATTTATTTATTTCCCATTGCATTAAGTTGTATTCATGCATCAGTACCTCGAATTAGTTTTTGACAAGCTAAATACCTTGATACTTATATGTGTTCTTGTGATTTGAATTCTTAGTGTCTTATTAAATTGAAAATAATAACGATGATAGTTAAAAATTAATCTCAGCAGTCGAGATGAATAGTGGTTTTCTGGTTTGGCATTTTGAACGTGGAACTATTCCAGTTTTATTGATTTTAAGCAATGGAAAATTATATAATAAAGAAAAAGTTGAAATATCGACTCGATGTTTGTACAAGTCTAGTACGTGCTTGAGAATGGATGTCCGAACTTTCGCGGTTTGTTTACATCAAAAGTCACGTGACACTACACTTGAAATGTAGCGCCTAAACGGTGAATTGTTACATTCATAATAATATACATGCAAAAATTTCAGCATGCTCATTGGCTGAGAGCACGTCAATTAATCCCAAACAGTGCAGAAAATTGAAATTGAGTGCAAAAAGTTGAAATTGAGTGCAGAAAGCTGAAATTAAATTTTTGCATGTATATTATTAACAAGTAATCACATGATTTGTCTCGTGCAATTTGGGATAAATCAGCACTCGTAAATTTTTCAAAGACTACAAATTGCACTCGCCCGTTAGCCTTTGAAAAATTTACTCGTGCTGATTTATCCCAAATTGCACTCGAAATCATGTGATTACCTATACTTATTTCAAACAAGCGTAACATCAAACTATGTCTGATGTACTTTGCCTTTTTATAAACAGAATAAACGATGTACGTCAGAAAATGAGGAGCACCGTGTATACAGCGTCTTCCACACTTTCCAACTCTGTAACTCATCTCACAAAATGTCCCCCTTGGAAGTGATTGTTCACCAATGGGCATTCTAATTACAGGGTGTTAACTTCTATCGAGCTCCATGTTGACTCCGACGTCGTATAGAATCCTTGATCTTGCCAATTACCATATACGGATCTATATTCACGTTAACAGTCTGAAACAAAGGAACACGTGATCAGCACGTGTTTTAGATTGATTGGCTGATAAGTGATGCAGAACACGTCATGAACTTACCCCGAACAACTGAAGAGAGTCAATGTCTGCTCGAAGGCTGTAAAAGCAAAGAAAGAAAAGAAGCAAGATAAACTAATGAGACATTTTTGGTAGACTGTTCGCAATCTTCAACTTTTCTCTGTGATTGTCGGGATGGGCGTTATTTTTAAATCAAATTCTTCTCGAATAAAGGAGGAAAGATGAGTCTCCAGTGCCGACAAAACAATAGAAGCCAACCCCACCCCCCTCCTCCTTAAAATCCATCCTTTACAAAATCTCGATCTGAAATGTGGAGTGCGTTTCTTTGGTATGATCCGGATTTGGATTTGTGATCCGAGATCACACGGATCATAGCACATCAAAGGAACCGATGAATCCTTCTCCAGAGTGGATTCACCGGTTCCTTTGATGTGCCATAAGGGACGGACCATTAGAAAAGTGATGGGGGGGGGGGGGAATTTTCAGCTTGCACGATTTTTTTTTTTCGCTCACTGCTTGTGCAGGAATTTTTTTTTCAGGTGAACCCCTCTGCACGAATTTTTTTTACTACGCGTGAAAAAGTCACAATTGGACCTTCCTTCTGCATGAATTTTTTTTTTTTTTTACCTTCTTCTTTGCATGAATTTTTTTTCTTAGCATTTTCCGTTGCATGAATTTTTTTTTTGTTTTTTTTCCCCACCCCCCCCCCCCATCACTTTCCTAATGGTCCGTCCCTAAACTATGTAACAACGTGTAAAGAAGGCATAACATTAAACACACAGGAAGTTGGCTTACACTTCCGCTGCGCCACGGTACACAACTCTTATTAACGTTGGCAGGTCACTTCCATTGGGGGAGGGAACCTGTGGATAAACAAACTTGTTATATACAGTAGAACCCGCTATAACGAAGTGCCGCTGTACCGAAAAAAATGTTCGTTATAACGGGGTTCCACTGTAGCTGGCGTTTTTCCCACTACAACGCGCCCATTTATTGGCCAGTTCACAGTCATATGAAATCTAACAATGAAACGGTTTACTCCCAAATGCCATGAGCGGGCAAAATTGCGAAAACTATGACGTCAAACGGAAAACAGTTCATTGTTACCCGCGAAATGCTGACCGCTGTTGCACGTGATCAGAGCGTTTTTGTTTTGCTATATAACAAATCAGTTAAAGAGTGGCCCCTTAAGGAACAGTGAATTTTGTTTCCCTCGAATCCAATGCGGGATACAAAATTCACTGTTTCCCTAGGGACGAGTCCTTAAGTGTTAAATATTACTTGAGGTAAGGCAAAGTCAAAGGCACACACGAGCCACGAGGTCCACACAGCTAGGACTAATCCCTGTTTCCGTAGCATATAATGCACCAAGGAGTAAGTATCATCTCTCCTCTCCTCCCCCTCCCCCCCCTTAAACAGAATGGATTCCATCTGTACTCCTTGGTGGAGAAAGAGAGACAGTGTGCGGTTAACTTTCTCGTCTATGAAAAACAACACCGCACCATCATCTACAATCCTGCCAAAAGCACTTAGGACTGTGACTAATGAAAATATGTTGAACATGAGCACTTTCAAAGATACCATGTGAAAATTTCTCTTTACGCCCCCCTCTCTCAATGTGCGATGGTGTTTGATACACCGGAAATATTGCTGCGAGGGTTTGGATTAATATATCAAACACGAGAGACAGTGTTTCATCTCATATCAAACACCGACACGAGAGCTGAAAATGCGACGCGCATGAACGAAACAATGAAACTGCACGTACAAAATATAGTCTGGTAGATTTCTTTGCCGTCCTCTGCAAAACAACAACGTGAAATGATCATTTTTCAGGTTTTCTGGCTGACGCGAGTGCACAACGACAAAATTGCCGAGAGAAATCTGCAATGAACTGTGAACGGATTAAGGCGGAAAAATCGGCGGTTTGAAAGGTTATGGAAAGGAAATAAAACAAGCCTGCCGCCATTGGTACAGGAGAAAAACAAATCCATTTTTTCGAACATGCCGTCTTTGGCGTCGTGGTCGTTCTTGCTTAAGCTCCCCATCCACAATACTAAGGGGGGGGGGAAGGAGAAAGGGTTAAGCTCCCCATCCACAATACTAAGGGGGGGGGGGGAGGAGAAAGGGTTAAGCTCCCCATCCACAATACTAAGGGGGGGAGAAAGGGTTAAGCTCCCCATCCACAATACTGAGGGGGGGAGAAAGGGTTCAGCTCCCCATCCACAATACTGAGGGGGGGAGAAAGGGTTAAGCTCCCCATCCACAATACTGGGGGGGGGGGAGGGAGAAAGGGTTAAGCTCCCCATCCACAATACTGAGGGGGGGAGAAAGGGTTAAGCTCCCCATCCACAATACTGAGGGGGGGAGAGAAAGGGTTAAGCTCCCCATCCACAATACTAAGGGGGGGGGGGGAAAGGGGAGCTGTATCAGTCAAGGTATTAAGATATGTCCACTGTCCGCAGGATTTATACCAAAATTGTAGGTTGGAACCCCGGACACAGAGCACGCTAACCTCCACATTGTCTTACCTCCATCACTTGAATTAACAAGATGTTTGAGTCAAGCAACCTGAGCAGATCAGGACTTACCAGCTTAGGAAACACCATCCCAGCACTGAGAGCATATAATCCCATGTCATCACGAAGCGCTAAAAACGTGAGATAAACAGCGCACTTAGTTAATGAGGAGGAAGTCCTTAACCCGAAGTCCGGATCTCTGTTATTTTGCATTGCCCATTGTCATTGGTTCCCTAATGGCCAATCACATTGGGTCTTATAATCACGACAGTGCGGCACCTCTGATTGATTGACAAACAATGCGAAAAATCTAGCAATGCCACGTACAGTTCAAATATACAATTTATCTCAATCAAAATCAGGTTATCGCCGCAATTATTTATCGAAACGAACTTACCTGCCACACAGAAGTACAGAAGGCGGAACAGATCTTTACACGGAGTATGACTGATTAGAATGATCTCATGGGAGGCAGAAGGAGTCTGAGAAAAAAAAAACTAATAAACGCCCATGTTTGAAAAGGGAGACCATTCTGTGGAAAGCTACTGAACTGTACTTTCGGGCGGTTCTGTTTGTTTTACTGTACAGTGTGGTTCTATCTTTTTCATCTGTGGATCAAACCATGCAGTGTGACCATTCTTTGCAAAGCTACTGAACAGTACTGTACTGTGGTACTGTTTGTTTTACTATACAGTGTGGTTCTAACTTTTTCATCTGTGGATCAAACCATGCAGTGTGACCATTCTTTGTAAAGCTACTGAACAGTACTGTACTGTGGTACTGTTTGTTTTACTGTACAGTGTGGTTCTAACATTTTCATCTGTGGATCAAACCATGCAGTGTGACCATTCTTTTAAAAGCTACTAAACAGTTCTGTACTGTGGTACTGTTTATTTTACTATACAGTGTGGTTTCTACCTTTTTCATCTGTGGATCAAACTAGAAAGTGACTAAACAGCTCGTTCAAACGGTCCTACTTGTTTCAAACACAAACTGATACATCTAGTTTCACAAGCTTCGAAAAATGAACTAAGAATAGAAAGTGGTAGGGTTGTGGGATTCGGCGGTTACTGTAGACCTTCAGGGGTGTCTTCTGAAAAATCATTCCTATTCATTCGTATGTGCGTCGCTTATGTTATAACCAAAGGAAAGTAGATATCATGGTAGAGCTAATAAAATGTACAATCAGAAGAAATATATTTTGTTAAGATTTGGTTTAATGGTAAGCGCGCAAGTCTTCAAACGCAAAATTGACAGTGTTTTGTGAGACTTTTTTGATATTCCTATTGGTTGCCGAGAAAATCTATTTTCAAGTTGGCGAATTGAATATCTGCCGATCTTCGTCACACGAGAGCGCGTAAAACGAGAAGTATTTGGAATATCGCCTACTGATTGACATTGTGTAGTTTGTTTGGTCGTGCGTGCGAGCACGAAGGCAGCTAATTCAGTTTACCAAATAGTGTCAGTTTTACGTTTGAAGGCTTGCGCGCGCGTACCATTAAATCAAACCTTAACAGAATATATTTCTTCTAATTCTAAATTTTACTATCTTACCATGATACATACATTTCTATGGTTATAACATAAGCGACGCGCATACGAATGATTCTTTGGAAGACACCCCTGAAGGTCTACAGTAACCTTAATAAAAAGCCTTGACATTCATAATGTGGGAACCCAGAGCTCATCTGCTAGCTGCGCCATAATGAAGAGGCCTAACAAGACCGAAACAGCTGTCCATGGCTGCTGTCTTATGAGTTCTATTTTAATTTTTTTTTGGTAGCAACAGGGTTTTATCCCTTCTATCACTGTCGCCTAAGTGCGCATATGTGTGGCTTTAACATGCTCTTACTATATTTTGACTTCGTCATTCTTAGCCACATCCCACAACCCTACCATTTTTCATCACCTTGACATTCATAATGCGGGAACCCAGGAACAACAAGGTCTTATCCCTTCTACCACATATCCTTACTAATGTTTGACGTAGGTCTAAGAATGGACAACTCACCAAATAGGCCATAACACTGGCATTTCCAAACTGAGCTGCCAGGCCAAGCATGTTGTGAATCTGCAACAACAATATTACAATCACAGGCGTTCACAAGTTTACTTCATTAACAACTACCATAGCACGAACTCAGCAAAGAGAATTTACACATTGATCAATGTGTTACGCATTGCTCAATTTGTTACTCATTGATCAATGTGTAAATTCTCATTACAATATTGAACCATAACAGAAGCCATTACCTTCCTCAGATATAAGAGAGTTTATGACACTCACTACGGCGAATTGCTAGTTTGATCGTGGGAGCGAAAGGTCTCATTGTTCTCCTTCTTTAATGAAAAAATAAAAGCCTTACACGATAAAGAGTCGTGAAATAATTGTCGCCGTGATGGGATACGGCGTAGTGCACAGCTGCGGCGTGAAATCTGTTCCATCGTGCTGAAGAGCAAAGGAAAAAAGAGCAGTTTTAACATCACGGGCGTGCAACTAAATCCAGAGTGAATGCTCTGCTCAATCTATTAAGATATACACACTTCAATGAAGAAATCAAAATCTTGAAGTAAATATATGTAATAATAGAGTGTTAAAGTTAAAGTGTGTGTCTTCCACACGAACAAAGGACACGTAATCACCGTAATATGAATCTCTGGCCAAGGTCACGTGGAAGTGTGGATGTATCTGACTAGCGCTTGCTTTGGGCAGAGTATCCCAGTAAATGTGAGGAATGGTGTATTTCTTGTCCAATAAATGTGCTTCTTGAAACCTAGTGATGAAAGCAGCGAATAATTTATAAATACGAGGAGAATTTAATATTTAGTCCCGTCGCTAATTCCCAGAGACACTGAAGAGTCACAGAGTTGGACTGGGAACAAAAGCAGCTGCATTATACTTGATTACACTAAGACACGAGGTCCGACCTTTGACACTTAAGAATCAATTAATCAGTACGTTGAATTTAAGTAATGGTCCGGCTAACAAGCAGGCAGAAAAACAATAGCGCTCGGCAAAAGTGTCAGTTAATTTTGTGGTGCTAATATATTGGCGCATAGAGCAAAAGCCAAATTTGGCCGAGAGACAGAAAAGAGAGATATGGAACAGACAAGGTCTAAAAATGAGGTTTTCTTAAATTTTTCCATTGTTTTTTTTTCGGGGTTTTTTTAGTATTAGCCAATGAGATGAGGCGATTTAAATGGAATTAACAATTAACTGTTCGCACTTTTTTAATGAGTTTTGCGGTACATCTGCCTACCTTTTAGCTGGACCATTACTTAAAAGCAATGAAAAGGAACTATAATTGTCCCGTGGGGTTTCTCACAACTAACACGACATTGGAGGTGCGGTGGTCTGACAAAAATCTGACAATTAAAACAAACGAAAACTTCAGTTTGGTAACGAACAAAGACTCCCTAACACAGGAAACCCAAGGTGATAATACATTCTTACCATTTTTGTGCCGTTTCCAAGGCATCGAGCAACTGAAACAACAAAAGAGGTTTATTGCAATAACTTGTACGGAACAACGTGTGAGAATAACACAGATGAGATCAAGTCAAGTTAACAGAGAAATTTTTTTTAATGGAAACTGTGACTTCAAAACAGCTGCTTTTAAACGTGTTTGAGGGTTTCACTACTAAGGGAAGGACCATTAGAAAAGTGATGGGGAGGGGGTGGGGAATTTTCAGCTTGCACGAATTTTTTTTCCGCTCACTGCTTGTGCAGGAATTTTTTTTTCAGGTGAACCCCTCTGCACGAATTTTTTTTACTACGTGTGAAAAAGTCACAATTGGACCTTCCTTCTGCATGAACTTTTTTTACCTTCTTCTTTGCATGAATTTCTTTTCTTGGCATTTTCCCTTGCATGATTTTTTTTTGTTTTTTTCCCCACCCCCCCCCCCCCATCACTTTTCTAATGGTCCGTCCCTAAGATCTAAGAAGTAATTCTCCTTACTGAAAGACGCCGTCACATGTTCTCCCCTGAGGTTACTCACCAGTGATCATCAAAAGTTCACAGCTATTCCACAAAGGAGTGCGATCTGGTTGGCCAATGTAGCATCAGACAGGTGTTCACTATTTTCTTAACCCTTTCCCTCCCAAAAGTGACCCATATACAACTTCTCCTCGACTTATCAATACATTAACAAGATGATAAGTGATGAGAATTGAAAAGGTTATCAACTCAAAGATATTGAATTGATCTAAAAATAAATTCTCCAGACTAACATGTAGGACAGTGTATAGCAGTCACTGAGGAGAATTTCTCTGTAGATCTTAGGCGTAAAAGGGCTAAGACGGCCTGACGACGGGATCCACACTATAAATTGCAAATGTAAACTTTACTTTACATGAGAGAAACAGACCTAAGAAATTATCGAACTACGACCAACAACCGCAATAGTCTCTTCTAAGCCAACCGCCAGCCGGTTAGCTCAGTTGATAGAGCAATGGACTACCGTGCGGGAGGTCGCGGGTTCAAACCCCTGCCGGACCAATACTCAGGGTCTTTAAATAACTGAGGAGAAAGTGCTGCCTTTGTTATGACATCTGCAGATGGTTCGACTTTCTGATCTTCTCAGATAAGGACGTTGAACCGTACGTCCCGTCTCAAAACCCTTGTTCATAATAACTTAGTGGGAAGTTAAAGAACCCACACATTGATCGTAGAGTAGGGGACGTAGTTCCCAGTGTTGTGGTCTGGCCTCTGGGTTGGCGCTTCACATAGGGATAACCTCATTGCGCCTTTCTCCCTTGGACAGAATTTTGCAAGAAAACTAAGTATGTTCTATGTTTTTAAACTCAGGGAAAATAAAGAAACCTTTCCTCGATCTTTCTCCCTCAGCTCACCGTTCGCTCGGGTTCCTAATTCTATTGCGCTTTTCCTGGCAGTGAACGCCTCGACTGACAACGCACCCAGCCTTCAAATAACGAATTAAAATCAGCTCTCCTTAAACTAAAGAACAGCGCTCTCATCACTATATACTGTATGGTTTGATCCACAAATAAAAACGTTGGAACCGCACTGTATAGTAAAACAAACAATACCACAGTACAGTACTGTTCAATAGATTTACAAAGAATGGTCACACTGCATGGTTTGATCCACAGATGAAAAAGTTAGAACCACACTGTATAGTAAAACAAACAGTACCACATTACAGTGTTGTTCAGTAGCTTTACAAAGAATGGTCACACTGCATGGTTTGATCCACAGATGAACAAGTTAGAACCACACTGTATAGTAAAACAAACAGTACCACAGTACAGTACTGTTCAGTAGCTTTACAAAGAATGGTCACACTGCATGGTTTGATCCACAAATGAAAAAGATAGAACCACACTGCATAGTAAAACAAACAGTACCACAGTACAGTACTGTTCAGTAGCTTTCCAAAGAGTGGTCACACTGGGTTATATTAAATTGATAGTTAAACCTGAGAGTTCAATATGTAGAAGCTCATACGTTTATTGGATTTATCAGCAAAATCCATAATTAAATTTCGTTTTCAAAGTCTGAGGCTCCTAGTGCTAATAACTCTCACACCAGTTATAATTCAGGTGAAGTGTTATATGACACAAGAAAATCTTTAACACCACTCAAACTCAAAGAGGTCCGCCTCGACGATTCTTTATTATAAAAGGTTACTAACACCGCCAATTTAAAACAATTGGTTATTCGTTCTTGACGGTTACTTCCAATTTACAACACAATTTTAAAAAACTATTAATTTTCATACTCCTTGCGTAATATCGCAAGGAATTTGATACTGTTACTGAATATTTTCAGATCGATTTGATCTAAAACTTTAAACTGTTGAAATCCTGTCAACGAAAGCACATTTGATTTTAAAATTAAAAATCGAGTTAACACTAATAATTTGAATGGACCCATATAAATCTGTCATGCCTTCATCAAGCGGCAGATTAAAAGCTAAAACTTGAATCTTTAATTACGGGGTCCTCTAAACGTATCACTTTAAGCAAGATCAAATTTAAGAATTGACCAATCAGAGACCAGAATGCGACCTTTCCTTAATGGTCTAACGTCCTCGTGTTAGAACAAAACAATTAGGTTTTACCATTCGTTGGAAAGATACTTAACGGCACTTTCATAAAGAGCTACTGAGCTCGGAATATCATTTTAACTGAAAGGATTATTTCAAATGTTCTCCAAACTGCGGATATTTAGCATATTCAATTTGATTTACAAGGAATCTACTGCATTCACTTTGGGAAGGAGACGATTTCATTATTTGAACAATTTAGTCAGATGCTCTTACAATGTGCTTTTCATTCGTGTTATCATCGTATTCATCAATATTGACGGACCGAAGGCAAACAGTGGAAATGGTTTTTCGGTGATTCTTTCACAAACGACTGCGTTACCACAGTGACTAATAGTCAAAGTGGTGCCGCCAGCGCTTCACTGGATCCCCTGTCTAAACGTTTTAGTCAAACAGTGGTTTTTTGTGTAAAACCTCTTACTTCCACAGTACAGTCTGCAGTCAAACAACACTGATGGATCAAACATCTGACGCTTCACTCTCGGAATCAAGCCTTGACTACCTCTACTTTTCAACCCTTTCACTCTCAGAGTCAAACCTTGACTCATGCAAAAAAATTCAGTGACAAAAGAGTTGATAAATGTAAGTTGTTATTAAAATAAAAGGTGTGTTAGTGTTTCGAGCGTTAGCTCTTCGCTCTGACAAAGGACTGACGCTAGAAAAGTTATCTTCCCTTTTATCCTAAGGTGTTACAACTTACACTCATCTACGCATTTCAGATAGAGCCTTTTTCGTGTGTTCTAATTTCCAGTTCTTTAGCAATTGTAACTCCTTCATTAAGTCAAGCAATGGGGTTCTACTTTTCAACACTTGCATTCTCAGAGTCAAACTTTGGAGTTATACAGTGATTCTAATTCATTCTTTTTTTGCCTAAATCAACCGTGACCGCAACTATGGCGTTATACCCTATTAATGGGTATTGTTAGTATTTTAATACTTTCAAAATCGTATTTTTGAGAATATTTGAAGATGTAAACGAAAAAGTCGCCAGCAAGTAAAAAAGAAGTTAAGAAATAGTCAAATGTTTCAATGTAATGAGACTTAAAACGAACCCATAAATTTTTTTAAAACTACTTAGCTTTTTGACAAAACGCAAAACGTTCAATACAAAACGCTTTGTTAATTTCCTACTTGCCTAGAGGGTAGGTAATTTCATATAATATATCAGTAATTGGCAACACAACCCAGAAAATTAATTTCTCGATAAATTCATAACAACATGCTGTGTTCGTTACAGCGAACACCTTCTGGACAAGGTCGCGTTCGAGAACGGCAGACATCGATTGACAATTGTGGCAACTCTCTAAGACATACAAACGGAACCTTCTAATTATTTAATCAGTGTCTTCGGGGTACACCGTTCTTTTACCTGTTAAGGCAAAAAACAAGCAAATAGATAATACGAAACCCGCAATCCTCTGTATTAACACCTGCAAAGGACAACACAATTTGACGGAAAAAAATTAGCCTTAAAGCGAAATGGGAAACGCGATATGATAGCTAGAATTCATTGATATTCCATGGTAATATCATTCGCAAAACAAATGAATTATGCGGTTGACCAGTACATTGAGTAACATTATACAACAACGCCTACACCAAGCGACCTCCTGAGAATATTAAATCGCACTTTACGAGCCGATTGTGTTGCGAGTAAATACTTTCTACTGAATTTTGGAAAAGAGGAAAGTCCTACCGTCTGCTTACCCGAGGAGGCAAAGACTGGCGAACTTGGGATATACAGTGGCCCGAGAATAGTATTTTTCTCACTTGCCGCGCAGAAAATGCAAAATCGCATCCGAACCCCGCAAGACAAACAGAACAACACAAAGACGGTGAATGTCATGTAAATTTGTCTGAACAGGTGAAGGGGGATCTGAACGCGAACTAGTCGTAGATTTCATCAGACCGAAAAAAAAAAAACAATTAAAACAGAACAGGATAACGCTGCATGACAACAGCCACCAAGAAGGGGTTCGAGCGCGCGCATGAGAAAGCTGCATCTGAAGGAATCAAGGAAATACTGGTTAATGATTTATCAGCTTTTTAAAATTTTCTAACCCACGCCACCTGAAAAGATACTTTCACTACAAGACTAACCACAATACGCATTGCTTCAAGCCTTCAGAAAATCAGCAGAAATCGAGTCTTAGAAAAAGGTAGGTAGATTGCTGACTAGGTTATCGAAGCAAGCTTGGTATACAAAAGATAGGAGTACGTCAAATATAACTACACAATACAACGTGTACATGCAATATCCGCCTAAACTGGCAAGTGAAAGACAGTTGTCTCGCTTCAAGTGACTTCTATACTTAAGCGGGTTTTTGTGCGATAAATAAACAGGGTCTCGTCGCACTTTCCGGCAGCGGACAAAATAACTGTGAAACTGTTGAATCTCAAAAGAGAAATGACATCCCCAACAAACACGACCACACTCCCAGACGCGGGGCAAAACGACGGAGAGGCAATTCTAGGAACGGCGTTTTTTATATCAGGGACGTTTCTCGCCGTCGTCTGCCCGCTTACAATTCTTGCCAACGGTCTGCTATTGATCGCGATCTACAAAGACCCGTTTAAAACGTTTCGTACCCCAATGGCGTTTTTCCTGGTGGGTTTGGCTGTTACAGATCTCGTCACCGGCTTAATACCTGAACCTCTGGTCACAGTGTGCTACTTTCTACGCTACCGACACCACCCTAAACAGATTCATTGTGAAACAATGTTCAAAGTCGCTGGTATTGTGGCTGCCATCACCACAAATGCGTCCTTCTTCATTGTGATGGCCTTCACTGTGGCGCAGTATGTGGCAGTAGCATTTCCACTCAAGTACAAACGCTTCATCAGTGTTAGAAAGACCATGATTTGCATTGCTCTCATTTGGGTGTACGCTTCGATGTTTGAAGTTTCACAAATGATGGGAATTCCGCAAGAGATTGTGGAGAAAATCGATCTTCATCTTCACTCTACTTTCACCCTTCTTCTCACTATTCTCACTTATGTGCTGCTTCAGAAAGCCTTCCGAAAGCAGATGGTAAAACGGTCCATTACTCTAGCTGAAACAAGCACAATGAGCTCCAGTCGCACACAGGACAGCACTCGAAGACAAAAACGAAAGCCGATAATGGAAAAGAAATTCATCAGAATGAACCTTGTGCTTATAATTGTGCTGTTAGTGTGTTCACAGCCCAGCGCGCTTTTGTGGTACATATTCTTGTACTCAGATGAAAAAACTCGAACAAGTCTGACTCTATTTAAATCTCGCATCATTGCTGACAACACGCTGTACCTTAAATTCCTGCTTGATCCTTTTGTGTTCGCTTTGAGGCTTCCTAAGTATCGTACAGCTCTCAAAAAAGCGCTCTGTCGCAGTGGTTAGCCCGACATGGGAAAAACACAACACAAACTATACAAAAACAGGAGTCATCTTAAAAAAGAATCACAATGGACGTTGAATGCGATAAAGATGGGAGCTCATTGCGTTAAGAATGAACATGCAATTGACACTAATTCATGGTGTGAAAGTGTATAGGAAAATTACATCACCAATGTCATAAAACACTCAGTTCAACCGTTAGCTATGGCATTAATCAAACGGCCTCAAAGTGAAAACATTTCACGTTTTCAATATAGACGCCAAGTTATCAATGCTCATTAACATATAAAACGGATAATTAGGGGCATAAAAAGGCCGCTGAAAAATATGCTTTTAAGTTTAATTTACTGTAATTGATAAGTGGAGGAAAACCGCTTCTGTCACATGGAATGCCAGAAGTATGAAGTGCTATGAGCAATGGAACACACTATAATACGCTGATTTATAGATTTAAAAATACGAGGTTTCCACTTTCGATCAGCAAGAAGACAGAAATACTAAACTGCACCGTTTTAACTCGTGCATATATGAAATAGTTAAAGGCAGACTGAATGTAGAACAAACAGTACCACAACACAGTATTGTTCAGTAGCTTTCCAGAAAATGGTCACACTGAATGGTTTGATCCAGAGATGAAAAGGTTAGAGCCACAATGTGGACATATAAGTAGCCCTTTGTAGTCTTAATTCCATTTACCAAGTACCGATAAAGAGAATGCGTTAGTACTGATATAAACACAGTTAGATACTTGTTGTTAAGACACTTATTGCGTAACTGATAGATATGCACTCTTGCAATACGACGAAAGACTGCTAACTACAGGTACTAATAAAGTACAGTCGACACCCGCTAACTCGGACCAATTTTCGTTTCCCTTCAAGTCATTTTTACTCGGGCTTTCCAAGGAAAAAGCCGGAGTGAAAATTCCGGCTTCGTTTTTTTTTTTCGTTCTGTGGCAAATCGCAGTCAAGTCCTTAACATGCATGCGTGTGGTAAATCGCAGCTTAAAACTACTACACATGCTGTTTTCAGCTCTGTACAATGACACAGCTGAAAAACCTGCATCTCTGGCGTACCATGACAGAAAACAATTATGACAGGATAAACAAATAATTCCATAAAAAATACTAATGCAGGCACAAAAAAAAAGTTTCTTTCCAACATAATGCCCGAGTGAACGCAAATATGCGTCTAGTCTATATAGTTTTATCATTGATAACTCGAACTCCCGATAACTCGTAACTTTTTCAATGTCTCTTGAAAGTTTGAGTTATCGGGAGACGACTGCACCAACAAACTGAATTACCTGTTCTTCATATATCTCAAGCGGGTTATGATGTTTCCAAATGACAAGTCCATGGAATTTCTCCACTTTAAAGGTATTAGAAACTGAAAACAGAGTCAACAGTTATAAACTTGAATGTATGAAATGTCATGTCCCTAAACCGCGGAATCAAGATTTAACAGGTGAAGAATTATTGTCGTTATGTTTTTGTGGTTCTGGTATGTACATAAAGAGTAGATAGCTGTTCAAAAAAGGTTTTTTCGAATTCCACCGTGTTTTTACCCTGAAACCGTCGCTCACAGTTCCCACTTGAGCCACACCCACCGAACTTGACCGAGTAGTAAGGAGTATGGGTCTATTCTTGACTTGACGTCACAAACTGATTTGCATGCATGTTTATAAAGACTTAATGATATGCCAATCAGTTTGTGACGTTAAATCGAGTAGTATGTAGCTATCTACTTTAGCTATCTACCCTTTACCTGACTGACCTCATCTGTCCTTATGTTCCTAGGCGCCCTCTTAGGTCCGCTGACCAACTTCTGCTGGAGCAGCCAACGCACAAGCTCAAATCGATTGGATTGAGGGTTTTCTCAATATGCGCGCCTTATCTCTGGAATTCCCTTCCATTTGAGATTAAAAGCAGCGGATCTGTCCCTATTTTTAAAGTTAAGCTTAAAACCCATCTTTTTCGACACGCCTATGTTTAGACTTTTGACTTTTTTTATTCTTAGGTTCTCTATATTACAATATTTAGTGTATTTAGAGTATTGTGTATTGATTATAATTTATTTGACACTGTAAAGCGCATTTGGGCTCTTAATCAATTAATTATGTTCATACCAGAACCACAAAAAAAAAAAACAGAAGGCGATATAGGCACTTTAAACAGTACAAATAGCGTCATAAGACCGTTGTTAAAATCTCTCGCTGCGATAAAACAACTTTGGTTTTGTTAATACAAGCATATTCATAGGTAACACGAGGCAATCAGTTTGATATTGATCGCACACTGTTTTTTTTTTCAACTTAATTTTTAACGCAAATTAAATCAAGGAATGCGTTTGGGTCTGTTTTGAGTTCAGGAATAGCGATTTGAAAAAAAAAAAAATTCTTACCTGTTACTGAATGTCGGGATTCTATAGACCCGAATGGATCGCTAGCGGTCATACTGTAAAACGAATGAAACATTTCAAACAGAAAGAAAACGTATTACATCCAGGAGGCAAAATATCACCCTGGACAAAAACGGAGCTGGAACGTTGACGCTAAGAAAAAAACTGTCCAATAGCGGCTTGATTAAGAATAGTTACACAGCATGGTTTGAACTTAAAAGAAAGTTAGAACCACACTGAATGGTAACAGTACTGTTCAGTAGCTTTACAAAGAATGGTCACATGCATGGTTTGATCCACAGACGAAAACGTTAGAACCACACTGTCTACAGTAAAACAAACAGTACCATAGTACAGTGTTGTAATATATAAAGGGAAACTTACGTCTTATAATTACAAAAGTCACAATCTTCAGCAGACGTCTTGATTATATCAGCAACACTAAAGAAGGAAAGTGTAAGAGTAAAGGGCTTATCGTCTTTTCTTACTGCCATTCAGTACCAATGACGAAATGGCTGCACCTCGAGCATTTCTAGCTTCTTGAGTGCTTAGCAAACCTCCCAAGTGCGTCCATAACTACATGGTTGCACAGTTGCTGCGTTTACCATCTTTTTATAGCATAACACTTCCCAACTTCACAATGTGACGTCAGCATGCAACCCATGAGCAAATGCATCGCGCGTATTAGCCAATCAGAGCGCGCGCTTTCCAAAAGCTATGTTGTAATGAACCAAGCAAAACATTAAGAAATAGAAAACATTTTGCGTGTGTCTATCGAGTTTAAGTATAAATATACTAGCGTTCTATCACAAATGCCGCGCTCTGATTGGTTACACTACCCACTATCTGTTCTGTGATAGATAGTGAGTAGCGTAGCAGAGTGCCCTTGCTAACAAAATGGCGACCGTTTCTTCACGTTTACGAAGTGTCCGTGAAGAAGATGGATCATGTATCTTATGGGGGGCCTCGACCGATATCTCGGTCGACACATCGACCGAGATATCGGTCGATGTGTTGACCGATACTCGATCGATACTCGGTCGATACGTCGACCGACTCTCGATCGATACTCGACCGACACTCGGTCGACATACCACCGATATATCGGCCGACATATCGGCCGATATGTCTGACACACATGTCCGCCGCTATAGTTGATACTTCACCGATACTTTACCGATACTTCACCGATATCTCACCGATACTTTACCGATACTTCTTCGTCACGTCGCCGAGTGTATCATGCCAGTTTATTGTTTTTGTTGTAATTTACTATAAAAAAATAACACATTTAAGTGTCATAATTACGATTTAATTAGAATGCTTATCTACTTCAACTTTTTACAGGCTGATTCAAGTCTTAAAATCTTGAAAAAATTTTGTTGCAATATAAAATTTTTTGTTTGAGTTTTTTAAGTCATTATTTCATTAATTTAGGGAAATGTTTCTCCATTTATAAACGTTTTAAGTAAATACAACGTCTACCAAAAGCAGAAAATAGAGACCGGAAAAATTAAAATATCTATTTTTATTAAACAACTTGACTTTTCAATTAAGTTGATGGGAATAACCCAGTCTCTCATATTTTTCCTCTCTCGTGCTTTCTCTGTTGCTCTTGTAAATGACATATCGGCCGATATGTCGATCGAGGAACTGTAAAACTTATCCGACAAAGATCGATAGTTTACCGACATGCGACCGATAGTTGGCCGATAACCGACCGACACTATGGCGATCGATAGTAGCGGTCGACACTCAGATGACAATATCGGTGGTATGTCGACCGAGTGTCGGTCGAGTATCGATCGAGACTAGAAAAGACAAAGTTTTGAACGACTAGTAGATTTATACTAAAGCAGTAAGATTATTCGCTCTCGATTTCTATGCGAGATAGTTGACGAGGGCACAACTATCACGCGATAGAAATCTCGAGCTCATAATCTAATTGTTTAATAGAACCACGAGTGGAAGTAAGCGAGTATTTGGACAGCTTTTTTGAGTTCTCGCAAACTTTCACGAGTGTTTCTATAACTCAATAGAAACACGAAGAAAATGTGTTCTATTTCTTGCAGTAAATACCCCAAAGCCCGTGACTACCACAACTTTTATGCATTTTCTAAATTTGTTTATTCTTACTTACTATTTCTTAGTCTCTGGGGTTGCTTCTCCTCCAGCCCCAGGTCGCTTCCCCCGCAGAGGATTAAAAACAGTTGATTCTTGGGTGTAAAGGTTGTCTATCGTAGTAATATGCTGGAGTGCAATAATGACATTTAATGATTATTCTCTGAAATTGACGTGACTAGTGGGCCACTATTTACTGAACTGCAAAGGAGGGCAATGGACACCATCAGTGTGAAAATACAACAAGCTGGTATCATCTGCAACAAGTAACATCTCGGACAAGTCAGAGATACTAGGCAGGTCATTAATGTCTAAAAGGAAAAGTAAAGGTTATAAAAAAGAGCCCTGGAGTAGACCACACTTAATACGGTGAAGACATGATGAGACATTGTTGTATTGTACAAATTCTTCAAAATCAGTTAGGTAACTTTTAATCCACTGCAAGGCAGTACCACGAAAGCTATAGTGCATGAGCTCTTGAAAAAGGACATTGTGATTTAAGGGACGGACCATTAGAAAAGTGATGGGGGGGGGGGGCGGGGGATGGGGAATAAAACAAAAAAAAATGCATGCAAGGGAAAATGCCAAGAAAAAAAATTCATGCAAAGGTAAAAAAAAATTCATGCAGAAGGAAGGTCCAATTGTGACTTTTTCACACGTAGTTAAAAAAATTCGTGCAGAGGGGTTCACTGAAAAAAAAAGTCCTGCACAGGCAGTGAGCGAAAAAAAAAAATTCGTGCAAGCTGAAAATTCCCCATCCCCCCCCCCCATCACTTTTCTAATGGTCCGTCCCTAATGCGCTAAATGCTTTGAACAGATCAAGTAAGACCCTAAGAGTAACTTCATTTTCATCAATTGAAGACGCTATTTTATTAGTGAGATGAGTAAGTGTATGGTATGTGGCATGGTTTTTTTTCTGAGTCCAAATTATCATCCTTATCCGAGAAGACTAGAAAGTCTAACCATTTACAGATGTCATTACAAAGGCAGCACTTTCTCCTCAGTTATTTTTAAGACCCTGAGTGTTGGTTCGGCCGGGCTTGAACCCGGAACCTCCCGCACGGTAGTCTGGTGCTCTACCAACCTGTGGTAACATTGAAAAACAATGCAATGGTGATGGACGCGTAAGAATCCGCTCCGGCAAGTTTGGCCACTTTTTCCATCAAAAATGCCTGATAAAGCCAACAAACGAGCAAGAGAAGGTAGTTCTAGCTCTACAAAGTCAGATGAGGCACACTCCGACATTACGTTAAAATCTATAATGGAGAAATTGGAGTGCATTCAAGAGTCATTAGATTCGAACTTTGCCGAAGCCATGAGTGAAATCAATAATTTACGAGTAGATGTAAATGCCCGGCTTTCGATCTTAAAGAGCACCACAGACGATTTAAAAACATCCTTGGATGCCGCCTGGGTAGAAATAGAAACCTTAAAACAACAGGATGAGCAAAATAGGCTTCAGTTAGCTGAATTTATGAAGGAGAATGCACAACTCCAAGCTGAAATGTCTGCTACTAAAGCGAGAGTGATAAAGCTAGATAATTATACTAGAAGAGAAAACATACGGCTTCTCAATGTCCCCGAAAACCAAGACGAAAATTGCAAGGAAATCTTACGAGGGTTGATGGCCGCGGTCAAAATGGAAGGTGCGAACAAAGTTGAATTCCATGCAGTTCACCGTATTGGAAAACAAAGAGATGATGGAAAGCCTCGCCCAATTATTGCACGGTTTGTCAACCGCGAAACCAGAAATGACCTTTGGCATCGACGAAAGGGTCTTGCTAACTCTCCAAATCACCAACATGTCATCCTGGTACCCGACTATGCTTACGAGACTGCGAAGGAGCAAAAGAAACTGTCAATTGCTTTACGAAACGCCAGAAGGATGAACCTTTCCCCAGCATATATCAAGAATGGACGGATCTTTGTTCAAGGAAATTCATTTTCAGCGGACAATATTCCGGAGTGCTTTCAGTGCGATAAAGCTGTTTCAATGGACACATAAATATCCTTTACACTTATAGTAACTTTAGTGCTACCCATGAGTGTTACAATTTAAGTTATTTACGCTTTTTAACTAGAGCCAACCTATTGCCGATGACAACCTATTGCTGATAGATATATCTTATGTGCCCTAAGTATGTTATTTTAACTGTCCTGTATCTTTGTTTATATTCTGGGTTGCTAAATTATTTTGATATTTTGTTTTGTGATGTTTCTCTTTGTGCTCTCTGTCTTTGTTTTCTCTGTTGTGTTTTTTTGTTTGATATTACGAGGTCGCCACTCCAGGTCCATCTCCAGCTTTTTGAATCATGTCTTTCAATTCGTCAAATTTTTCCAAAGTAGATAATCTAGCGATATGTTCCTTGAATGTCAGGGGACTATCGAGCGAGGCTAAGAGAAGAGAAACTTTTAATTGGTTAAGGTATAAAAAATACTCTGTTTATTTTTTGCAAGAAGTGCACAGTTCAAAAGAAACGGAAAATCTATGGTTAGCTGAATGGAGTTATAGAGGTCTGTTCAGCAGCCTCTCAAGTTCCAGAGCTGGTGTTTCCATCTTGTTCAGTAACAATTTTTCTTTTGAGATACTAAAGTACTTTTCAGACCCTGACGGAAGATTCATTACAGTTGATATCAAAACAGAAGACAAAACTATAACCCCACAAAATATTTATGCGCCAAATAATGATGATCCGAACTTCTTTCAAAGTGCCTTTGATAACCTTTCCACTTTTGAATGTGAACATTTGGTCTTAGGAGGAGACTTTAATCTAGTACAAAATATTCAAAAAGATAAGAAAGGAGGAAATTTTACCACTCATTTTAAATCATTAGAAGTAATTGAAATGTTCAAAGAAAATATGAATTTGACGGACATTTGGCGTGATCTTCATCCGCACTCTCAGCGTTTCACGTGGAGAAGAAATAAACCAGAAATTCACTGTAGATTAGACTTTTTTTTGATTAGTTCAAGCTTATCTACCGATGCACTTGAGACGGATATTCTATCGGGCTTTAAAACTGATCACTCTCTTATTACGTTGTCTCTTGGCACTAAAACAAACCCCAGAGGACCAGGTTTCTGGAAGTTGAACTGCCACTTTCTAAAGGATCTTGAATATATTAATCTTATTAAGGAGACCATAAATGTAGTGTCAAATGATTACAAAGAAGACGAATCAGTAGACGCGGTGCTTTTATGGGATGTGATGAAAATGCAAATAAGAGCAGCTTCGATTAAATATGCAAAACAACAAAAGGCAAAGCAAAAATGTACTGTGAAGGCCCTAGAGACTGAGATTTTAATGCTTGAATGTAAACTTGAAAATGACCTTTCCGAAGTTGAGAAGCGTGAAGTCCGCATGAAACTAGAGATTAAGAAACAAAGCTTAGAACAATGGATCAAATACAAAACCCAGGGTTCGATTATCAGGTCCAGAATGCGTTGGTACAATGAAGGTGAGAAAAATACAAAGTATTTTTTTGAGTTGGAGAAAAGGCATTTTAATAGTAAAACAATAAGAAATCTGAAAATCGATGACAACATTATTTTAAACACAGATGAAGAAATCTTAAATGAAGCGAAACGCTTTTATCAAGCACTATACGCGTCAAAAAATAGCTCTTTTCAAAACGTTTCTGGCGAAGACCTTTTTTTCCAAAAAGAGAACCATTGTACAATAAGTGATATTGAAAGAAAACTTTGTGAAGGTCTGCTAACGGCTGCTGAATGTCTGGAAAGCTTAAAAACTATGGAATCAAACAAAACACCTGGTACGGACGGAATTCCAGTTGAATTTTATAAAGTCTTTTGGAATGACATTAAGCCCTTTTTTCTCTCTGCTATTAATGCTTCCCATGCTAAAGGCCTTCTCTCCATATCACAGAGGAGAGGATTATTAACTTTGATTCCAAAGAAAGATAAATCTCTATGTTACATAAAAAACTGGAGACCCATCTCGCTTTTAAATTGTGATTATAAAATCGCAGCAAAATCAATCGCTAACAGAATCAAAAGAACTTTGCCTTCGGTGATTGACAGTGATCAAACAGGCTTCCAAAAAAACAGGTTTATTGGCGAAAATATAACGCTGTTAAATAGCATTTTAAGTTATACAGATATCGAGAAAATTCCAGGACTTCTCCTTTTCATTGATTTTGAAAAAGCTTTTGACACTCTTGAATGGTCGTTTATTGAAAAGACTTTAAAATATTATAACTTTGGAGATTCTCTTGTACACTGGATAAAGCTCTTTTATACTGACATTAGCAGCAGTATACAAAACAATGGCTGGTCTTCAGATTTCTTTCTTTTGGGGAGAGGTGTGCGTCAAGGCTGTCCCCTGTCCCAATACCTGTTTATTTTATGTGCTGAAATCCTGGGGGCAGCAGTAAGACGAGATAAATTAATTCGTGGTATTCAAATTTTGGACAATGAATGCAAAATAAGCCAGTATGCTGATGACACCACGCTCATATTGGACGGTACAAAGTCCTCAATAGAAAGATCCTTCTGGCTACTTCATATCTTTGCTAAATTGTCAGGCCTAAAAGTCAACTACGAGAAGACTGAGGCACTTTGGATTGGATCTTTCAAAAACCGAACAGATAAACTAGAAATAAATCAAAACATCAACTGGAGTTCTCGGAAGGTCAAAGCTCTTGGAGTATGGTTTTCGATTAGCAAGGAAGAAGCTGTCATGCTAAATTACCAGGAAAAGAAGGAGAAAATCTCTAAAATCTTAGGTTGCTGGCAGCTCAAAAGATTAACTCTGCTCGGGAAAGTTACGGTTATTAAAAGCTTAGCTGCATCTCAGCTTGTTTATATCATGTCATCTTTGCCATCTTCGCAGTCTCATCTGAAAGAAATACATCAACTTCTGTACAGTTTTCTGTGGGATGGGAGAGGGGATAAAATTAAGAGAAGTGTGATGTTAAACGAATATAAAGATGGTGGATTAAAAATGTTAGACATTCAATCCTTCAATCAAGCTCTGAAAACCAAATGGGTAAAGAAGTATCTTGATGATAACAATCAAGCAAAATGGAAATTATTTTTTGAATATTTCATTAAACAACATGACGGTAAATTACTTCTGACTGGTAATTTGAAGCAAGCTGATGTAGCTGGTTTAAATATTCAGGACTCTTTTACTAACGAAGTAATCGAATTCTGGTTTAATTTAATCTATGAAGAAAACCCATCACATTTCGCTAATGTGCCGGTTTGGTACAACTCTCTTATAAGAATTGAAAACCAGCCAATCTCTTATTATGATTGGTCTCGTGCGGGAGTTCATCAGGTCAAAGACTTGCTAGATCAAAAGTCTGAATTTTTAACGTATAAAGATTTTAAAACTCGCTACAAAGTTAATACCACTTTTTTAAGGTACTATGGTGTAGTTTCCGCTCTGACAAAATTAAAAAAGTCTTTTCAACACCAGACTACGATGAAATCTGAAGACCAATTTACTCGTAGTCAAAAGTTACTATCGTCCTCAAACTTTTGCAAGGAGGCGTATCAGTTAATTGTCAAAGGAATTACTTCATCACCTGATAAAAGCCAAAGCAAATGGATAGCTGACTGCGAAAATTACAAAAACTTTATAGAATGGGATAAGTCATACATTTTGGCTTTCTACTGCACGAAAGAAACCAAACTTCGGACTTTCCAATTTAAGTTTTTGCACAGAAGAATTGCAACAAATGATTATCTCTATAAAATAGGTATCTCCTTAACAGATATATGTACATTCTGTGAACAAAAAAAGGAAAGCTTGATTCATCTCTTCTGGGACTGTGATTTCGTTCAAACGTTTTGGCAAAATATCCAACACTGGTTGATACAGCACCAGATAAAGCCACAGAACTTTTCTTTGTCCTTACCAATCTGCTTGGGACTAGTTGATAGTACAGAGGATATACTTCTACACCATGCACTTCTCATTGGCAGATATCATATTTATTTATCGAGAATAAAGAATACCCTCCCGAACTTACAAGTATTTTCACAAACTTTGCTTAAGTATCAGGAAATTGAAAAATGTTATGCTTATAAGACAAACACTGTTAAGAAATACAATACAAAATGGAGTCTATTCCAATGAACTATGACTTCAATCCTTTTCATTTTTTTTTTTTTAGCAGTTCCCCTTTTTCCGTTCAAATTTCTTTCTAATTTTACTCTTATTTTTTCAATTCTTATAACTGGACTGGCGGCCTCCTGAGTAGGTTTAAAAGTTTTAGTAGTTTTTGTGTTTTTTTTTTTTTTAGTGTCCTTGTTCCTTTTTTTTTTTCTCTGTTGTTTCTTATTTGTGGAAATACTGGCTTTTTTTTTTTTTTTTACTTTTTCTGTGAGTTCTTCAGTCTATTGCTGTAGTATAGTAGTTTTTATATGATTTTTCACTTAGCCTTCAATCTGTTTTTTTCTTTTGTTTTTCATGTTTTAAACTATTGTAACCGTTTGTAAATAACCATAATAATAATAATAATAAAAAAAAAAAAAAAAAAAAAACATTGAAAAACATAAGATGTAGAGAGAAATCACCAACAACACATCATCTTTGAGTTACCTGTAACCTTGCTTCTTCAAGTAGCTCTTTCTTGTTACCTAACCATCCAAGAACCTTAACAAACAGTAATTAGGAATACTACAGTAACAAAGTAACTTTTTCTTCAATAGATAATGTCAAGAAATCTCAAGGTTTGAAAAGATAAATTCTGCTCAAGATATTAAAGATAATGGATGACGATAATTAATAATAATAATAATAATAATGGCAATAAGCAACATTGGGTAGGTAAAAATGAGGGGAAATGATGAGAATTTTGGGAGTAATCCTTCTTTCTTTGCAGAGGCGCTCACCTTGTGCAACATGAACTGTTAGAACAACAGTCAATTCAATAAAACTCTTACCAGTCTAATTTACAAGAGTAGTTAGTGTTTTCAAATTGTAGAACAATATAGTTACACTTGTAAGTTACCCAGTGCAAGTTTTAACAAATTGAACCCATGCAGACTTTTATGCATTCCCTGCATGGCTAGAGAGGATAATTTATTTCAATATCAAGACATTTCATCAATGGCAGTTATTCCCATGTATTCTTGAAACGAAAGGTTTTTACTATCCATGATTTCACAAGGAGAAATCAGATGTTGATCAATATTGGGTCTTCAAAGTAAGTTCATGCTTAATCACTGTTCAAATTCTCCCTAATGACCTATACATAACTGTTACAGCAATAAAACACTAGGAAGAATGTGTTAGCCAATTTATCATTGCTGACCATTTCTTTATATTCTCATTACCTGAATTATTTACTGTGCATTGACCTTGCAAGGAGAACATGGATGCTGAGCACTTTTGGCCTTGAAGGTGTAGAGCTTTAAACTTCTGAATTCCTAGTTTTTAAACTACATGTAAATCTTTCATTTACTACACATACATGCCTTACCTTAAGTGCAAAAGAGTCAGGTATCGTCACAGAAGCAGTCCTCCCTCGCACTACATAAACCTCACTAAACATCTTGAGCAGTTCCCTTAGAATGATGCAAAAGGTAAAAAATTGTATAGTATAATGCGCTGATTTAATTTTATCCTGGATTCAAGTTTTACTTGCTTTGTTGTAAACTCACTATGATTCATTACCACACCCCCAAAAAACAAAGGGCATAAAATTCAACTTAAGGATAAACTTTCACCACAAAGTACATTTATTAATATATTTATTCTGTCACCAACCACATAACAGTTTTTTTTCTAAAGGTATGTTACAAAGTGAGGGAAAAAATAATAATGAAGAATAATAATGGTAATGAACGGAGATGTCTCTGCAGTTATGGCAAGGATGCTGAAAGAAGCCAAGAGGCTTATGAATAAATGCATCCTAAGATAATACAGGATAAAGTATAGTATTCTAGAAAAAAACATTTTAATATGTTGTTTGGTATTTATTAAAAAAAGAACAAACAGAAAAAAAGAAACAAGAACAAATATGTAGCTCTATAAAAAGATTACTGGTATGTAACAAGGAGTTTTGCGAGTCTTTTACTAAACAAACCAACATTTCTGCAATTTTGTATGTCCAGACTTAACCAGTTAAAAAACTATATGTTGTTGGTTAAAATGAATTTCAAGTCAAAATGGTTCCAAACAAGTTCGATTTGTTTTTCCTTTGTTTCAGATTACTGGAGGATTATGGAAATTAATCTGAAACAAAGGAAAAAACAAATCAAACTAGTTTAGAACCATTTTGACCTGAAATTCATATTACAGTAACCTACATTTTGCATACATTCTATGATGGAATTTTTTCTTTGCCTCAAATCTGTACAAACTAGTTTAAATAATCTGCTTTAATCTCTGTCTCAGATTGTGTTCAAAAGAAAAAAAGAGTTAGTTCTATGCCTGCAGTCAGTACCTGCAAATGGGATTAAAAGACTTTCTCCACAAATCAATGATAATGGAAATGTTTTCAATTGCAATATTGTGGGTAGGTACCCCAAGGCAGTTTGCTGTAAACCATAACTGTCAATAAAACAAAACAATTGCCATATAGAACAGCTTCTTTCTTGATTTCCTCTAAACTAAGCATCATATTACATAGAAAGAAAACTGACACAATTCTTTTTATGCTCAAATGTACAGGTGATGCAAGCACAGGTATAAATAAGTACATTGAACCTTAGAACCTAAAACTAGTGAGAACATTAACAAGGGTCTTATGCTTGTGTTTATGCCCTGGAGGGGGGTACTTGGGTTAATGTTTGCTGGGTATGTGCCGCTGGCCTCTCAGAGCCCCCACCCCATTTTAGTCTATTTTTTGGCCAATTATAGACCCCATCTTAGTCACTTTTTGGAAAATGTAATTTTTGCGATCCCAACTTAGTCACTTTCTATTTATGCATCTACCTTGTCAATCCTTAAGCCGGGTCATCCACAAAGGAATTGACACAATTTTTTAAAGTGAATAAAGAACACTTTTCTTCCACCTAAATAAACAACTTTCTGATCTTTTTAACCGAGAATCTTCCCATTTTGATTCCCTATTTACCCCCAAAATTCGAAAATTTGCGACCCCATTCCAGTAACTCTATTGAAAATGCGACCCCATTATAGTCACTGCAGTTGTGAAAATTCGACCCCATCCAGCGGCACATCCCCATTAGGCTCCTGTAAGGGAGTACCCCCCCCCCCCCCGGGGTTTATGCTTGCACACAATATACCTTAAATATAAGCATAAGCATACACAGATGGAATTGGAATGGGATTTATGCATGGTTCAATTTTACCTGTTACCATCCCCTCTCCCAGGCATACCCCAGGCGATTTTTTTACCTTCTGGCAGTCTATTACCTACCCCCGCACTGGCCGAAAGGGACAATTCCCCACCCCCGGAACTTCTTAAGAACACCAACGTTTCAATGCAAATATTTAAATTCAGTGACAATGATAGGGGAAAACGACACTGCATTGCAATGGTTTGTATGGAGAGGCCTTAAGAGGCATTCCCAAGAAGCCTGTTACTTGTTTCATGCTCTGGTCTCTTTAGCTCTAAGCACTCCTCCCCCCGGGGGGGGGACTCCCATATGGAATGGACGGGGATGCTCGTCGTCTCGCTTAGGGGTGTAAATTTCGGATTTTGGTCTCGCTTAGGGTGTTCTGGGCAAAATGTCATTATTTTTAGCCGTCAAGGTCTCGTTAAGTGTTGCAGGCGAAGAAATAACAAAACAGAAAGAATTTTGATTCTTCATATTTACTAAATTCATATAAACAAAGTTTTCCATACCATTAATATCTTAAGTCCACTGTAACAAAATGATTTTGTCTTGGTCTCTTTTAGGGGTCTGCATAGGCATGGGCCGCGCCCAAATTGGTCTCTTTTAGGGGTTAAATTCAAAATTTCCGACGAGCATCCCCGTCCACTCCATATGGGAGTCCCCCCCCCGGGCTCCTCCCTTGTGGTTTTTTCGGGTGTTCAGGATGTGGTCCACCCAAAATTTCACATGTTTTACTGAGAGACAACACTTCTTGGCTATCAGTTTACTATTTCATTATCAGATAGTTTGCACTGTTTACGCAAAGCATCACTTATGATTGAACTTGGCATTAATGCCCTTATCCCCTTTCCCTATTCATGAAGTTGAACCAAGATGTCAATATATTACATAATGTCATGTGTAAAGGTTGCCGGGACACTTTTCACACAGACTTTCCCATAGCCTATTTTTGTCTATTAAAGGGTATGGGAAGAACCCAAGAGAAAGACCATCCTCATGGAAAAGGTTAGCTTTCAACTGGGAAATGTTGTACTTCACAACAACAAAGAGGAGTTGTTTTCAATTTGCCTCATCCCCTACCCCAGGAAAGACTGACCTTGAACAATTCCCCACCCCTGGGCATGAAAGTCTGGACTTGTCTGGGGGATTGCCATGAGGAAGCGGGATGGTAACAGGTAAAATTGAACCATGCATTATTCTTGTGTGCTTGTGTTTAAAACAGCTAGATTTATGTTCTGTTTCGTTCTTCAAATTCAAAGAATAAATTGTTCAACAAATACAGCTACAGCATGCATATTCTGCACCAAAAAACTACCCACATAGTTATAGGTGAAAACATAGAGATATGTACGGACTTACAGGGTTTGCATCCTTAAAATCGTTACTGAAGCTCCTATATGTCTTGAAAGTAGTCGCCATTGGCTCCAATCTTTGAATAGTGTTGATGGTTTTATGGATATGTTCTTCATTGCTGTGAATCGATTTAGACACTTCCCCGGAGTCTCTTAAACTTAAAGGAGACAAACTTTTGTCCCTAGTCCAGTGGAAGTACAATACTAGACTAAGCACAAAAATTGTAGTACCAGATAGGAAAAGCAACCTCCTTGGCCTTCGAATTCGCATCATGAAGCTTTCTTGGGTTGAAACTGTCGAGTTCATGAGGTTTCACTTAAATGGCCAAGGTACGGTCCCCAGAAAATACCAAGACAACCAGTTGGTAAGAGAACAATGCTCAGATTGCTTTCAGCTGGTCATCAATTGAGGGACCATAACACCAGCTGATATGAGCTGATTTAAAATCGTTCAAAATATTTTTCAAACTTTTCTTCGCGTAGTACGTCAAGCGACAGCTCGATAGTTCCATGAAGGCATGGATAACAAAGTAGCAGCGAATAAAAACAAATCATAAAAGGCTTGTTACTTGGTCAAAAAGGAATCTTTTCAACCATAGTTAATTTCAACTCTTGTAAAACCACATCTCAGAGCCCTCGTTGTATCTATCAGCGGAATAGCTAGTTACTGTGGTAGGTACTTCATGTCCCCTCCCGTCACATAAAAAAAAAGAAAACCAAAAAAAAATGGCCGCTTCAAAGAACCAAATTGTGTCCCCCTCCGATGAAACGTTTTCTGTTGACTCTAAGGAGAGCAAAGTTACATTAGACAAAGTTGTTGAATCTAAGTCTACCGAGTGTCTCGAAGAACGAATTGAGAACGATGGTATTGTACAAACGACATCACGAGGAAACTCAGAGACTAAAATCGTTGGAGACACGAGCCAGTGTCGAACTGAAAGATTCTCACCGCGTGTTGAGGAGGAAACTTATGAAGACATCGCGAATAGTGAAGTGGCTTCCCTGGATGACTGGGAAAATGTTCATAAGTCGTGCTTGTCGGAAATTCCGCCGATCGATCCTGACATTTTGGCAGATTTAGAAGTCAGGGCTAAAGATGTGGCAGGGAACTTAGATCATATGCTTGTAGTGTTGTCGAACAGCTTGAAGACCATGTCTCGAGTCAGTACGCACTGTTTGAGTACCTACACTTCCTGTGTGGATAATGTCAGTGATACTGTGGATGCAAACATTAAATCTATGTATACTCTGATAGCGCGGTGTGAAGAACTCAACGCCACTTTAAGACCAGTTCATGCTATGGCAGAGCAGGTCAAGGAAATCAAGAAAACGTTGGACATTTTTGAAGCAGTTTGCAAGTGAATTGAGAAACTTCATGTAAATAGAAATTTGAGGCAGAACCTTCTATCATAGAAGTTGTTATGATAGGTGAATAGTTCTGAATAATCGACAGGGAGTAAATTAACAAGAATATCCCCGTTTTATTTCAAATGGGGCCCAGAAAGAGGGGGCCGATTTTGTCCCGTTTCCTCTGACTTGCATAGCTTCGTCGACAAGAGTTCTGGTTTCCTATTTACACGGCTTAAGTAGGGTTTTATTAAAGGGGGGAGAAGAGCGTTTGGCTCAGTGGTGAGAGCACTCGCCTTTTACCTCTGTAACCCGCTTCTATTCCCGCCGTCTTGGGTTAAGTTTGTTGTATGTTCCGTCCTTGCTCTGAAGGTTTTTCTCTGGTATTCCACCATCAATAAAAACAAACACTTCTAAACTCCACCTCTACCAGAAAACAAGTGTGAAACACAGCTTGTAAGGGACCTATTGTCTTATTTTGTGTCTACCTCGGAATTGAAAACTACTGTAAATAAACATTTAGAGTTTTGAGAAGGAAGGCCTCTGGGTTTGGCACTCAAGCATACGTTACCCAACGTCACATTTGACGAAAAATTATGTTCAGGTGTTGTGGTTGAGTTGTTGAAAGCAGATGGGCAAAGTCGTCTTCACAGCCGGTCAATTAGCCGAAAGACCAGCCTTAATAAAACCCATGCAGATGAAACCTTCAGCACACAACAGGAATGTGATATAGCGATGTTTAAAATCGTTCCAAGATCTGTAATTATGGTCGAATAAATTGGCGAGATGTCCCATTTAATTACCTATTTGAACGTAAGTCACAGAGCAAGAAACACACTGAAAATGTAGTTTAATCTCTTTTAATACCACATTTGATGTAAAAATAATGTAAATGAGGCTTGAGTTCACTAGCTTTCTTCAATTGGAGTCTAGCCTGTTCATGGTGAAAAAACGATCTAACACTACGGAAGAATAAGCATGAGGGGGGGGGGGGGAGCTGGGGCCGCTAATCACTCCTACCTGACCCCTACCCCCAGGCGCCCAGCACGACAAAGTAACAAGCGTTAATTAACGCTGCTATTTGAACATCGTGTCCAAAGAATGTAGGACAAAAAATTGAAATCTAAAATCCAGAAGCTCAGAACTTTCCCTTTGAATTTAAAGGGCGCAGTAATAGAAGCCTGCGATCAAATGTCTCTGTTTCCTTCATCCTAAGAAGTTTCATTAATCGTCTAAGAAAAGGAAAAAGACGCTTGCAGGCAGGCTACATCAGTGATAGCGGAAAACGTCTCTCAATTAAACCGATATTCTATGTACAAATCATACAATGAAATGATAAAAGTTGCCTTAATGTACAAAAAATACTATTTACAAGAACATTAGTGCTGAATACAAGAAACAAGTTTCCTGAAGGTTAGGTATTCTATTTCTTGAAACAGTATTGAATGTATAAAATTATATAGAGAAAGAAAATGATTGTCTTTAAAAAAGGATCCTTCTGCCTTGCTAAGAAAATCACTCCACCCATCAGCGAGCTGATCAACTCCCAAGATACAAGCAGAAATTCTGCTCATTGAGTTCTAAACACTTTGTTATAAATTTGTTTGTAGAATTTAGAATTGGATCAATTTAGGCACAGATCGATTGATTGCACAACGAACCGAGCATCAACACTATCATTTGAGTTCACTTTCTCCACTTCCTTCTATTATACAAATTAAAATAAAATTTATCCGAGGGAGGAAACTTTTTAAAATTCGTGGTTATCCACTTCGTCAACTATTTCTCAAGACAAACTGTAAATCTTCGGGAAGAGTTGTGATGATGTTTCGCAAGTGAGACTTCAGTTGCTGTTTGACTTCGTGGGTAACAGGTGGATAAAAACACGTTGAACCAACCTACAAAGATAACAGATAAAAACCTTTGTTGATCGGTTTGATTCGTACATGTATTGCCTTGTTGTTCATAGCTGTAACTACAGAGAGATGCTTTGAATATTTACCATGATAAAGATTATTTCTTACGATTATCATTATTATTATTATCATCATCATCATCATCATCACCATCATCATCATCGTCATCATTTTTATTATTATTATTATTATTATTATTATAATATTGATAATATTACTATGTAGTCATTAGCATCGTTGTTATTGCTACTGTTAGGTATAATACGATCAGTCAGAGGTAAGAAAGTATCTCTGCCGTTTCAGCAACTTTTTGTCTTCAAGAAATGCAACACTTTGTTTGAACTGAGCTACCTACGCAGCATGTATATGTTGCAGGTTAAATTTGATTTTGATTTTGATTTTACCTAGGTTGGTTTGTAATTTCTTTGTGTCTGGTATTCATTATCATAAATATAGACAAAGAAATTACAAACCAACCTAGGTGAAGTTAAATTGATTTTACCTGAAATCAAATTTAACCTGTATCAAAAGGTTGTTTTTTTCCTACTCAGGCATCATAACAAAAAAGGAAAGAAATGATTCCATCGACGAAAAACGCAATCAAACGACATCCTCGTCGGTCTGCTAATAGACCAACTGCTACTTACCAGCTTCTCTTTGATCTGCAGGAATAAATCTACGACTTCCACTTCCTGTTTACCACTTATCCACGACATAACATCCTGACAAAAAAACAAGACCGTCTTAAGTCCATCTATAGGTCACCTACATACCTCTTACTAACCGAGTTCGAGGTCCGTACTGTAAGTTACGGACCGAGTTTTTTCCGCTCGGATTTATGGCCCAAGCGCGAAGCGCGCGGGCCATAAATCCGAACGGAAAAAACAAGGATCCATAACTTACAGTACGGACCGAGAAAACGAGGTTTGTAAGATATTTATTATATCTCAAATCAAGCTTTTGAATTAAGCGGGCCGTTCAGTAAAGTACGGCCCGCTAAATTGACCAATCACTGCGCGCGTCCTAACTGAAAGATATAATAAAGTATCATATCGTTGGTTATTTACAGTGTTATGGGTGGTTCTTGGTCTCTCATTTGTGGACGGTACGCAGTCTGCTACTGAACAGTACTGTACTGTGGGACTGTTTGTTTTACTATACAATGTGGTTCCAACTTTTTCATCTGTGGATCATTTATGCAGTGTGACCATTCTTTGTAAAGCTACTGAACGGTACTGTACTGTGGCAATGTTTGTTTTACTAGGGTTCCAACTAATCCGTCTGTGGACTGCGCGAAGTAGAATATTTACAAAAATACATTTTTTCAATTATTTCAAAGGTTAATGCTCACAGCTTTCCCAAGAGTCTCAAGATGGAGAAGTTCTAGCTTCTGTCGAATCTCTTTTTGTCGATTTCGTAGCCAACCTTCGAAATTTGCACACTTAAAGAACTTCCTACAATGAAAGAACAACCAAAATTAATACGCGGTCATCATAAGTGCAAGAGTGTTTCTGATTGGTTAGTTTGTACCTGTAGAGTCCGACCCAGTTTCCTTTGAGACGGGAAGTCAGCTGAGGACCAGAATGCTCCAGTGTCTTCAAAAACTCCTCTGCATCAAAAGGCTTTAACCTTGGTGGATGCTGAAACAAGCAAAAAAACTTTGCCTCTTTCACTTATCAAAGTATGCATAAAGAGGTCACGACATTGTTTGGGAATAACAAAGTTAAACTCGAATGATCCTGATAAATAATACAACCCTGCAGACTTCGTAAAACATGGTACTAGGAAACCTTTCACACTTGATAGGATATAAACGTCTTCATGTTATGAACAAAATTTCCTAAGCCTCAGAATACAATATCCAAATTCACGGAGGAATTTCTTACTCTTCCATAACAGGCCTTCTTAAGACTGACCCACTCTTCTGTGTTCCATCACCAGATCCAACACTCCTACAATGTCATGGTATGACCGTCCTCCAACCTTTACTAACGCATTGTTATTTATTCTAAGTTAGTACCTTCCAGGGTGAGATGTTCCTCTGAAGAGGCATCAAACTTGCAACATATCTCTCCTACACAGCAAAAATAAATTTAAGCGTACATGTATTCTACAAGTAAAAGAAAACAAATAATAAAAAAAACTGCTCTAATATTCTCAGAACAATTAGCAGTTAACTCTTTCACTCACCTTCCCAAGATCTGACCAGCAATTCTCTTGAACAAGTGCAATACACTCTCTTATTTACCAGTTAAGAGAATTTGGTGTTAAATCAACTCATTAATCTCAGGTTGACCGTGTGCCCAATTCTCACCGTCCATTTTCTTGGTATTGTATTGAGAAGATGTATTTTGATCACAACTGGGAGTGAAAGGGTTTAGCATATTTACATGAATCTAGATCACACAGTTCTAAGAATAGAAATAGAGTTGAATAATTTCATTATTATCACTTTCATTATTTCATTATTATTTAATTATTCTTCACCTACCAATGGAATCATGAAGCTCTGTGTTAGTTCCACCAAGTGTCGTCTTAAAATTGCATTCTACGATATGGAAACAGTATTGAGCAACTCATAAAATATATCATAATATATTTGGAGATTTAAATGAAGGCTCCATTAAAAATGGAGACTCTTAAGCTGGTAAACTGCCTTAACGAAGAAAGCTGAAAGCAACAATTACTTTAAAGTTAACAAATCGAATGTGGTTTAGCGTTGTCTGTATTCTTATTGACAACGAGTATGCGTTATCATAGTGGTCAAAATGTTGTGGACTCACGAGGCGCAGCATTTGATTTGTTTTTTTACCAAAATGGCAAAGTTAAAAAACGTCAAAGAAAATGTTTTTTTTTTCAGAGCGTGACCAAGCTCGTGACACAGAAAAGGCAAGCGTTGTATGTAAGTTTCTCGCAATCTGATTGGTTTATTCCTCAAAATGAGCATTTCTGATTGGCTATTGCTTTGCGTGACACATTGACACGAGTAGCGTTGTCTACACTCTTGTCGACAACGGCAAATTAGCCGATCAGATTGCGAGATTAGTAGCAATTGTGGTAAAAAGTGAATTAGAAACCGATCTAAAGTTGTACCTGGACTTCAGGAGGCCGTTTTGGATGATTTCCCTAGAAGAGGAAAACAGACCAATAAAAGATGAATACCACACGCTGACAGTAAAATGATGGAAATATAGTAGTAAAGGGAACAACACAAGTCTACATGTGTTAACAATTAAAAATGAGGAATCAATTGGGGAACAAACCTTGCTCAGTCTTCTAAATATGAGTTTATCCTTTCCAAGCATTTGTTTGTACTTTGTGTAGATTCCTAAGAGTGAGCATAGTTAGTACGATCAGAAGTTATATGCTTCTGGTACGATACACTAATAACTAGGTACTGGTGGTAAAAACCAGGTTGAAAATAAACATCAATAAAAAAACACCTAAAGGATACGCTGAGTTTAAATTTATGCGGAATGCCGAAGGCGAACGCGTTAAGGTTTCAGGAGAAATCATTTTTTCATTGCTGTCACAAATTGGATTGTTTTTTCAACGTTTCTCGCACCGCGCGAGACGTGTTCGTGTGCTTACAACAAGAGAATAAGACATCATCTTCCTAGGTTTGAACTCGAGCCCTCGCGAAACATCAGATTGAAGGGCAAGTGCGCTACCACTGCGCCACCAAGGCATCTAGAATTCACGCGTGGCAAATTAAGTATTTGCGCGATTCCACGCTGACTCCCACCTTTTCAGAATTCAGATTCGACGCCAAGAAGCAAAATTCAAGCTTGTTTTAGGAGGTAGGGAAAATAATCCTTTTAAACCTACCGCATGGAACTCGGGGCAAAAGTATAACGTGGTACGGCGCGAGAATCGATCTTCTTTTACCCTGTTTTTGTGTGTACTGAAAAGGTGAATATTTGCACAGAGTGCGCTACCAGCTGGGCACCTCGTCGATTGAATCAATTCAATTGTTACTTGAATTCATTTGCCTTGTTACTTTTTTAATCATAACTATAACAAAATTCTCAAATTTGATTGGCTATCAACTACCCTTATTTCAGCCTTAATAGGACAGTCAAATAGGACAGTACGCGTCATGCCTGAGTAATTGGACAGTACGCGCCATCACGCGCGCGCTTAAATGGCTCTTTTTTCACTTCTGGCATAAAAAATCTTGGAATTTCATGTGTTTTGATTTAAAAAAAAGACGTTTATACATCACAAATCTTGTTAAAGTTATGATTAATTGGTAATAAGACTTTGTGTCGTCCAATTCGGTCTGCAATCATACTCGTGATTAAACAAATCGGCCTCCCGCTACGCGGTCGTCCGATTTTGTTAATCACTCGTATGATTGCAGACCGAATTGGACTCCACTCAGTCCTATTACCATTACTTATCGTAGACACCTATAGCCGTGTTTTTTACCGCCGACCAGTTAGCTCAGTTGGTAGAGCACTGGACTACCGTGCGGGAGGTCGCGGGTTCAAAACCCCGGCCGGACCAACACTCATGGTCTTAAAATAATTGAGTAGAAAGTGCTGCCTTTGCAGTGACATTTGCAAATGGTTAGACTTTCTAGTCTTCTCGGATAAGGACGATAAACCGTAGGCCCCGTCTCACAACTCGATCTGTAATGTGGAACGTAAAAGAACCCATGACACTGTTCGAAAAGAGTAGGGCGTGTTCCCGGTGTTATGGTCTATTGGTC